>VYZM01022220.1:74992-101752 GCA_013398915.1 Dromas ardeola | reverse complement strand
AGTGGTCGTCTTGGTTTTGTTTCTTTTTTCTTCAAGTTATCATTTAACTGTAAAGTCGACTGAAAATGTTTCAAATAAACTTCACTGGGTAAGACGCATTTGTTTGGTGTTGTGTGTGATGAGTGGGAGAGGTATGGTTTTCTCCTGGGAGTATGGGGGTTTCGTTTGTTTGTTTTTAAAAATAAACAACCCCCCTTCTTTCTGCTTATATTCCTAAGGTGAATATGGTGACTACCTTTTTCTGTGCTACTGTTTTTGTCATAGCGATGGCATAGCTCTTCATTTTAGTCCTGTCTTCAAATAATACCTTCTTTCAGTTGTCAGACTCAGAGAATCTGCGCGCCTTTTCACACTTTCTGCCGTCCAGTTGTATGGTTTTTGGAAAAAAAGGAAAGAAAAATCCTTCTGTATTTATTATTTTGTGGCGAAAATTTGATTACGTTTGATTTTGCTTTGTGTTGAACCCAGTAGCTTTGGTAGTCCCTTAAATGGTATACCGAGGTATGCCATACAGGAGAATAATTTACTTAAAAATAGCTTTAATGGACCTAAGAATCATCACATTATGTAATGTGACATATGTAGAGTTTCAGGCAAATAGCCAAATTCCCTTTAACTTTACAGATAAGTTTGCCTCGTTTGGCATGGCAGATCAAATGGTTAAAAGATTTGTAGTGATTCCCAAAAAACACCTTGGCATATGTAGATCGCTGCTGTCTGGATACAAATGTGTTATTCCAGCAATGACATCGTGCAGAATATCTCTGTGGAAAGGAGGGGACACGTGTCAAGACATGTGGATTCAGCAGTACTTCACACAGAAGTGAAGTGCTCAGAGTCTGTGAGCCTTCATCCAAAGGTCAGCTCTGGGGAAATAGTTTTCTATTTCAATTGGCCTTCCAGACTCTTGATTATTTTTTTTCCTTTCATTGTTTTGCATGTAAAAGTTTAAATTTAATAATTAAAAATAGAAATTAAATATTTAACATTTTCATTGATTGTAATATTTGAGTATTAATATTTGAATAATCTCTGTAGGCAGTTGAGCAAGAAGAGTGGCAAAATAAAAACGGGGGAAAATATTGCTTGATTCTGAGAGTTGCACTTAAAGATACTCTTGCCAAAGTGTTAACAAGCAAATTGCTTGGAGGAGGAGCATTTTGGAAAGAAACATTTAAAACAGAAGACCCTGAGGCTGAGCAGGGTATACTTAAGATCTGTTTCATCTGAATGTTATTTCACTCTGACTGTGCTGAGAAGCTCTTCTGAAATGACACATCTTGTTTCTCCATTTTTAGTTCAGCTCTGATTTCACTGGAGTCTATGATGAAAACAAATATGGAATATTATCTGTTATGGAAGCATCAGTACCATTTGTTTGAAAATACTGGTGCTGTCTCTATTGAATCATGAGGAGGCTGTAGGTATAAAGTATGTAGTAGCAATGGAAAACTTTGTTCAAGGGAAGGGTAGAAAAGATCATTTTTGGTGGTTGGGATGGCAAAATTCAAAGACATTGCACTAAAAGTTAAAATTTACTTACCGAAACGTTGGCTATGAAGCACATGTTCAGTGAAGCTTTTAATCCAGTGCAAATAGTCATGTTAGAAAATGTGGGCATTAATTGCCTAGTAGTAGAAAGAAGAATGTCTTTGTATCCCCCCACACACACTTCTTCCCTTAATGTTCTTTACAGTATGAGTGAATTT
Organism: Dromas ardeola; assembly: GCA_013398915.1. Lineage (NCBI taxonomy): Eukaryota > Metazoa > Chordata > Aves > Charadriiformes > Dromadidae > Dromas > Dromas ardeola. The sequence continues at coordinate 100,043 of VYZM01022220.1, read as the reverse complement.
CTGACTCGGCTGAAATCAAAGGTTTTTTTTCATCAACTTCTGGTCTTGAAGTTTGCACTGTAACTTCAAATTTCATGTGTGGTGACCTTCATTTCAACATTACATTAAGTCAAATTTTCAGAATTGATAAGATGCTTGAGTTTGCTATTTTATTTCACTACTTATTCCAAGATACGTTTTAAAAAGGATGATTCTTACTAATTTCTGAAGCATAAGGTCCTTTGTAGTATCTTGTGTTGGTCACCTGAAACTGAAAATACGAGTCTCTATATGGTGTGTTCAGTCACCCAAATTTAGCATGTTACTTGCATGTCAGTGTCGTCTTTTTACTTGCTGTTCCTGTGGATTATTTACTTTTTAAACAAGTTAATCAATGTTTAGAGTTAATCCACAAGCAAATGTATCACCTCTTGCAGCGTGCTTGCATCCTTGTTATTTCTTGATCTTCTGAGAGGCATTAATTCAACTCAGTGATGTGGTGTGATCTTGAGAAAATTTTGAGTAATTTTGAGATCTTGAGTAATTTTGTTTCTGTAGCGAATGCTTTCTTGGAAGTAACCTAAAGGCTTGAAAAGCTGGTATATATTCCTCCTCTACTCTTCTTGGTACAGAAACCTAAAAATGTCAAAGCTAATCTCATATTTAAGTTATTTAAAATAAGAGAGAAAAGATTCCTCATCCTCTCTTATGTAAAACAAGGACTTCAGTCTTGGGGAAAAACACATTTCTTCTGGTGTCTGTAAAAGTCATGGCCACAATGATTATGATCTTTTAGAGCAGTGAGATTTTCTTGGTCTCTGATGGTAAAGACTGGGAAGTAGAGAATAGTGCCTTATTATCTATCTCTCATGGTATTAACATACTTGCCACATAGCTTTCGCTTGGAAACTGCCTCATATCAGCTGTGAGATATCAGGGATGTGAAATGGGTGAGATCATCGCATGCCTCTGATTTCCCAGTCTGAAGTGAAAGAAAGTGACAGAAGGGCAGTCTCATCAATTAGTGAAGTTTAAGGAGACACTGGAAAGTATAGTAAGTGCTTCTCATGGCCACTGATATCCACTTAGTACCTTGTGATGAATAGGAATTGCATTGGTGGATATACAGGGTGTTGGTGCCCAGGTGTTGGCAGAGAGGTGGCTGCAGGGGTGGCCCATGACGGACACAGATGGTTCCAGTCAGCTCCATGGACCACTGCAGGGCACTGCTGAGCCCAGCAGCCAAGATGGTGGCTGCTCTGGGAAAACATATTTAAGAAAGGGCAAAAAGCCCGCCACACAGGTAGAGGAGGAGGAACCAAAAAAAAGTAAGAAACAGCAGAGGGAACATAAAAGTAGAAGAAGGAGGAGGAAGAGAAGGCGGTGCTCTAGGTACCGGAGCAGAGATTCGCCTGCAGCCTGTGGAGGAGACCACAGATATTTGCCTGCCAGTATGTGCCACACCAGAGCTGCCCGATAGTTCCTGAAAGAACTGCAGCCCGGGGAGAGCCCACACTGGAGCCCGTGGGAAGGACCCATGCTGGAGCAGGGGAAAAATGTGAGGAAGAAGAAGCATCAGAGAGGAACTGTCATGGACTGACCTGACTGTACCCTCCCATTCCCTGTCCCTCTGGGCTGCTGGGGAGGTGGGGAGGAGGCAGAGCAGTCAGGAACTGAAGGAGTGAAGCTGAGCCTTGGAAAAAGAGGGGGGTGTGGAGGGAAGGCATTGTTTTAACTTGTCTTTGTTTCTCACTATCCAAATGTAATTTAATTGGCAGCAAATTAAATTTTCCCAAGTCGAGTCTGTTTTGCCAGTTCTGGTAACTGGTAAGAGATCTCCCTATCTTTATCTCAACCCACTGTCTCTTTCCTCTTATTTTCTTGTCCCTTCCTTTTGAAGACAGGGAGTGGGAGAGCAGCTGAGGGGGCATCTGGCAGGCAGCCAATGTCAACACACCACAGGTGGTTCTCTAAAGCTAATTATTTTAGGTACTAAAAAATAATTTTTTAAAATAGACAAACATTTTGAATATGAGGCGGTTCTTGTACAGCTTACAGAAAGTCTACTAAGCTCACGGACTCTACTGGTAGTAAGTATATCTAGATATAAGTAGTTATGCAGATGGAGTGAACATTTAATGGTACGCATCTTGGTAGGCATATCTATATATATTTACATGGATAGTTGAGGTCATTTTGAAAGTTCCCTGACCCTGAACACTCAAACTGGTGTATAGGAAACCTTCCTGGTATCTACTAATTCTCTCTGGTATTATGATCCTTCCCATATTCATCTAGGTCCAAAGGTGGACAGTTTTAGTTAGAATGGAGTAGAGGCTTACAGCTAGGTGTCAGCATCTCAAGATCTTTGCCAGGAGGAATAATGGTTGTAAAGGAGGTTTCTTTCTCTTCTTTGCCAGGAGGCACTTAATGCTTTTTGTTTCTTTCTGCTCAGTGTTAGAGTCCACTTGAGTTTATTTTTATGCACTTTCTCACAACAGTCTGCCTATATGCCTTTTCTCTTCATTGGTTCTCAATTACTTAATTCTTTTATTCTCTTTATTTCTAAAGTTTAGCGTTTACTTGAACGAGGCACTTCTGTAGTGACTATAAGAGATGCATGTGTGTTTTTCTGTTGCTATAGATTTGGAGCGACATCTTCTACATAATTATCTTCTTCCTCTTTGAACTTTTACCTGCAGCTTGCCTTCTATGGAAAAAAATGGTAACCAGAAACTCACATCTATGGGAGATTCTTATTCTTGAGAGGTTGGGTTTTTTTCCCCCCTTTTCCAGGGTTTCAGAATTGGAAATCCTAGGAAATATTCTGCCCACATATGCATTCTTACTGTAAGCAGTCATCTGGTGCTTCCTTTCATTGTCGACAATACAGCAGCAGGTGGATAAAAGGAGAGGAATTCTGTGCTTTGCGTGGCCTCTGAAGGGTCAGGTAAGCTGTTCAGGTCAAGTGTGGAAGTACTCATGTGGTCTGACAACATGAATTCCTCTCAGGAACTTTGCACAGTAGTAAGGGTTTCTGTAAGTTCTTCTGTTTCTGCTCATACCTGTGTGTTTATGCTTATATCCATAAAACATGGCTTGTACTTCATTGAATTTTGTTGGTTTTATGCATGTTGGAAGAACCGTATGTTCAGATTAGTCTTGGGTTCTTTTAACATTTCTTAGTAGTCAGCAACTGCGGTGAGAGTTGCGAGCTAAAATTAAGAGCTTGGGCTGCAGATAATGTGTTAGTTTGGTTGGATAACTTTTCCTGCCATGACTATAAAATGTCAACTGTATGCTTTTTTAATAAGCCATCTCTTAAAGTGATTGAGCAATTTGTTATGGTTGGCTGAAATCCTTGAGCTCTGTGAGAGGAAATGCTACTTTGTTTATATGCTTCCACCACCTCCTCTTGTAAGTTGCCCACCCTGTTATCTTCCTCCATTTGGCCCTTTCTTTTAGATAAAGAATTCAGACTTTAAAGGGATAAGAATTAAGCATTTGACCTTTAGTTTGGCTTGAAATTGAGGACAAAAGCTCTCAGATTCAAAGCTGTAGCTAGCACTGATTTTTAAGTAGCTGTGTTTTGCAGAGCCTCAATTGCAGTTGGTCATAATATTCATCAGGGTACCTGGGTTTGCATCTAGAAATGCATCTTAAATCTGCGTGTCACTAACAGATTGTGTAATGCAGCACAATTGCTAATTAAATATTAGTATATGCAATCTTTCCAAATGTTGCTGCTCTTCAAGTCTTGACCTCTGTTGTTTGATAACAGTATTGATACCAATTTGAGACTAAGCTGTACTTTTTATGTGGTTTTAAAGACTAGAGACTTGAAATGCATCACTCTGGGAGAGTCACACTCACTAAACCTTGATGAATCACATTCTTGGATAGCTTGGCTACTACGCATGTATATGGCTATGCATATGGATATGGAAAATTAACCCTTTATACCACCTCATGCATTTGTTTTTGGGAAGCCCATTCCTGTGTCTACCGCAGCCTACTGTTTTTAAGAAAAGGTCATCTTTAAGACTTCAGATCTTGCAAACAATATGATATTGCTGCTCTCTTCCCCCTCTTCCTTTAAGAGACTGCAGGTGGACTTGCCCCTGCAAGGGCCTTAATTTAAACCTTGTTCCTATTTTCTCTGGGTCTGGGAAACATCCTCTCTCTACCTCAATTCTGGACTGACACACAGTAGCTCTCTATAGACATAACTGCTGCTGAGCATGCTAAGGTGGACAAGGAAAAGAAGAGACAGAGGTAAAATATTTCCTTTCATTAGAATCTCTTTTGTACTATTAAACCTCCTTCCTTTGATCCCTCAGCCTGGTACATAGTAAGGCATTTGGCCCTCTAGAGTTGATAGATGCTCTAACAAGAACCTGGTGTTTATGTTGCTCTACATATTGTTAGAGAAATGAATTAACTTAAGATTCCCCAATAAGCCAGCAATAGGGAAACAAAACACTTTGGTTCACCCTTGGAGCAGCAGCACCAGAAGGTTGTAACAAGAAAAATGCTGTGTGAGGCTGGAAATCGTGAACGTTTCACAGGACAGTTCCTCAAGGGCTGCTCGAATGTACCTCAAAAAGCAAACGCAGCCCCACTTCATGGCATCTGTGATACGATTTTAAAAATGTGGAATCTTGTCCTGAAGAGTTCCGAAATCAACTTATTTTATAATGAATTGCAACATGGAATATTTGCTATATATTCCTTCTGTTGAGTTCCTTAAACTTAAAAACAACCCCTCTTTCTATTAAGTCTATTTTTTTTTTCTGTCTGGTGGCTTTTTCTACATTAAATAGAGAACTTTTTTCCCCCTTGAATGAAATAGAGCAAGACAAACTACAATTAAGACTTATTTTTATTCCTTATAAATATATATGCCTGGAGACCATATGGGAATCATGTAGCAAGATTTGAGATATTTACCTTGCTGTGCTAGTGCAGGAGGTATGTCCTGATTTTGTAAGCAATAACACTGGGGTTTTGTCATCTTAGGTAGCTACCAAAACTTCCCAGGTGACCACTGTCTAATACTGTGATAATAATATCAGTGGTCCATTATAAAGAAACAGTACAGTATTCCTGCTGGAAACAAGTCTAAAAAAAGCACACTTGAGACGATTATTTCAGGAAGCCCTAAGTAGGCTATGCTGTTGCATAGCAACAGAGCCAGGCAGTCCTTAGACTCTAAAGTAGTCAGTGTACATATGGGAACAGAATGCAAAAATGACGGAAACCTTGAAAAAGGTAAAGCTGAGACTAAGAGGAAACCAAAGTGAAACGACAGGCAATAGAAAATCTGAATTTATCGTGCGAGATACAATAAATTGAACTGCTTTTAAGTTGCAAAAACTGAAATGCTGTCAGCCAAATTGTGGCTTTTTTTGTAGCTTCTAGATAGTAATTAAAAGAAAGGCAGAGTGTCTGGTGGCTGGGAAAACCAATTCAAATGTAACGTAGATGTTAAATGCCTGCCACAGGAAAAAATTTGCATGGAAAAGTTAATTTATTAATGATGAGCCAAAAAGTTGACCAAATATACCCTGAATGAAATACAGATTAATGTATTGTGGAACAAAGAGGTTCAAATACTTGTATTATTAAAAGCTGCTTGTCTCGTGTTCACAGGTCTGCAGGCTGGCCCACTGGTATTTATCTTTGCAAACACTGAAACGTATGGTGTCATTGTGGATATTCTTGCCAAACTCCAAGCTTGCATGTGAAATGTGAGATTTTAGCAGAAGCAGATTATACTGTAGCAGCTTTGTTTTTGCAAGAGGTAGTCTGATTTTATTAAAAGTAAACATAGGAACCAATATTTAATATTTGGTAAGATACAGTTGTGGATGATCTTGCTATCAAAAAAGGCAAATCCCTTCATTCTAGTACTGTTTTTGCCACTGCCCAAGAAGAAACAGTAATAAGATCAAGCTCTTCTGTTCTGGATGCTGCAACACATACTTTCATGATGAGTCACGACTGCATGATTTTAAAAGGTAGTCACATGCAGACAGTTGAGCTATTGCACCAGAACCTGCTGAAAAGATACTTGATACAGTGTTGCATCTCTTTAGTAGCTTACAATGTCTTAAAGATTTGAGGAAGGTGTCTTGGAGGGTGACAGTTGTTTTTTAAATACTAAGAAAGAGTTCAAGGATAGGTAAACTGCGGAGCATTTAGATATCTTGAATACTCGATAGCTAGACTACGCATTGTACTGAAACATTGAAGAATCCTAGCAAATAGGTCTGGAGGAAATCTTACGGAAATGCTGGTGCATCCTCCTGTCCACACAGGATAACATATAGCCTAAGTTTTAAATGCTGTCATGATACTGTTATCTAGACATTTTCTTCTTGCTGTGCTAACTGCATGCTTTCCCTTTGAAATGCTTTTGTTACCTGCAAACTACTGTTGTAGATGCTGTAAACACATCAATCAAATTGTCAGAATGCAGAACATCACAGAATGCAGATTTTAGTTAACTTGGGAATGGGAGCAGTGTAATAGGAAGGATAACTCTATTAAGCCAAATCTCTTGCACTGAGATAAGAGGAAAGAAGACCCTCTAAGACAACCTCATCCATTGCAACTTCAGAGGAAGATGGGTATTGTAATGGTATGAGTATTGCCAGGAAATAATTGTGTTAGAACTTGGTCCTGCAGTAAGCGGTGAAAATACTCTGTGTTCCAAGGAAGTAAAAATAAAATATTCAAGATGGAATCCTCCAGAAAGAGGAAAGTAATATCTGTTTTCTCAGTAAATAGGCTCCATAATGTTAAAAGCAATCTTTTTGGTGACTAGTAAATGCAAGGGTGCCATACAAAGAATTAGTATAAAATATTGTTAGACACCTGGCCAGGTTATCTGTCCATCATAAAATGTCTGAGGCTTTCCCTGCCTCCTGTGAAATGTCTTTTCAGTCATCCAAAGCCCTCATTCAAATCAGTGACCCTGTGTGAAGTCCTTGAGTCAAGTTAGCCCACAGGGTACCTTTTGGTAGAGCAACTGGAGGGGTCCACCAGGGTCAAAGCTATCTTTCTGATTGTACAGGCTTAACTGGTTTCTCTAACTGAACTCTGAGTTCTCTGAGGCAATTGCGTCTTCCTCTCCATCTCCCATCTGCTTTTTTTTCTTCCTGGTCTTGTCCTCCAGACAGAATCCCCACCTGAAGTCTGATTCTTCACGCCCATATTGTGGTTTTGTAATTCCATCATATTCCTTTAACCCAGCACATGAATAGGTAAGTCTTGGCAGTGCTAGCTAATAACTTCTTGCTAACCATTACCTTTACTAAAACAATAAAGAGCAAGGCTCACATTAGTTCTTACCCTAGCATAACAAAGCTATGTATTTTATCTGATTGGGTATCTATTAGTATGGAAGAGATGGTCTAGGTTTCTTGGCTTGTTAACTAGCTGAAGATCATTAATCTTGTTAGTTTCATGTCTCGCTGTTAGGAATTGCAGCAACTATAATAAATTACTTAGAGTTGTTTAGCTATTCAGATCTGTAGTTCAGCTGAGTATTTCAGCCCTTATAAATGAATGGAGGTTGCTTTGCACCATGGAGCTATTTCTTAAAAAACACAGCTGGTTCCTATTTAACTGGAATAGCACACAGCAATGTACAACATACTGTCTGTGTGCCATTTCTCGTCTGTGTTTTGTTTGTTGTTTTTTTTTAAATGACAATTAAGTCTTTTTTTTTTTTTTTTTTTTTTTTTTNTTTTTTTTTTTTTGCTTTGACCTCGAAAGCATTAGTGCTAGTAAAGAAATACCTAGCAGGATGTATATCTGCAGGGAAAATAAAGATATTGAGGGGGATAGGTCTTATGTGGATAATCATTTTATAGATGCTGAATTTAAAAATTTAATGGACCAGAATCCTTTTAGGTCATCTAGAGTATGATTAATGTCACCTAACTCAATGCATATATAATAAAGGTCTCTGCTCGCCTTCTAGACTTTCTTTTTTCCTATTCAGTAGAAAGAGATAAGCACATTGAAGGTGCTAGCTGCATTCATTCTAAAACAAATCCTTAATACGGATCAGATGAATCACCTCATATAGGTACCTACCTACATACGTGTACACAGGCATTTAAAATTAGTCCAATGAATCTAATTCTTAGTCCCTTCCATAGCATTAAGCTTCTGCCAAGAACTGGAAATTGATAGAAAATCCTTTATCTGAGTAGCTTCCACATTATCGCCTTTGTACTACTGATGCAGTATGAGAAGGCTCATACTGGTCTGCAGGTAAATCACGGAAGTATTTTGCTATCAGAGCTTCAATTAAAAGTTGTCTAAACCTATAATTTTTTTCAGTTGAAAGTTGTCTATAAGGATTATAGTGGCTCACAGCAGTTTGGCCCAAAACATATGCAGACTACTGATCATGACTGTTCAGTGTTTCGTTCTTTCTCCCAACCCCACCCCCCACCCCAGTAAAGCCATATACATGCTGTTGTATGTAGCAGTGAATAGAGGAGATGTGGCTGTTACAAAAAATAGTCACTATAGTGCTTATAAGAAGTTCTCTAAAGAATAGACAATGGAGACTCAGCTATGTTTTCTAATGAGAATTGTGTTGACCAATACCTTTAAAGCACTGGCCGTGCAGGCTGGCACTTTTGGACAAAAGTGTCTGAGAGAAAGAACTTGCTTATAACATGAATCCTGAATTAAGGGCAAGGTTAGGAACGTACCGAATTGCTTCATGAGCAAAGCCCACACAGCTTTCCCCTTCCCCGCCACTAAATATCCTGACGCGAAGCAGACATTTCTGCAGAAAGACTTCTTTTTTGCATAAAGCATTTCCAAGCTGCCAGTCTTTTGTGAATCCTCAACAGACAGGGCTTTTCCAGTAATCCAGCACTTGAGGAAGAGCTCCTCTTTCCTGTTGAGGGGTGTATTTTGTGTCTTCATACTCTTCTGTGGGCTTGCCTCTTGTGTCATCTCTCTGTTCCGAAAGGAGTGCTGCTGGATTGTCATGTAGAGGCCCCAGTGGACAGGCTTTCCCCTAAGGCTGAAACCATTCCTTTTGAACAAAACATTGTATTTGTTCAGTATTGTTAACCCTGCTCCTTGGGTTGAAGCACCGCAGCATTCCTAACAAATAACTGCAGTGCTGTGTACCTGGCCTCATCCTCCCAGAACCCTGTAACGTCAACCTTCCCACAGCTCGGATTTGGGAATGCTCAGCAGGGCTGACAGATGCGTGTCACATGAGGAGCTTGACGGCCCCTATCTTGCTTGAGGCACTTATCCATCTTTATGGTTATGAGGTGCTATAGCAATGGATTTAGTTGTTCATAGAGACTATCAGAGCATCCTGAAAAGTGATGCTTTAACTGCCTCCTTCCCTTCAGAAGCCAAGAGGTCCATTCACCAACTGCAAGTAAAAGTCACACAGCAATAGATGCCTCTCTTCTCAAACACGTTTTGTTTGCCATTCAGTACTCTCTTTAGGCTGAGAAGTGACTAGTGATCGTAGATGGCAGCTCACCCTCTTCCGTTCCCTAACATAGAACCATCATGTGGATACTGAAATGTGATTTGTTTGCTGTATAGGGTGTGAATTTCAAAATATAAAAAACATTTATTGTTATTTATAATAACCTCAATAGTTGTCTGTGGGAATGACAACTTTTGTACTGTATCTTTCCAAAGAACCAAGGTCTCTGTAGTACTGCTTCAGTGATGATGTTTGCTTTTTTTATTTGCTGCTGCTATTTAACTGCCCATTTTTATGGAATAGTGCAAAATAAAGCTGAATTTGTGAACTGAAATTAAGTGGTAGATGAGACACCAAATCCTTATGGTCATGGGCATCGTGAAATTTGCCAGAGAAAGGACATGGTAACAATTGAACTATTTGGCTTTTAGTTCTGTAGATCTCTTTGGGTAAATTGTAACATAGATAAACGCAGAAGGAAAACCTGTTAACTGTCTTAGTGAATGATCTCTTTGTATAGGTTATGAGCTGAAGGATATCCAGCTTCATAGTGCTTTTTTTATGTAGATTTAAAACAGCTTCTTCATATATTTTTTTCTGGTTAGAAAAAATCTTAGGTGGTAATTTTTTTTTTTTGTTCTTTTTCGTTGTTTAACCAGTTGCATTGCCCACTAATTTCCATTAAGATCCTATTAGTATTAAGAGTACTACATATACCGTGTTTACAGTAAAAATATGTTTACTGTCAAAAGGGTAAGTGACCTGTTCTACGTTACTATTTTATGGAGGTGGTCACTTCAGAAACATCAGACATGCGAAACTACATAAGGGATTTTCAAAGTGCAGATAAAATACTGTCCAGTTCACTAACTGGCATGGGCATTTATATTTCCTTTAATTGGCTTTCAAGAGTTAATGCTATTTTCTTGCTCATCTGTGTCTGTGCAAAAGCAATACTATTGTGTAGCACAACAGATATAATCTCTTGTGGAAGAAGTACACTTTTGCTAAATTGTTCTTCTGTTTCTGCTTTCAAGGTAGCAGACCAAGCATGAGGTGGGAATCTAGGCATAGGTTGCTGTGGAATAGAGCTGTCTCCTCACTGGAAGGAGCCCTGTCTCTAAGCTAAGGCTAGATTTGGAACCAAAATTTATTTTAAAAGCATAATTATACACCTTCTTTAAAACAGACATGCTATTAAATGACAAGTTCTGTCTTTTTTTTTTCTTTTTTTTTTTGTTCCCTCTTGAAAGCTGAATATAGATAATTATATTTAAATAATGTGCTGATCGTGATACAACATTTAGCAGCCAAAGCCTGGGAGAGTTTTATTTGAAAATCCCTTATTCAACACCATCATTAAGTATATATGGAGAAAGAGGGGGGAGTAAACGGTGAAGGGTCATACCTCTTAGTCTTACACTGCGGGTTTGTCAAGAAAATGGCAGCTCTCTTGTGCTAGCCAGCAACATACACCAAATCTCATAGACAAGCCATGTGTCAAGTGCCCATTCTCACTCTGTCTTCCTTTTAAAATAATAATAAATACTAATTAGTGAAGGTATTTTAAATGTGTTTGGGCTTCTTTTAGGTAGCTAGTCCCTTAAATGGGCTAAATTGAACAACCCTAGGTACTTCTAAACCATAAACTGTATAGTCACTGATTTTTAATTCATGTCGGTATGCCACATGATTTCTGTACTTTCACTTCCAAATTCTTGAGAATAACGGCACTGTGTAACACTTGGTTTCAGTGAATCATTATGGAATGCAGTCAAATTGGGATTTCAATTGTGAAACCATCGTTAACTTTTTAGGGGTTTTTTTTAAGAATTCTTTCAAAAAAAATCAAAGTACATAGAAGAAGAAAAACAGTTGTAGAAATCTGACAGTTACCTCCAGAACTTGGGGGATAAGATTTGTTATATATAGCATGGAAATGGAAAATTTAACACAGAAATTGTATTGTGAAGATCAAGGAGTACTCTGGGAACTTTCTGAAAACACAAATACTGATTCTTTCTGTACCTATTAAATTATACTGTTCTCGTCATCCTTCTTTTCTCCTCCTGCATTCTCTGGATATTAATTCTACTCCTTATGATGCTTACCTGTAAAACATCTTCATTTACATGGGATATAGAAGTAGGCCTTTTGTAGGTGTAGCAGTATGTGTTATCCAGAATATTCATTAATAATACAGAGATGGCTTGTTACACTGGCTAAAAATCCACGATAGCAGCTATGCCTATCTACCTTCCTCATCCTCCATAATTCGTTAAGTGCTTTCAACTAATTTTCAGCACAGTTTTCTTTGGGAGGAAGGACTTGGAGGGGAAAGAGATAGAAGTCTAAGATACCCACATTTCTAGAAGTTTTATGAAACTAAGAAGCTGCGGAAAGGAAATATGCCACATTAAAATCCCCACGGCTGTATTGCACATTCTAACCCATTATCAGGCAAAGTGTCTCTACATGGTGGGGGGGAAGACAAAGCACAGCTGGGGGAGACTTCAGATGGGATAGTATCTTATCAGTTACCAAGGAGTCCAATCCTGTGACAGTGGGTTTCATTAGTCCTTACGCTCACAGAACTGCTTTTTTTTAGTTTGCTGGTTCAGTTGGCAGAAGTAGTGAGGTCTGCAGCCTTCTTGTTTCAGTTCAATACCATTTTTGAAACTCAAAAAAACCCCAACAAACTAATAGAACTAGTGGGACTGAGGCCACAATCTTTAACACAGGAATATTTGTTAATGCAGTTAGTTAGGAAATTCAAATTATGTTTCACAGAATTATTAGAAAATTCCACTTTTTCCTTCAGTCTCTGTGGAAGGAAAGGTTTTTTGGAGTGAATGGTAATTCCTTAATGACTAGTTCAGTGAATAATTACAGACTGCTGGGCATTGAGCCATTCATTGGAAGGGGAGCTCTTGGGTGATGTCAGTGGAGTTCCATATTTATGCAGTAATGTCTCAAGATAATGCCAATACAAAACAGAATGGTGTTTGACATTTAGGAGAAGCCACAGACAGAAAATCTTGGAAGTGTTAATAAATGTATGTTTAGTAACATTCTTTTTTGATCAGAATGTTGTTAGTCATGCCATATTGAGCCTATAGAAAATACACCTTTAAAATAAAGTTCTCCACAAGCACGTTTTTCTTTATAGCTTTTTTCATAGCAAAAATAAAATGAGCTTGAGCTTTACGCCGGTGCTTTCCATGTTTCATGGAATGTTTCAAGAATATAATCTTACAGAAGAGTATTCTGTGGAGTGCAGTTCGTACTGTCCAGGGAATTGCTTATGGCGTACAACACTGCGCGTTTTGCCAGCCTTACAGCCCTGTAGCAGTCGTCGTCTTCTCTACTTACTCTGTTTCTGATACACTGGTATGCAGCTTCCAAAGTAGCAAGAGGGTATTCTTCTCTGTAGTGCTTTTTCTACGCTAAAATGAAATTAATGTCTTCGCAGGAGTGATAGCCATGACAGCTTTGGACTGGTGCGATGCTAAAGACAAAATCCAAGCCTGTACATTGATTACTTTCAGGTTTTGCACTTCCTTTTCTGCAGGCCAGTTGCAGTAACAAGCATGAACAAATATAACTCATGCAACTTTCACTTAAAACCTTTTATCTTCCGATCTTGCTGGATGATATTCTTCAGTGAACAGGTTTGATAAGTCTAAAAATTTATGCTGTTTTCTTACCTTATCATGACTGTCCTCACTGTTCTCTTCACCTTTGCGAGTTATATGCTTCGTTACTACATGGTTGATGTATTTGGCATTGAGAAGTCCACACCTGGGGCAAAGAACAAATGATAGACTTCTCATTTGCTTTAGTATTCTTGCAGTGTTTCAAGAAGCAGCACTTCACAGGAAGAAATGCACATGCTCTCATGCTCGTGAAAGCGTTTGTTAATTGAGAGGCACTACGCTATTTTATGTGCGTCAGGCAGGCTTTCGGTCAATGCTGACATCTTTCTGTTCCCTGGGTGTTTGTGGTTAGGTTTTGTGGGTTGTGTTTTTGGTTGGTTTGGGTTTTGGGGATTTTGTGTGTGTGTGCGTGTGTGTGTGTGTTTGCTTTGGACTTTTTGGGAGGGGGGGGTTGGTGGGGTTTTTTTTTTGGTTGGTTTGTTTTTTAAAGCAGTTTCCTGTTTCATAGTGGTTGATCACAGGAGTAAAATTATCCTGTCAGCCCTTCAGCGTTTGGCATGGGACACCAAAGCTTGACAGCAGTGAACTTTTTTTAAAGTCAGTCAGCCTTGCAGTGATACTTGATATAGTTATATTTAGGCTAAATAAAATATGGTGTAGAACCCTTCTCTTGGCTTCTCAGACACATCCTATGTACACGCTCATAGAGCTGGCTGAAGTTAGGGAGGTGAGGACTAGAACGAAGATGAAGAATCATGGAATGGATAGCATTTATGAAGTTATTCAGAGTGGAGGGTGGGGAAGGGTTGGCTGTTGTCTTTTATGTATCTATTTTTAAAATTAAAAGTGTTTATAAAAATGAGGGTTTTTTCTTTTTATTTAAAGAGAGAAAGCTGAGTCTTTTGCCGCTGTTAGTGTTTGTGATGACTTCAGGGGCTTCTTCAGTGTCCAGCAACTGCAGTAGGAACTGATTAAAGAGATTTGTACTCTCAATTTGTATGCTCTATGCAAATGTGAAGTTTCGGCTACATTAGTAGTAATAGTTAAAGCTTCTCACTCTATGCAGCTGTGCAGTGTTGCCCATATGGCCATGTCCTCTGTCTGAAGTATGCAAAACCACAGAAATACTCCTTAACAATGAAGGAAGCATACAACTGTGGGACTTCTGTTTTTGTTTAGTGATTCTTTTCATTGGACTACTGCTCTAGCAGAAAGCTTCCCTGATCCCCTTACTACATCCAAACATGGCGTGTGAGGGAAGCTATATTTGAAGTATGGTAGCCTAGCTTTTTGCAGAAAACCTTAGAGAGTGCAAATGGGAACTCTCTCTCTCTATGATCAGCAAGAGAAAGTGCCTTCCCCACCCCACTCCCCAGGCTCTGATTACAATTCTATAAATTATGAAAAAGAAAAAAAAAATCATAACAGGTTAGGTCTATAGCAGATACAGCAGATTCTCCAGCAGGGATGGAAATCTTTCTCTTGCTGAAGTTGAAGTAGGAGTTTCTTTGTATCTTTGGCAGATCTTACCTTAATGCACTCATTACAGTATTCCGTAAGAACAGGAGAAATAATTATTTTTGGAAGAAAAGAAGGTCTGAGTTTATATCTAGCTTACAGAGAACAGCTTTCTAACCTCTGCATTATAGTTCAGCTCTTCTCCTTGCTTTGTTAGCATGTCTCTTCTTATTTCAGTGACTTTATGGTAATGCATTCACTTTGGTGCAGCTACCACACCAAAATAAATTAGTTGAGTCTGAAGAGGTCTATATACAATGCCAAAACTAATCCTACTAACAAAGGAAAATACACAAAACGTAACTGTGCCTGTGCGTGAGCACGGTGTTCTGTATGCAAAAGCATTATCGATTTGTACTTTGTTACTCCCGCTCTGCATTTTGCACAGAAAAGAACTTTCTTCCACCCCCTACCTACCTCCTACTTCCCAGCTAATATTAAAAGCAGAGACAGCTCTATAAAGAAATTATGTTGCTGAGGTCATTGCTTTTAGTACTTTAGTACTTACTAGCACTTTATGAAGTATGAAAAATGAAGTTGTTTAAAATACTGTTGAATATAGATTGCATAAAATCCACACACCTTTCTTGCTTTCTACTCTGTTTCTTCTCCAATTTCTCCAAATTTTGAGATTGAAGCATCTTCTTTTGCTGCTTACTACGTAGCCAGTCTACTCCATAATGAGAACCCTCTAGTTCTTCTATTCCAATTCCATAACGTCATCTGTTTTTCTGGTGTTCTAAGTGTTCTTTTTTTCTCCCATCCAGGTACTGCTATGTGGATATTTGTTAGCAATGACTGATGTGGAATCTACATATGCAGACTTTATTGCTTCAGGAAGAACAGGTAGAAGAAATGCGTTACATGACATACTTGTGTCCTCTCCAGGTGGGAACTCTAGTGAACTAGCCTTAAAGTTATCAGAGCTTGATATAAACAAAACAGGTGAGTACCTTTTGGTCTTTTATTGTATTTATTTAAAACTGAGTAGTACACAAAACATGGTTTATGTGCATGCATTATTCCCTTGTCCCTCAGCAACAAAAATATTTTTTTCTGGTAAGGGAAGATCAGCAGGGGTTGCCTGCAATAAGAAGCCCAGATTTCATAAATGGGAAGGGTGGTTATTTGCAAGTAAAACATAATACTGGAAAAAGGAAAGTCACTCTGCAGCGAGTGCCTAGTGGCAGGGTCCATGTCAGGATAAATTTTTTGGAAAATCAAGCATAAGGATGAAAATAAGGAAGTCTTTATTAAAACCCAACTCTCCATAATATGCTTTAAAGGAAGCTTTTTCATTTGAAGCCTGTGGGAGAAGCCATGTGTCTTCTTGAAAGGTTACTGTGGAGATTAATTTTGTTTTCAGCTGCCAGAGGACAGAGTAATAGCAATGCATTGTTGGTTGTTTTACTTGGATCTTTGTTTCTGGGTAAATTGTCTCTTTCCCCTTTCTGCTGATACTTTGTCCTTCTTTTAAGGTGATTAGTACTAATGCAGTCCTAAATCTTATTTTACCGCTAACGTTACCAAAACTTTCATCTGCTTGTGCACCTTCCGTCGAGAGGAAGGAGGGACAGTGTATGGTGAAAGGCCTTATATTAAATAAAAATAGTAATATGGCTGTGTAATTATTTTCATGTTATGTGGGTGGGGGGTTAATGCATGGATCTTGCAGATATTTGAAAGCCCTTTTCGTATCTTAGGAAAGAGGTCTTATGCTTATTTTAATAACAGCAGAAGAAAACAAATGCAGCAAAGAACAAACTGTTGATAAGTAGCTGTCCTGTTTGTGCATGTATTTTTCTCAGAGACAACGGCGAGAGTTCTGAGAGGCAGTCTCATCTCTGGGCAATGAGATGTGGGCAGCGTGACGTTGGGTGGTTGAAGTGCTGTTTGGAGGGGGGGTGTCTTTTTTTGGCTTTGACTAATGTACATCCAAAGTCATTCCTTCTGCAGTTGCCAGTTTGGGGCCTATAGCTTCTAGATGCATGCAATTCTAGCTGGGCAGGGCCTTTTTTTTTTTTTCTCTTTAAGAAGAAAAGCTTTATTAGTATGCGTGTAGGTGTGTCTACTTATTTTAATGTGGGGAATACGTGTAAAATGTTGGAAAAATATAAAGTAGGTGGCATTTGAAATGCATAATGCCAACCTTCCTTTTTGCTTTAATTTTTTTCAGTCTCAAATTTACACATATCAAAATTGTCTTTGATCTTGTCCATTTAGAAGATATAAAGAATCCCTATTTTTAAGTTAAGCTGTTGGAGTGATTGTAAACCAGAACTGTGTTCTTCTGTGAGTTATAAAAATCTGACTTTGTGCCTGTAATATGTGTTGGTATGCATTTTGTACATGCAGTTAGCTCTGTAGTGATGAGAATGGTTTAAATAACTGTTAACCTAATTTTTAATACATAATTCAGGAGTCTAGTTTTTCTTGGAGACCTCTTTTGCAGCTTGGGTAATTTAATCATTGCAGAAAAGTGTACAGAGTTGCTCATAGAACTACCTTAGGTAGTAGATACACAAAAATGCCTGCATACTTCTTCAGAAGGCTATGCAGTTTGAATTAGATACAATGAAAATATATTTAAATTTTGTATTATTAGTACACCTAGATGCCAGATAAAAGCCTCCAAACCACAAATATTGGAAAATGCATTATATTATCATTCGTATTAGTGTATTATCGCATCGTGTCTTTCCAAACCAGAGAGAGACTAAAAAATATTTTGCATCCCACATTCCAGTTCAGAATATACTAGTGCCTGATGGATGCGTATATGCATCACACCTGACACGATTAAGAGAAAAACACATGTTTGGGGGTTATATCTTATTTCTTTCAAGGTGCATGTCAAACAATTTATGCTAAGTATTACCTGGTTATACAGACACAGACATAAAGTTTTTATTCTTTTTTTCCTTTTATTCTTATTACAGCTCTATGTGTTTTCTTGCAAAAGTGAAAGTACATTTACTTTCAACTGCATGGAGTAATGACAGAGTAGGATAATGCAGATTAAAAAAAAAAAAGTTATTATAAAACAGATGTAAATTAAGCTACCTAAGCATATTTAATGCATTCACTTTGAAAAGCCTGTAGATACATTTCCTGTAAAGAACAGGAACAGCTTTGAACAGCACTAAGCAGTGAGGCCTTGTTCAAAGACCACATTTTCTGTCATGTACTATTTGATACCTGAAGTGAGTGCTGGTTAATCCCCTCATTGATGAGCCAACAACAGATAATCGAGTTTACTGCATAATTTTTTACAATAAGTATAATTACTGTATAATACTCTCCCTTCAAAAGAGCTGTTCCAGGATTCTTTGTCCATAATAAGCTGACAACCTGCTAATATTTATGGAATGGACATAATTACCAAATTTCAAAATACAGTTTCCAAGTACTCTAAATTTATCTAAATTTAGTAAAAGCAACACTGTGTACATCTGTTAAGTAGAAAACTGCAACGGAAATCATAAGACAGAAGGCAAAAGAAAGATTTTTAGTAGGGAAATCAGCAGGTAGCTCACCTGCTTTTAACTCTCTCTCATGGTAATCAATGTAATTCCAAGAAACTATATTCAGTTCATCTTACAGGTGATGGTAGCTAAATAAAGCGGTAAGGAAAAAGTACAATGAAGAATGAGGACCAGTTTCTGCAAGTCTAATCTCTAAAACAAACTGCTGGTTTTCTAGGTGTCTGCAGATATGCCACAGAACATAAATTCAGTGCAGAAGTAGAAAGGAGACTTCCTTGTAAAAGTGCAATGGTCCAACAATCTACAATCATCTACATTAAAATCATACAGAACTAGAATGAAGGACTGATTGTAGTTATTTGTGATTAAAAGTGATTTTTAGTTCATGGTAGAAGCATTTTAGGCATAAACATTGGAAACACTGATAGACACTGAACAGTCAGTAATGTTACAAGAAGGAAAAATGAGTTAAAAACTGCACATTAGCAGAACTAGTAACTGTTGCTAGCTTACCAACTCACACAACTGTATTATGGCTTACAGTATCATATTATTTGCTTTGGGGTTTTTTGATACTGCCTGTTGCTTTCAAAATGCTGTCTAAGAATCTCAACTCTTAAAAGCTTATAGCCATCATCTTTTGAAGGAAGGATAGTGCAAGAGAGTGTGCTTAGGCAATTTTGGGATTCTCAGAACCTAGAAGCAAAATTATTTCCTTAAATGTATTTTAAGGCATTTGGTAGCAGAGCTCTGCCAGCAGAAAGACAAAGTCTGTAGTACTAAGACAGCATATTATAGATTGAATGGATTTAGACTAGTGAGTTTTTTCAGTTAATTGAGAAAAATTTTTTAAGGAGTGGTACATTAGAAACTTTATGCTCTTTCTCTGAATCTTTGTGCACTGTGTTTAATGTTTAGGTAGTGAAATGTCTGGGCTTCATGTCCAAGATGATTTTTCTTCTAAAAACAAATTCCTTGCAAGGTTTTTTCTCTTAAGCTTTGTCTTTTCTTTTTTATTTTTTTGTGGTCCTTTTTTTTTTTTAATAGAAATTCTTTCAGGAAAGCATGACTTGCCTAGATAGTATGACGGATATTGAAGACTCCCTAGTAGTCAGAATGAATGGAGTACAGAGCAGGCAAAAAAATGAATTAAAAAAATCAGATTCCACTTATCTGGACTTTTGCCGTTTCAGAACAAATGTAGGAGGCTTTGTAGAAAGTGTTTAGACAACTTGGGCAAAAAGAATTTCTGTCCAATAGGAAATAATTATGTGTAGATCCATTCTGATGGAATCCTCTGTAATGTGGGAGATAAAACTGCGAAATAAAGAGTTTTTTGGAGAAAGTGCCTGACAAAACAAGTTTTTACTTATTACTCAACCCATAATGAACAGAACAAACCTCACTGTTTAATAGGTTCATCAGCCTTCCATACAATTTTTCATCAGGTTGAATTTGATAATTACCAATATCCTCTGAGGCATTTTGCAGCCTAAATACTCAGTGCATGCACAAAACAGAGCTGTCATGTCTGAGCTTTTCGTAGTGTTCTTTGAAATGCGAAGAACTTTTTCTTTTCCCCATTAGCAATGTGCCACTTCTTCTATATAGAGAAGAAAAGGTGTTTATGGTGCTTATTACTATAAACAGAAATAAAGCTGCAGATGTACAGTGTGATTTGAAATGGGGAAACGATAAATATCTGTATCGAGAACTCTGTCTTTATTCTAAAGATCTATAGATTAAGGTTAAGAGGCACTACTACCTCTCCTTAGACCTCTTTACAATTTAGTCCATGGATTTTTCTTAACTACTGTATCAAGCCAGTTCAATACAAATTACTTAGAATCCTTGCAAGATGTAAGAGGCATTGTCTGTCTTAACATTATTCCTTACCTAACGTTATTCATTATTATGTACCTATAGCTAATTAGTCCAGTGTTCAGAGACTTCTGTCTTACTTGCACTTAGCTTCCAGCTGCCTGAACCTGTTAGGCCTTTAATTGTTAGGTGAAACACAATACTTTGCATATAGGTACTAACAGACCATTGTCAATGCACTTCTTAGCCTTCTTTAGAGGCTTCTTTATGAGTTGTCCGCTCACTGTGCCACTGTAAGATGTTTTCTATTCCTCAGATCATTCCGTGGTTTGCAGTGGGACAGCTGGAGCGAACACCATGGGGTGTGGGACTGAAAATGGACGCACAGAACAAACACAGCTTTAACAAATTATTGCTTTTATTGAAGTTGCATCTCTTTATAGTAAACGCTGTTCAGACTTAGTGTAATGTTTTTTTTTTTTATCTTATGTTGTCATAGTATCATAGTGAATAAATTGTCAAAAATACCCTACTATTTTTGTTAAATTCTCTCACTTCCAGCTACTTTAGGTCTATACTTAAAATGGTGGTTGCCGGTAGGTATTCGTTTTTGAAGGTGTTTCTTGAGATCCAAAGTATGGCTATCTTAGTGGTAAAAGGTTTCATATTTAATGCAAGAGTTCGGTTTCAGTTTCTTTTTACTTTGTTTTTGACATTAGTGGATGAACAGTTGGGGTTCTGGGAGCAAAACCTCTTTGTTTTAGGGTGGATCACTCGTCCTTTTCTTGTATGTTATAGAAGGAGAAGGAGATGCACAACGAAATCCAAGTGAGCAAACCGGGGAGGCCCAAGGGGAGGCAGCAAAGCAAGAAAGCTGACATCCGACTTTGACCGACTGGAGCAGCTGCTGGATGTTTTCAGACTACAAGAGCATGCTGGAACAAATTTGTTTCCGTGAGCAAGCTGGTGGAAAAGAAAGTGCATGTGTCTTCACTGCTGGAACCCACTCAACACAATGCTAAAAATGGGGGTACAAGCTGTGGCAGAAGACAGAATTTTCTCTACCTCTGTCATTAGCAATGGTTGAACATGTATTGATTTTTTTGGGATAGTGTCATCAGATGGATCCCTTCATAATGGCTACTTGATGGGAACACTTTTAGAAAGTAGAACAGGTAAATCTTGTAGCAAATGGCCTTTGAAACGTAAGAGGATCTAATTGTGTATCTTAAGAAAAGGCTTGTGTGATCCTCAGAGTTTAAAATTCTCTGGCCAAAGTGTTCACCCATTAAAAGAACTGTAAAGAAAGCACTGTTTTTAGAACTTTGCGTCTGTTTTACAGCTCTGTTATTTACAATGGTTTTTGTATTGTACAACTTAAATGCTCCACACTGCCCCTTCTCAACTGCTTATGAAGAATATTTCTGTTACTGTGAATTTTTCTACCACGCGTTTTGAAAGGGCTGGTTTTTTGCATAATGTGGTGATGTGCACATGATAGATTTAAAACGTCAACCGCTAAATTGATTATGCCTAAACCTAAATGACTCAGCAACACTCTAATTTGTTACTAGACGAGCCTTCAAAACGATTTGTTAATGTGAATACTTCAACGTGTTTTGTGTCCTTGGTACAGTTTTGCCACTTGCCTGTAGTTAGTTGCATATCAGAGACTCAAATTGAATCTTTTATGTTATTCTTCCCCATTTTTCTAATTTTATTCCCAATTTCTTAATCTTTCTCTGAAATATTTTTTTAAAATGTTAGTCCAAGTATTTTATTGTTATGGTAGTTTTAAGAATACATTTATAACCTTATATGGGTTAAAATTCAAACAAATTCCGTGGTGCTAGAGATTTTCCTGGTTCACATTGTTGAAGATGGGCCTTGTTTACACACGGCAGAATAACTGGCATAGGTTAGTGCCAATTACGTACTCTGGAGTGAGTTTTTGATTGCAGAATAGTCCAACTAGTGGATCATGGGCCGGATCCAGCCAGGGGGACTATTTTTCCTATTCCTTGCCTTTGCCTCAGCTGATCAGGCTGTTGAGTTTGCCCAGCCAGTAGCCTGTTACTGATGCGCCAGGTACAGCCAAGTGGTAGAAGCTGGTACCTTTTGTCTAGGATGGGGAGAGGGAAGTGAGAGACTTGACATTTAGCACCTAAAAGACTGGATTTTTCCCATTTCAGCTGTTCCAAAATGACAGTCCAAACTGGACCTTCATTGAAATACCAGGATAGCTCGTACATCCAGATACTTAAAAGTATCTACAAATTAATAACGTGTTCTGCAGTACCTATGCTGATTGATATCCTTCCCCCCCACCCTGCCCCAATAGACAAGGCCATACATGAGGCTGGATACTGCAAAATGGGGCAGCCACAACCTCTGTGTGACTAAGGTGAGTAAAGACAGTGACTAACTAGTAAACCATGGCAATCACATAAGCACCAATCACAAAGTCAGAAGATTTGTTTTCTTTTATTAACAGGAGGTGATGTCACTTTCTTTATATATAGTATATATATATATTATATATATTTTTGTGTTGTTGTTGGTTTCAAATGTTATGCACTTTTTAATGTTTGTAAACTTTTACTAATGAATAGTGTGATTGCTTCCTGAATATATTAATCATCAGTTAACAAAACATCTTTGTGGCCACAGCTGTTTGTTTCTACCATATGTACCATAGTACTTGTCACCTGAAATTCTTTTGTGAGATGTGTGGAGAAAAAAAAACAACACTTCTGATCAGTATTATGAGCTCATTTATTAGTGTTAATAAAAAACAAGCCAGCAGTATGCTTGTGGCTCATTAGTGTAATATTAACTCTCACCTTTTATTGTTTGGAAGCTGAATGCCTTGCTGTCTTATTAGCTGTCAAAAGCCCTATCTTCTTGGTAACAGTAGTCCATTTGCTTTGAAAATAGTATTACCCTTAAACTAATTATTTATTCATTTGTTTCACTTGGTGTTCCTTTTAAAGTTAACACCTTATTATTGATCTTTTTTTAATTATTTTTCCCCTTCCTTGCTCTTCCATCAGGTCTTCAGGCTGTAACTGGTTGCCCCTTTGTCATGGACTAGTTATTGTCAGTCTGGCACAAACACCAGAAGGAAATAAGATTCTAGGGCTTTTTATAGTGTTACTTTATTGATGATCCATGAAACATCATCAATAAAATATCGCAGAAAAAGGCAATAGTGGAATAAGTAATTACAGTACATTAAAGTGTTGGTTTTCCTTATTTTCCTTCAGTGCTTTTCTTTATTTCAGTACATTTTCCTTCTTAATTCTTCTGTGTTGTGAAATAAAATTCATTTCAGCCTTTCCTCTCTATTTTGGACCTGTTTCTTCTATTTCTCCTCTTGTTTTCTTTTGGTTTTAAAACAATTATGGAGGCCTTTCCTGGTTTTTGAAACACCCCTCTTCATGATGGAAAATAGCGCTGTTAATTTTTGTAGGGTAAAAGGCTGTTTATGTTCCTCATCCCCCAAAAGTGTATGAGTACTTGCTTTATCACTTAAATTCTCTCTCTCTGCTCACTCTTACTATTTGGGGTACTTCTGTAGCATCTATAAACAGGCCTGACTTCATGTAAATGTGTGGTTAGTTTGTGCCAAATCACACCACTGTATCTTGAGTACTATTATTACCCAAGCAATTAAAAAAAGAGCTAGTTCAAGTACAGTCACACCTTTATTTCTGTGTAATTGCATCACATAACAGGGGCACTGATGGCGGAATCAGACTTTAGCTGGGTTATTTTTCCCTTTGCTAGATATCTTTTTCTGTAAGCCTGCCGCTCTGGTGTCTGGTCCGGTATCTTCTTTATATTTTGGTGTTCTCATGATGGGTAAAATGTTAAAATGTTTGTTTATTCCAGGATTATTTTAGAAAAATCTCTCCAAAAACTATATAAACTCCACAAAGTTAGCTCTGGACTACTAGCTTAACAGAATACTCCTGAAAGGTTTGGTTTTGGTGAGGTTTTTTTGGTGGTGGCAGGTTTGTTTGTTTTACTGTTTTTTCGGTTGTAAGTTTTCAGTGCTTCCTTCACCCTGCCAGCCCCATCATTTCAAAATACAGTCTCTGTACTCACATTCTTGTTGCCCATAATAAAGCCAATGACTCTGTTCACAAGCATTGCACTTACGGGGTTTAAATTCTCCATTCACTTGAAACTCGCAGAATATAGAACTAGAATTGACAGGGATATTGGCATTTCTTTCTTCTGCTTATTTCCGTTAATGTTGTCCATGTGCTTCAAAAAGCTTCTATTAAAAGGTAGCAACAAGCATGCACATACCATTATTTCATCAAACTATCCTTTTAAGCCAAAAGTTCACCATGACCTTCCATACAACAATTATTTAATAAATATGAAAAAAGTCAGTATACCTGCTATTTGTCCCTGCTGTTCCCCTTGCCATGTTTTTTCCACAATTTTAAATTGGGAAAAATTGTATCCTGGTATGAGTCGTGAGGATTTTAAATTTCTTGCAAATGAATAATGAAATTATCTGGTGTCCAGAAGGAGGGAGTAACTACCAAAGTGGTTGAGCTGGAACTTGTACAGTATGAATGCCTTCCTCAGCTACAGTGAAGGATTCCAGGTGTGCTTAATGCATATATTTTATGTTTCGGAAACATCAATGATTTTTTTTTTTTACAAAGGAAGGACTGAGAGCTGCTGTTGAAACTTAGCACAGTAACGTAACCTCAAATTTGATATAGTTTGCCTTACCTCAGCAGTGCTCCTACGTTAAACTACTATATTTTTGCCTGACTTGTTTCTTTGTTTTGCTCTGCCTCTTCCTGGATGGTTTATTTTCTGTCCTGTGCTTCCCTCATGTAAAATAATACCTTAGAAATACGTGGATATGGAGTGCTGTATTGGATTTTCTGTATATTTGACTGAGTAAAGTCTTGTAGTGGAAAGACTGTTTCTCTTCATCTTTGTGATCAATGCACAAAGGGGAATCTGCTTCAAAATTCTCAGCACGGGAGAAGCAATAGAGCCAGGAAGGAAGTGTGAGTTCAAAAAGATAGGCCAGCAATATAAGGAGGCTATCTTTTTTTAATAGTAAGGCAGGTGGA
>VYZM01022220.1:45903-69663 GCA_013398915.1 Dromas ardeola | reverse complement strand
GACCCACCTCTCAAGCCTGTCAAGGTCCCTCTGGATGGCATCCCTTCCCTCCAGCGTGTCAACCGTGCCACACAGCTTGGTGTTGTCAGCAAACTTGCCGAGGGGGCACTCAATCCCACTGTCCATGTCACCGACACAGACGTTAAACAGCACTGTCCCAGTACTGACCCCTGAGGAATGTCACTCATCACCAGTTTCCATGTGGACATTGAGCCATTGACTGCAATCCCTTGAGTGCGGCCATCTAGCCAGCTCCTTATCCACCGAGTGGTCCTACCATCTCCTGATTAGAGTCCTACCACCTCTTTCACCTCACCTACCACCTCTTTCACCTCACCTGCCATATCGTGTCCTGTTGCTATCAGTCTCACATCTAGGCTTTAGTTTCTTCTGTCTTCAAAGAAGTACAACTTTTCAACCTGTTTTTACAAAAGACCAGAAGAGTCCTGAGACAGGATGTCAAACTCAAATGCCTAAAACAGACAAGACACTTAAAAAATTTCAGAGAGAACCTTCTTCACCAGCACTGGTGCCTGTTTATATACATCAGCTAAAAAGATGGAAATTTTCTACTGTTTCCAGTCCAAAATAGTTCTCTAGTGCAACACTCTCTCAGTGTTAATTCTACCACATTTCAAGAAGGTTTGGCAGGTGTTAAAAACTCTGGAAAAGTCCACAACCTAAAATACTTGCCTTTCTAAAGGAAATACTTGCCAAAATAAAGGATTGTCCATCCGCCTCAACCACATAATCTTTGGTTATGATAACACATAATCAACATTGCCACAACTCTGGTGAGTAAACCTAGTTTCTACCTTCTTTCCTGATGTCTGAAAAGTGACCTAGTGCTGCAGTGGGATCCATTTTATATAAACAGATTTCTCATTACACTATCTATTACACTATCTTCCTTCTTCAAAATGAAGTCTTTGGACCAATCATTTTTAGGATTATGAAGCAGCTCTGCATGAGACAAAGCCACACAGAGAAATTACAGTCCCTTCAAAGTATCCTATCTATGCTTTCACAAATTTAGTGTCCACAGAGTATTGTAATATTATGAATTATGACAGTGATGGTAAGTGCTTGTGCAATGGTACTCCCAAGCTTGTATCACTCAAAAAATAGAAATTGCTATTTAACCATGCCAAAAACAGTTCTTCCATGTGGACAGCTTTCTTCAGTGGAGTTACCGATAATACCTAAATGTACGTAGCCACTTGTGAACCTTATCAACTGTGGATTCTGCTTCTTTTGCTTGGGAACACATATTTCCCGAAAACTTCCTTGGTTTTGAAAGCTGAAAATGATAAATCTCCCTGATGAAAACTGTGTTCATTCCTGATATGTATACATATATATCAAATATTCAAGGACTGGGAAAAAATAGGCAGACATTCCTTTCTTTGGTGTGCTTTGTACTAATTACTGGCCTATGAAAGTCAAAGCAAAACAAGTTCCCCTATGTAATATTACAGAAAAATCCACACCCTTTATTAAATATCATTCTTCTACCAACTTTTGGCCATAAAATATCTGATGTTAATGTCAGCTCCTTGTGTTGTGACTGCATTGCCCTGGAAACACTGTTGATTCAAAAGATGAAGTACCTTATTTATTCTGCCATGGTGGTTTTACCATCAATTATGTTGATGCAAAGCTTGTACACAGATGCATCAACATAATATTTTTATCAGTGTTTGACCTGCAGGAGACCTGCTTTCATGTCAGCTCCCTGCAAGGCCAGTCAACATCTTCCTAAGAGCTCACAGTCTCTTTTTGGTCCCTTCCTGCTGTCTCTCATAAAATATTCAGGCTCTGTTCTCTGAACCATTATTCTGTTTCTCTAAAATACTTCAGTAATTGCTATTCATGTGTTGTGAAGTCAGAAAATACTTAGAACTTACTACTTTTATCTCCCATATTAAAACTGACTTTTTTTTTCTCTGCTGTTTTTATTTCTTTAGGGCAAGTGAGACTATTCAGTAGATAGTGCAGTTTTCTAAACATTTTCACAGTAACATTGAATGTAAGTGAATGTAAAGAACTGAGCAGTTAATTTCAAGCTATAAAAGAAGCGAGTAACTACTTTGAGTTTTACACCACACTACGTATATGCAAATTATAAGTAGTCTGTGGTCAGTACGTTCTGAAAAAAAAAAGTTTTTAAAATAGGGGGGTATGATTTATACAGGTTATAGAGCAATCTCATAAAAACTCCCTTCACTGAAGACAACAGGCTTGGACTAGTATAAAACTCATGCGGAGGTACACTCTGACTACCAGAAGCAGATTCAGATGATAAATTTTTGGTGAGGGTTTCAGTCACAGGGAGAATTAATAGAATATTTTTTTCCTATCCCTCATCTAACCAAGTGGACTGGTTTTGGCTGAGCTAGAGTTAATTTTCTATGTGTATAGTCAATAGAGAGAGAAGCTTCTTCAGGGGATGATTAAGAAGCACAATCTAGCTTCAGTTCTTTGAATTGCCCCCTATAAAAGCGTTTGGAGGGACCACCTGGCTTAGTTACATGGGCTTCCCTTCAGTTTCTAGCATGATTATTTCCTTACACCTATACGCTGGAGAATCAGGACTCACAAACTCGTCTTTTCATCTTCATTTTCTATTTAATTTTCCCTTTCTCATGAAATGAGATAGCAAGAGCTGATATCCAAAGTGGAACAGCTATTCTAAAAATATGTACCAGTTTCACTATAGTCATCATTATGTTTTAGGAGCCACTTTAACTTGTAAAATATTTAAAGCAGAGCTATTGTATTTTCTCCCAGGGTGAATAAGGTTTTGCAGATTTAGACAGAAGATGATTTACAATGAAGTTGCAGTGGATTAACACACCCATACTACTACTCAATGTATAATAATCTACTGAGTTACAAAAAAAACCAAACAACTTGGAAATGGTAATCAAGGCAGTACCCCAAAAGACACTAGTTTGACCAGCCATCCAAGGTTCTAAAGAAAGGATGTTAATAACCCCAGTAACAGGTATCTGGAGTTTGTTCACTTTAGCAACCATATTCCATATAAAAGTGTGTGACTGAGCTGACAATTAAGTGCCTGCAGTGGTAACAGACAGCTACAAGTTTCCACTTTCAAACCTTCAGTGATATTTGATATGAATTTGAAACTTGTTCTTACACAAAAACTTGAAAACTTTTTCATATATGAAAAAGCCATGGCTTGGGTTGTGCCAGTGATTTTATTTTAAAGGGACACGATAAGACTACTGTATTTCATATTATCATATTTCTTTGCACTTACATGGTAGTCAGAGGAGGGAGATATATGTCACTTTCAAACATATTTCCTTTCCATCTACTACCATGTGCTTTTCTATTTTAAGATTTGAAGAGTGCTGCAAAGTGAATATAACAGAAGAACTATCATAACAAATTACACCAGTCTGGAACTGAACATGATATTTAGTAGAATTCACTATCATTACATATAACCTATTACTTTTTTACAAATACATATTTTGTTCATATTAGTAAACTGATTTCTTTTTTTACTGCGTATGTACCATATACTGACATTTATCTCTGTACTTTATTTTGCCACTTTCTGGAGACTGAATACGTTGCTTGTTTGAGCCCAAGACATGTACTTTTAATACTTGTGGCCTCTTTGAGTAAAATAAAAAGGCTTTAAAAACATTTTTACATAGGAAGCATGCAGCTTCAGAGAAGCATGTGTGCTCTGTAGCTAACAGCTTCAAGGTGAAAATTCAGGTTTTGTTATTTTGCTGTTTTGTCTACAGCCCAGACAACATTTAGGAAGGGTTTCAGAAAGAACCTGCTGCATTTTTTTCATCATATGGAGGCATACCAACTAAGAAAATCAACATATTCTACTACTCAGCCAGGAGTAATAGGTTTTGCCCACCTAAGATCTGAATGAGTTCAGGTCAGTGAAAGGCTCCCTTTCTTACTACTTGTTTCTTGAACCACATGGCTCATCAATAAAATATCTGTATTGATATATCTTTATCTATATCTCCATCAAATCATATGGATTAGATATAGCTATATGGAGATATACTAACTACATTTATATAGATATAATCATATAGATATTATATATCTAAAATCTATAATGAGTAGAACAGTACAATTTCTTCAAGCAGAAAAATTGCTTGACTCACCAACTACAATCACATGACAATTCAGTCATTATTTTTTCATTTTCAGCAATAAGAAAAGCAGAACACATTTTTAATGAGCATTATAATACCTAACTAGTCCAGGCAGGCTGAGATTATTTTTGTCTTTGTTCAAAGAGATGAACTATTTAATGCAAAGCTGTACGCGTGATCACATGTACCTTATGGAGATGTAATGGCATGTTAGCATTTATATTCCAGTAAAGATAGTACACCAAGCCTTTTGCAGATGCATTACAGGAAAAATAAGCAATTTTATCTTACAAGTTTCATGCTGTAGTTTGACAGTTTGGGCTTTGAAATCTGTGATTTCTATGAACTAGTCTGTCAGGCTGCATCACAAGGAAGCGCAAATGCACTGCGCATGAAGCGAAGGTGCAGCCTATAACCTTGAGGCTTCACACATGAAAAAGGTTAGCCCTTTCTTTCAGTTACCATCTTTTGGCCATAAGCTGATACATTCGCTCATCTTTACCAGAAAGCTGAAATAAATGTGGGATGGAAGGGTTCTCCTGCAGAGATTGTTTTTGACTAAGCTCATTTAATGGCTCCGAGGATGACAGCCACTGAGTATGAGACTACCAAGGCAAGAACTGCCTCCTAAAACCTTCATTCTTCCAGAGAGTTGGATTCCTTCTCTTTTAGACAGCTATTCATCACTTTTGCCAGCTGATCTTTTAAAGTCAAAACTCAAAATCTTATATAAGGGACCTAAATATAGCTCAGGTTCTAGATGCTGTGTCCCTTTGTGGTTGAAGGTGAGATCTCTTCCCCTTTCCTGTTGCAAGCCACGGAATCTTTGGGGCATTTTATTCTTCAAAGAAATTACCTCAAGCATATTTGAAACAAAAGAAGGGCCACATGATCATGACAGTACACTGTGTCTTAATCTGGCTTTCTATGATTCAGTAATACTGGTCTTTCGAGGACACCATTTTATCAAAGGATGTAACAGCAGTACCTGTTTCCCCATTCCTTTCCCCAACAGATTAAAGCTTTGATCTGTGACATCAAAGGTTCAGAATAAATCCCATCCTTTGTCTCAGGCTTTGAATCTCCATCAGCTACCTTCTAGGCAAGAAAGTATTCTGGTGCTGAGACTGTCAAGCCTTCCTTTTAAAGCATTTCCCCACTGTGTAGAAAGAAATTAAAGGCCTCACCTTCTCCCAGGTGAATGCCCTAACCACTAGACTACCTGACAATGGGTCCAAAACTGCGCTGATTGTTTTCCTTAAGGAAAAAGAGTAGGACTGATAATCTCATCTTCAAAGGAAACTACTCAAAGGGATTTACATGCTTAATAAGAGCAGTCAAGCCAAAGAAGAGAAAAGCAGCCCCAAACCCAAAGGGAGAGATTTACATCCCTGACAAGCAGGTCTTAAACACCACCTTGTGCTATTCTTCACAGGCTTATGTAGTTCAGTCCTCAGCACATGTCTTCCGTAGACCCCATTTCTATGTCCATAACCCAGAGCCAGTCTAGCCATCCTCAGAGGACAGAGAATTGCAATAGTTGCATCCTCCTCATGAATGCAGTCTGACATTTATTAACTCTTCAGCTCTCAAAGGCGAGATCACAAACCATGACTGATCTGAAATCTAGATACAACCAACATTTTCCCTTCAACAACAACAATAATAAAACCTCCTTAAACCGTAACTCCAACCAACCCCAGTGTCATCTATGAGCAGATTTCATCCTGGCATTAATATTCCAGGCTGATTTTGGGAGAGGCCAATGACGAACAGATGCCTTCAAAGTTGTCAGTTCAACGCTGCCTCCCCATCCTAGGATCTTTTTCTTTTTAACACCACCTGCCCTTTTCATGTATGATGTTCCTAGTTCATAAAAAAAAACCCAAAACATCCTTTATCAAGAGAAACATACAACTGGATTAACGCAATTAGGGGTGGGGGCGGGGAGCAGGGGGGACTTACTCCTTTCCTGACCCGGGGAGTTGCTTTTACAGTATTCTGAACAAATATTTTGACAAGAATAAAGACCTATTCTTCACTGAGAAAATATACTTCAAACAAATAAAACCAAAATCAATCGAGCTTATACAACTGTGCTTAACAGAAAGTTTTATCTGTTATGCATGGAAATAGGAATATATATGACAGAAATGTATGCCATAAATTTATGACTATTAATAGAGAAATTAATGAAGTCAGACAGTGAAATTGAGTGGTCATCTAAAAAAAGAAAATTGCAAGTAGGAGTTTTCCCTTGACTCCATGTCTCTATAACATTGTCATATACATATAACATCTCTATATACATTGTCCCTGAGTAGATGTGAGACTGCTGGGGCAAATTCAGTTCCTATGATATAAATCTTGAGTAACAATGCTGAAGTGAATATTACACTTATTTGCTGGCCTTGAGAGCAGGAATCAACTGTATCCTATAATTTCTGCATCAAGCCTGTGCTGTAAATCAGCTTCATATTTTAGCAGGATTTAAATCTCTGGATAGATGTATTTATTCCTAGGCATGTTTGCCGCATAATTGCTACCTGAGGTCCACCAGGGGGGGTTCCAACACTGGACTGGAGTTCCTTTTATGCAAAATGTCTTTATTCTTAAAAATTATCCTTAATGGAGTCCAGCAAAGATATTTCAGAGCTCAGTTCTTTCTTTGAGCATATGAATACAATATTGTTACTGCTGACAGTGTTAGAGCCATATGGCAGTGTCTGAGAATAGCATACTGTTTTGAAAGTTCGGAAGGCCAAACAGTAAATTAAAAAAAAAAAAAAATCAGCCCTTCAGGCAAAACCTTGGTTATTTTTATTCCCCTCATATTTATTTGCTATTCAGCTTTGAGACTTTATTTCAGGAGTCATAAGGAGGGAATATTATTTTTTATTATTATTATTATTGTTATTATTATTGTTACTAATAATACTGGTAATACTACTAATAATAATATGGAGGTATAAAAATAAAATTCTGAGTTCATTTTTTTTTTCATCGTAGCATGAGTCTGCAAGACTTTCTCACAAAATAGTGACCCAAATAGAAACATGGTGTCATCCATGTAAGGGTAAAAACTAAAATCACTCTCTACACATATTTAATAGATGGCAAGTAATTAATTTAATATAATGGTATGTATCAGCAACAGCCATCTACATTCCTCCAAGTTTTATCCTTAGGACATATCCACCCTGGTGACTGACATACCCATGAACTTGGGTGATGCCATCTGTCTACTTCACCCTCACCTTTTTTTACTGGGAGGGGAAAAGGAGAAAGTCTCATATGCTGAATCCTTTTGAATGCTTTTTGGAACTTATTACCTTTGTTTGCTAAGGTCAGGTGCTGTCTTCAGTACACCTGACTTTCTCATTGTCCAGAACAGAGGCTTTTTAGGCCAGCAGATGCAATTTCCTTCTAATGGAAACCACAGTGTGGCAGAGTGAGTGGAAAGAGTGAGCTGGTACACACAAAATATTTGCCTCCCTGTGGGGCTGAGGGGCACAAGGGCACATGTCTGGGTCCTCTGATTTAGATGTTTGGTGCTGTATTCTAGGAGGGTTTGTCCCATACTTGCTAGACCCTACAGACCAGATCCTTTCAAAGATAAAATGTCTGGTACGTTGTGGAACATTTTTTCTTCACTCAAAGTATGTAAGTGAAAGGTAACTTTGTCAAAACCATGCAATTCCCAATTTAACATAATTATAGTAATGCATGTGAGATCTGTTGGAGGAATTCTTCATGGTTTGAATGCTTTCAGAGAGATGACAGAGGACGTTTGGAAATTAAAACATTTACAAGGCCAGAGAACACAGTAGACAGCCAGACAACGTGCACACAGATTTGGAAAACCTGACACACACCACGCTTCTGGTTCAATTTCTGGTTTACAGCAGTATTTTTAAGAGTAGAGTGGGACACAGGTTTTTTTTTGCAAGGACATGTCTTATTCACCGCTTCTGTGAATACCTTTCCTCAGGCTTTACCAGCCTGTTTCTTCTTTTTGAAGTGCCTCTTGTTAGCAATTCCAGTTCTAAAAATGTTGAGCTTTATCTCCAGTCTTGCTGGTCACAGAATGTGTTACCTTTCTGCTCCAGCTGGGACTGGACCTCTCCAACAGCAACCAGGCTTTTGGCTTTCTGTTGCAGCCCCACGGTAGGCATGAAGCAGCCAGACGTCCTAGACTGAAGCATCTTCCAAGAATTGTACAGTCAAGTTGGACTTGTTTTCCTGAATATTTGTAGATGAATTTTCCCTCTTTTACACTGCACCTTAAAACTTTCATGTTTTAAGTCCTGCAAGGCAGAGTTATGGAGAGAGGTACTTTAAGAGTTTCAGAAAGCCATTTGCAGTCATCTTTTATGTAGTCACGTAGCAGATGGATGCAGCGTAGCATAGCCCGCTATGAAGTCACATAGCAGATGGATGCCTATTAAGGCAATCACAGATCATGACAGTCTCTTCTTCTTCCTCTTTTTCAAGAAACACATATATTTTCAAGGTTTTCAAGCATTTTGCTTGACTGTATTACACTAAGGAGGGAACACTTACAAAGCTTCTCCTGTAAGCCGGGACCCAAAACAATCGCAACTTACACTTCTGGGGACCTGAGGAGACGGGAGAGGTAGCACTGCTGGTCAGGTAGAATGTCCTCTCTGGGCAGAGGCTCTCAGACATCAAGGGACTCCACTGTCACTGTAGTGGCACAGGCTTTACTGCTGTCACTTTTGTAAAGTCTCATTTGGATTCAGAAGAGGCTACGGCAGAGAGAGATCCGTCCTCCTCACGCTTCCTGACCAACTCACAGGCTAACAAATTTGGAAGGACTGACTAATGAAAAAGCGATAATAAATTATTACAGTTATAATAATTGTAATTGGTGATATATGCTTTTCAGCACCCTTTAGTGAGGTTTTGATAGAGAATGATAAACCTTACCAAGTAATTAAGTCTTACTGATTAATTAAGCAATGTAGAAACAGGAGAAGACGATGTAGCAATCCCTTCATGCATTACTAAAAAGCTCTGTGAGTGAATGCCTTTGTTGTTTAATATTACATTATAATAGCTTGCATAAGAAGGAAATGGAGCACTGTATCAGGGCCTGCCTAGAATTTTAGGAGGGCTGTTAGGTAAACAACATTACTA
Source organism: Dromas ardeola (assembly GCA_013398915.1). Classification (NCBI taxonomy): domain Eukaryota; kingdom Metazoa; phylum Chordata; class Aves; order Charadriiformes; family Dromadidae; genus Dromas; species Dromas ardeola. The sequence continues at coordinate 60,346 of VYZM01022220.1, read as the reverse complement.
TTTTCGAAATGGCATTTGACCACGTCACTGTGTTTCACTCCCTACTCCTACTTACAAGTTTCCTAACCAAGCTGAACCTTCAAAACTTTAGGAATTAATCTTTGAGTAAAGCATAGGGGCATTTTTGCACAACTCCTTCAGGCAAAATCCTCTTTGAAAAGAAGAGGTTTGCATAGTAACTCTAAGAAAAAAGAATAATGTAAGAAACTTTAAGAATGTGAGGTCAGATCTCAGGCTGATGGTTTTGGAAGCACATACTGAACACAAGAAAGGATAAAAGAGAGTTTTAGCATCTACTACTAATAAAAGGGTCACATTTTTTCTACACCAGTTATGTGGGTGTAACCTGCTTTAGTCAGAAAGTCAAGCACTGAGGTCAACAGCTTTTAAAAACCAATTGGTTCTTTCAGTTATTATTAAGTAAGGAAAAAAGAATCACATCTTGCAAAATGAAAGGCAGAGACAAATAACTGATCAATACTCTAATTCACCTCTTAAGAAAGTGAAATAAAAAACCCAACCCTTTAACAAATATATCTACCAAACTCCACAGCATTTCTGTATTAGTCACAATATGTATATTAACATATTTGTTTCATTTCTACAAAGCTAACATAATGCCATTAAAAAAGAGAGCTAACTTTATGAAAATAAAGATTTCCGTGTGTTTTTGTGCCCTGTAGCAGACAGATGAATAGCCATAAACAGAATGATCAAAACATATAAAACGGATATTTCTCACCTACTCTTAAGCATGGAGAAAAATCTACACCCTCTTATTAATATTCATGGAATTATGGAGTTGCTGTGAGAAAAAGGCAGAATAAGCTTGTTTTATTCTTCTGACATTCAATGACAGTGCATGCCCTTATTGAGTCACCTAGTTTTGCTTCATGGTCGGACAGTACTTCTCAGTCTTTATTATTTAGCATCCAGCTGGACCAGGAAGCTTTTTCTTACCTTTAAGACCTTCCAGTCACAAAAAGGCTTTCTACCGGTCATTTAAAGAACTGCAGCTAAAAATGAGTACTGGAAAAGGAAGAATCTTTCTTTCTGAAAGTGAAGGCAAAATAATTTCCTTGCCAAGTCCTACAATCATCTTGCGTGGTTTCCTACACCTGTAGAAAGCCTTGTTTCTCTCAATATCACCCCCCAAAAATTACTGATAGCATGATAAGGACATCAGCCATCTGTACCGCAGCAGCATACAAATTCAGCCTCTCTGCTCTTTTGATAGTGTTTTAATGATCCATAGGAGTTAATGGGGTTGTTTCATAACTAAGCATTGTTTTCTATTAAAATGGTGTTTCCTCAAACTGGGAACGGCTGGAGTTTTAGAGCTGCAAATGCAAGCCTTGTGATGGGATCTGGAAAGAAATACTTTCTTTTAAGCAAACAAAAAAGAGGATAATTTGCCTTGCAGGCTGTGCATATGCTATTTTGATAGCAAGTACAGGTGTCTGAATTCACAGTGCAAACAGGAGCAATGCAGAGCTCCTGTAAATTACTCTATCAAGTAGAATACTGACTGCATGCTGATCCATATCTCCATAGATATGAAACAGGGACCGCAGCCCTTTTACTAGAATTGAGAAATCTGTTATACACAAAAATAGCTGCACAGTAATTGCATATCATTGGCAAGAAAAAACCAATTACCTCAAAGAATGTCAGTGGCAGCATTTGCTTCTAATTTTTGTTTCTGTTTATGGCAAAAATAATAATCATTTTGTTAGCAATTACCACATGTTTATGCATCAAGCACATTAACTGAACTGGCATACAGACAACTATAGGATAAAATACACAAACGATGACTGATTAAGAGAATGGGTGATTAAACACATCAGCTGATGGAAACGACATTTGCGATTTCTGTAGAGGATTTACAGGGAAGAACAGAACTGGGAAGAGCTAAAATGATAGTTCAAATCCAAGGTCCAAAAAGTTGTGGTCTCAACGTAGGGAAACTGAATGACCTAAGAGAAATCTACTTGGTCATAATACATTGTAGTTCTAACATGGAAATACTAGTGCAAGGGGATGTTCAGGCTCTGTCAGGAACTGTGCTGAACTTCTATGTTTGGAATGAATTACAGAACCACAGAATGGTTGAGGTGGGAAAGGACCTCTGGAGGTCATCTAGTCCAACCACCTGCTCAAACAGGGCCACCTAGCGCTGGCTGCCCAGGACCATGTCCAGGTGGCTTTTGAGTATCTCCAAGGATGGAGACTCCACAGTCTCTCTGGGCAACCTGTGCCAGTGCTTGGTCACCCTCACAGTGACAAAGTGTTTCCTGATGTTCAGAGGGAACCCCCTGTGTTTCAGTGTGTGACCATTGCCTTTGGTCCTGTCCCTGGGCACCACTGAAAAGAGCCTGGCTCTGTCCTCTTTGCACCCTGCCTTCACGTATTTATAGACATTGATGAGATTCTCCCTGAGCCTTCTCTTCTCCAGGCTGAACAGTCCCAGCTGTCTCAGTCTTGCCTCATAAAAGAGGTGCGCAGTCCCTTCATCATCTTCATGGTGCTTTGCTGGAAGGGCCAGTATGTCCATGTCTGTCTTGTACTGGGGAGTCCAGAACTGGACCCAGCACTCCAGGTGTGGCCTCACCAGAGCTGAGTAGCGCGGCAGGATCACTCTCCTTCACCTGCTGGCAATGCTTTGTTTAATGCAGCCCAGGACACCATTCACCTTCTTTGCCATAAGGGCAAATGCACCAAGCCTTGAGGCAACTTGATGTTGTAGGACTGGTCAGTAGGGAGGGTATGTCTATGTTTAAATATGGGCTAAAGGCTACATTCAGCAGGTATGCGGAGTGCTGACTTGTAAGACACAAATGGGGCTTGTTTCACAGTGACTCAGCCACGATGCCCGAAGCAAAATTCTGCATTTGTCTGCATGTACTGCATGCACTTCAAAGCCACATTTAGCCACACATTTATCTGAAGTGCAAATAGCCCTAGCTCCCAAAGCCTGGCTGAACAGCCTCCTTCTATCCCAACTGCATATGGTGATTTTATGTCTGACCCTGGATGGACATGAGAACTTGGGGTACCTTCAGGTGCCCAAGAATCTCCTTTTACAAGGTCAAATCCCATTTGTATGCAACCTTAACTTAAGTTAGTTTGCAGGAAAAAAGTAGGTACAAGTAGTCAAGCCTCTTCTGACTCATGTCTCCGTAATTTTGTTTATAGTGTATAAATTGTATACAAGGAATAATTTAGACATAGTCATCCATGCCAGATCAGAGATGCAAATGAGGAGCTGGCCTCATTTTGTTCTCTTTACAATACAGAAATCAGTGAGGGGAATAATAACCAGAGGGAAGTGATAACCAGGAACAGAAACTGAGGTGGCAGGAGGAATTATTCTTGTAAACACAGCTTTGGAGTGAAAAGCTTGAAAATTTGGATAGAGGATTGTCGTCATTTTGGCCAAATTGGACAATGACTGGTGAGAGCTGCTCTCCCCCCACCCTCTTGCGCATGGAGAGAAGGAGGAGAGATAAAGAGATTTTTGAGTTTAGAAGGAACTAAACTACTTTAATGAAATATTAATAATAAAATTTAAAGGAAATAATGAAATATATACAATATATACAAAACGGTATAAAGCTCCCAGGATGACATCACTGGCAGGCACTGGGGAAGTCCCAGACTGGACTCAGCAATGGGTGGGAACTGGATTCCAGAGCTGAAGCCAGGAACCCACGGATCAGGATCCAAGGCAGATGAACAGACAGGGTCCCCCTCGGATGTCAGCCATTGAAGAAAGAGCTGACCTTTTGATCCCTCAGCTTTTATACTGAGCATGGGGCAGATGGGATGGAATACCCCTGTTGGTCAGTTTTGGGTCACCTGTCCTGTCCGCTTCTCCCTGCAGGTGGGACCCCTCTACGCTTTTCCATTTCCAACCCTCCAACGGGCGAAATAACAAAATTATCTGACCTTGGTTGTTATAGCAATAAGTGTAAGCAAGAGCCTCTCTGCCTACCATTCCTTGGCACTAACTGTAACCATTGGTCTTATCACTCTGGGAACAAACAGTTTTCCACACAATATGCTGTTGATTTCAGAGAGTTAGAAGAGGCCTAGCTAAGAAGTAAAATTACTGAACAGAAAGATGGTTCTGTTTTACCTCAAACCAGGACAAGGATGTAGGAAATAGCAGTCTGAAAGATCCAGAGAAAGCCATGCCAAGAAAGAAACACAAGTGACTGATTTTAAGGTGTTCAAAGGAGTACGAGAATTCAGTGGGGTTTCTATCTGAACTGCCAGTTGCAAGACATCGCTAAGCGATGTTGTTCTGTTCTACTGCTAATGAATTTAAGCCCACAAAAAGCTGGAATGTCATACTGGTGGAAAGTGGATGACGTGGTCCCTAGAACCAAAGGGAGGCAGCTGGAGCTGTAGGAAAGAGGATATTGTATTGTGAATTTTTCAGGAGCTGTAACAAGTTGGTATACTAGAGATGTAACAGATTTGTGCTGGCTTTGTGGCAGTTAGATGCACACAAAAATCATATACAAAAAATGCAAATTTGGGCTTGAAGCTCAGTTTTATTTCCTTGTTTCTCCTTTTCAGATTTAACCAGACCTTTCAAAGAATCACTTCTCCAAAAGCATTTAAAGAAAAATTAAAGGAAAGAATCAATAAGGAGGGGGGGAAACCATCAGCGCCTGCCAGCAAAACATCCATTTTTTTCTCTCATTACTGCCTCTGGTTGACCTCTGAGTAACTCCTTTGTATTTTAATTGACAATATTTGGCACCATCTGATACATTTAAGATCTAAATGGCCTTCCCAAATGGACATAAAAATCTGCTAGACAGAGCCTTTAAATCATGTTCATGGGTTAAAGACTGAGGAGGCACGTAAGAGATGCGGATGTACATATACACAAAATAAAAAATATGTATTTGAGGAATTTTGCTCTGCCCATTTTATCTTAAACTTATTTTAGTATAGAATAACACGAAAGTGGTATAAGGGGAAAAAAAAAAGCCCACCATACTGCAATCTTAAACAGTGTTGTAATCAATGTGGAATATTGTCTTCTTAAAATCTCCTTTGGCACCCACTATTAAATAAAAGCTAAACTCACATATTTATTTTTTTTTATTTTGCAAGTATTTGGCTTTCTTCATGCAAAAGAAAGTTGATTGTGAGTAAGAGTCAGGGGACATAATTTCAACTCTTCATTCTACTTGTGATTTTTTGTGTGATTTCACTTCTCCTTTCCATGTCTTACTCTGCCAGCGTCAGTAATAGTTTGAGACCGAAAGATTTCCTTAGTTGCCGGGCATTATCTTCATAAGTAATAGCTTCTATGTCCAAATAGGTTTTTTAGACTGAGTATCTTAGAGCAAAGATCAGCTTAATTCAGTTTTTGAGTTCAAAATGTATCTCAAAGTATCGGATAAAAATGGAAACCTTCACTCAATTTCAGTTTGGAGACCAATGTATGCAAATCTTTTAAATCAATATGAAATTTTCCAGTTAACCAAAGAAGAGATGGAAACATTAAGCTATGTCTAATCAAATACTCTCCAGTGAACCAAATAATCAAAGATTTTTGCACTTCTAAATTCAACAGTTTGATCAAATAACACAAAGTACTTAAGAATATATTATGAAAATAATTCTGTGCTAACATGTGTCCCCTCTATCTCTGATTTCTGAGATTAAAAATGGAAGTACACCACAGCCCAGTTGTTGAATTAGTTCAGTATGATGGGCTCATTGCCCAAAATGAAAGCATTGACTAATATTTCTGTGTTTCTTGTTGGATCCCATGTGTATTTGGTGACTTTTTATAAAGGTGTGGAAAAGAAAACTTCATGCCAGGTGGTAAATCCACATTAAAGTGGAACATTGTATGAGTGCTTTGTATTAGAACTCGCCGTAATTATTAAAGTCACTCATGAGCAACTATTCATCATCATGAATAATGTTTTACAATCTAGTCTGTGCCAAATGTGTGAAGACTCCTCAGTAAGTATTCACAGGAATCTGGAAGTACCAGTGGAGTTGCAATTATTTTTTGAGCCACCACATTTACCATAATAACTTTCAGTTTGTTGATAACTTTCGGGATATTAATCTATACCTAAAAGCCATTTATTGCAATACTCTGTTGAGTTGGGTGTTAGAGAGGCTGAAGAGCCAATTTTCACCCCGCACCAAAAGCAGATGTAATCACTGATATTTCTTAATACTGGAAAACAACATGGGGCATGCAGATAGCTGGCACGTGGGAAAAAAAAATAATCACAAATCATTATTAAACAGAGGGAATTCTCACCATGGCCGTATACCAAATGCTACTAGTAAGAGGAGATAGAGGGAGTAAAGGCAAAGACATATATGGAGTGAGGTTGTAGCTTTGAAAGGAAAAATACTACGAGGCAATCACTGGGAGATCAGCTGCAGATAAAATAGGCCTGGAGAATTCATTGACTGGGCTCTTTTTGTTTAACTTAAGGAAAACACATCCAATTTAATGACACATGGATTAGATAAAACCAAATGTTCACCTAAAACTAGATGAAACTTTAATGTTTTCCTTCTTTGCTATGTAAGATATGCACTGTACTATGTAGAAATGCTTTGTTTTAAGGATTTTTACCACCATATCTGTGACTACATATTCCCAAAGAGATGAACTGCAAGTGTGCAAATTTAGTCACATATAGCAAGGTGATAAGGGATGATACGCACTGCATAATCTGTCTAGGTTTTTGTCTAAGAATAGAAGAATCATGAGATCACATTCTGGGACAGAAAATGGCAAGAAGCTGAATATCTTAAGTGGTAAAAAAAAAAAAGAAACCAATATGTCAACATACTTTATTCAGAAACAAAATCTAATTTCAGTCAATAAATTCTACTATTACTAAAATTTAATATGATATTTTCCTCTGAATAGTGAAGAAAAACCCTATAAGATTACATTTTATTATAAATATAGATTAAATTGTAGTGCCATTTTAATTTCTCAATTAAAGAAAAAATCTCATAAAAGGGTGAAACCACATCATCCCATCCACAGAACCATGGTACATATATATAATTTTAATTGCCATACAAGGCATTTAGAGAATTCCAGAAGAGTAGAGTATTTCATCAGCTTTGCGGTCTATTTGTTTGTACAATACATAGATGCAACAGATTTTTACATGCCTACCCAGCAAAGATCATCTTCTAAGCAAGGACTTAGGCAACCGAAACACATAAAGTGCTTTGTGGACCTCCCTCATACAAAATGGCTTTGCAAAATCAGCTTTGTAGCATTGCTTTGTTTCTCAGTAATCTCTAAGCTCTGCTTTGTGCCATGCCTTAGAAAACAAGATCGTGTCCTAAACCAACAAGCTGAAGAATGGAAGTGTGTTGGAAACACAAATAGTATAGGGGATTTACTAAAAGTCAATCTGTTTAGCTTACATATTCTGTACTCTGATTTTCCCACTCATTTTTTAAGAACTATCTTGCTAGTAACTGTGAAAAATAACACCCCAACATTTGAGGACTGTTAGATAGGTTGCAAATGCCAATATACGGAAATAAGAAAACAGCAGAGGTACTACCTGCCGTGAAACTTTAACTATTTCTCTAATTGGGACTTGGAAGCACATTATATAGAAAAACTGCGTGTATTGTGTAATTTGAGTCATAAAAGACCAGAATTTTATGCTCAGTGCATAAATTTGGAATTACCAAATTGGTCTTGCAAAGTAAATAAAGCTTCTTGAGACAGAAAGGTGCAGCTGGGGCCGTGAGGGGGTGGTACATAGCCAAACCTGCATTAAAAGAGATAAAGTGAGAAAATATGTAAAATGTCAGGAACATGTAAGCAAAGAACTTAATGATCCTCCTGTACCTTCAGTCCTGAAACTTCAGCTTCTCAGTACCAGCTTTACAGATACCACAAGCGTACCTTAGGTAGCAGAAGCAAGCTGTTATCCTAATTAGAGGAGACTGTCACCATTCCCTGAACAAGAGGGATTTGGTCTCACTCTCTTCTGGAGCTCTGGTTTCTCCCCGCTGCTCTGGGCACTATGGGGTACTTTGAGGAGTGGAAGACTGATGGAAGAACACGTCTGGCAGAAGCACAAACAATTCAGGAAACTGATGTCTCCAGAAGTTCCTACTGTTCTAACAGTTTAGCATTTTCCACAGCTGCTATTTTTGGTCCAGTCTCTAAATAGCCATTTATTTCAGGGAGCAAAATGTCAGAATTTCTTGAAAACACAAGGAAGAAGAAACATGCAACAGTTCACATTTCAGCCACAAACAGGAATGCCTGCTTTCCTCATTTTGTTCCTTCTGTTTTTGAAATGGCTGCTACAAACCCATGACAGGATTTGAGCTCACTTAAATAATAAATAAAAAAAGTCGCTCCTGTGAGACTTGTATAATGGATCCATTAGGGTTTCATATAGCACCTTAGAGACAGCACAGCCAAATCCTACACACGGGGCTGTATTTTAAGTGCTCGGGGTTTTGTGCTTCTGGATCAGAAAAAGCATTTTAATGAGCATGGGATATTTAAAACAAAAACAAAGAAACCAACCAAACAACAAAATCAGAGATCAGGAAAGATATTTAACATCTGAGATGGGAGATTAGAAACTTGCAGTCTTTTTGCAAATCTTCAGGCTTATTGCTGGAGAAAAAACTTCATATTTTTCCATTGTGTCCAGCAGACTGAGTCAAAGTAACTCTTGACTTTATCTGCTCTTTTAACCCACACAAACTCCCAATGGAAGTGTCTGTTTTGGCTACCCATTCTGGTTTTGGAGCAGACACCCTCCCCTGTGCTGGCACAGCTGTTCAGGTAGCCAGAAAGATGCACAGATCAGACAGGAGGATGTTGGAGCCGGGTAAGTCCACAAACGGCCTGAGCACATGAACATCTTCTGGGCCAGCACAACGAGGAGGAGAAGGATGTCAGAGTGAAGAGCTGAGAAAACGTGGTCGTCAGAGAAGGATAACTGGTTTTGGTGGCAATGATGGTTTACTGATCAAGAAGGTACAGCATTACTCCAGTAGTATAGCGTCCGATGGAAAAAATAGTCTTTCTTTTGTTGTCTGCTATCCAACTGAAGAACTACAGCCTTGGATAAAGTCACAGTTCCTGGCCTCCTCCCATTATGTGGCTTGAGAAAATATATCTAACAGTATGGCATCCCAGAATTTAAACTATTCTTTTATCTGTGTTTTGGGCATTATTGCATCACATTTGCTCTAATACCAGTTTATACTCAAGTTTATAAATTCAGCAATTCATTTTTGGAGAGAACAAAAACTGTTCACTCCGGCATTGCTCACCAATTTTCATTGTGGCCTCTGGTCTTGTTCTGTCTAATTTGGGAGGCCCACAGCAAACAAAACTATAAAAGTGTACTGAAAAAAACCTGGGTTGCTAAAAAGATTGATAGCAAAATCACAATACCCCAATCCTGAATATAAATTGGGACTATAACCCACAAAAGAACAAAAAGCACTCTTGTAGTAATTCAATTGAGGAATTATTTTAGTAGGAGATTAATCATTCCTGTCTGTAGTCCTCAATTAGTGTTAATTGTAAGAAAAAGCTTATTAGGAATATTTAAATTTTAAAGTCTCCCTGTGCAAGCATATCTGAATTCCCAGAAGGCAGTTACAGCGCAAAGTGTATTAATTAAAATGCCACTTTGGGAAATCCTTCTTTATCCAATGTTCATTATTAACATGAAAGATAGTGAACAGGTTTTGATTTTCTATGAAGATTTTAGTCATTGTGACAGGGATTCAAATAGTGAAAAGCATTTGAAATGTTAATGAAATTCTGATCATTTTACAGGACCTAGTCCTTTTATGACACTTCTGCCCCATATGAAGGATTTGCACAGCTTTGCAAAGAACCAGGGCAATGTATTGTCAAAGTCTGGATCCCAGAGTCACTTTCTAAAGTGACTAAAGATTTGGAGCACTTCAGTTTAGGGATTTTTCTATACTGATATATATAGTAAGCCATATTTATTCCACAGCTCCTATTGGCCTGTCTAAACTGTTGATAAGACTCACAGCACATTTCCCGCAGCAGCCCTCCTTACCTGGGGTGACTGTTATGGCCATATGAATATTTCTAAATGCCAGAATCCTCTCCCCCTTGTATTTTACAAAATATCTCCTGTGATCAATACGTGCCTCTCAGATGATCAAAATCCAGGTATTACTATCACATGAGGAGCTGGGTGACAAACAGGGCTTACACATGGGAGATGTCTTGAGTTTATTGTGTGACCAGTCAGGCTCTGCCAGTCACGAGCATCACGTCCAGGGAAAGAGACAACCTTAGGCACCAGAATACACCTGGGACCTGTGAGTATAGTCCTCCAGTTCTTTTACAAGAAACCTTGACAGATTCTGGCAGAAAGATTTGGTATCACTGCTTCCCTGCCTTTTGAAATTCATGACCCTTTCAAACCTTAAACCACGATTCCACATCTCTAGGCACTTTGAAGACGTTGCCTTATGCAACCAAAGATCCAGACTAAGCTGTAACTTTTATCTATGCCCACAAACAGTAGGGTAAATGGGTCTTCATAATTTATCACAAACTCATAACTTACCACTCACAACTTATGCCTGGGGGCAGACTCCTCTTTTTTACCAACTAAAAGTGAAAAACCGTCTCTTTATCTCTTTACTGGCCAGCAGAAAGAGACCTGAGTCTTTTTGGAAACTAACTGGATCTAAGGTGGCATCTCTATACTCCTGCTTGATGTCTGACTTTATCACAGATTACCTTTTGCTTCTCTTCTTCGGAATTCCTTCTGGAATTTGGTCACAGGTAGTCATGTCTGTATTAGTTTTGTATTTCAATTCTTAAAAATAAGTGTGAATAAGGAAGATGTGACTTTTGCATTTAGGGCCATATTTACTTGGTCCTTCTCAGAGATACTGAAGATTCTGAACAGAAGGTGTTCAGATTGTATTACTCTTTAGAGGCAAAAATTCCTATCATCATTGCTGCCTCTGCAAAACAACTGATATGGAAAAGGAGCTAAATATATACATGGTGCCTACAAGCTTACCATAACATAGCAAATGTAACCTAAGATGCATTAGTAGAAATAGTCCCAGCAGAAGCAAAGAACTCTAAGCAATGCAGTAAGATCACATCTGAGGGACAGTTTAAGATTCTGATCACGTATGAAATATGAGCTAACGTGAGCAAAGGGTACCATGGTGACTATGGAAATGGAAAGCATAGATTCTAAGGACAGTTTAGAAGAGCCCTACTTTGTTTAGGCTAACAAGTCAAATACTGAAACAGAATGCATGCTAATTGCCTAAAATACATCAGAAATATAAACAATAAGGACAATATTTAAGCCAGAAATCAATGTTGGTACAAGCATACATGGTGCAAACTAGCGATTCATAAATTTCGCATAGAATTTTGGGAAAAAAATTCTAAATGTTATAGGAATGTCATCGCAGAACAGACTTGCATTTGGAGTAGTCAGTCTACAGCTTGCGGGGGGGCAGTATGGAGCTAAGGTAAATTTATTAAAAGATTCATGTGGCACGGTGTCTATGATAATAGAGGAGCAGTCTCCTGTTCCCCACATGAACACCACAATTAAAAGACGGCTACTTTTCATCATTGGGAGTCTTTTAAAGTATGCTGTCCATATGCTTAGTTACAACAAATGTTCATACACCAGCCACAAGAGCCAGGAGAATCTTTTATCTTTGCAGCAGAATGGCCACTTGCCCATTTGTTCTATAAGCCAGCTCTTATTTCTTCCACTTCTTAGATGAGTAATGGGGATGACATCAGTCATGATGACTAATGATGACAAAGTCAATCAGCGGCACTTTTGCAGAGCAAAACTAAGTATTAAGTCTGTTTTCAGTACAAGATTAAGCCTGAAGAAATCTAGAGTAGGATTTGACTACTCTAATGCAGGTGTTGACTATTTACTTGTCTCTCATCCTGAAATGGGTGTTACATTTGGCCAGGCAGATTGCACCCTCAATCCCATAGACCATATCAACTACAGAGACAAATCTCTCTAGACTATAGGGGGGAACTTAACAGGGAGCTCAGATGTAAGCACCACGTCGTAGACACTTAAAGACGGGTGAACTGAAGTTATCTCCTGCCCTGGTTTTTAACAAAAATAACCACAAATTTCAAAGAAAAACAATGACCCAAATGAAAAAAAAATGCTCCTCTAATATGAAACCCTTCAATAAATTGAGACTGCAAGATAAAAATTATGCTTATGTTTATGTTTTCATTATAAAGGATTTGCTCGCTGAGAGATGAAATGATCCTAGGCCTCTGTTTTTGAGTTTGCAGTCCAAGTACAGAAATACCATGCAAGGAAGAGCACTTCTGATACGCTACCCTAATGGCTAGTTAAACAGCAAATGCTTGCTAGCTACGGGCTCGTTTAAGTTTTACATCAAAGATTTAATGGATAATTTGCAAAGTTTAGGACTCTGCAACATGGTGGCAAACTAGTTCCTTCTGGCATGGCCTGTAATCTTATAAGCATAAACTGTATAGATCAAAGGCAAATCTGAAACGTATTTTTAGTATGGTTCTAAACTACCTAGAAAAATTGCAGCTAGAATTACCATATATATTCAAGCTTTTGGTCTCAAAGGGTGATTTTAATCATATATTAATCAGGGTTTACATGCTGGCTGTTTGGCGTGCAGCATCTGGATCTAGTTGTCCCGTGCTAAGGGGATGCAGAGAAGACAACGTGATCATAATCTCCGACTTAATTTAGGATTTATGTATTTGTTTTGCTTTCTTTGAGTTGCATTCCCAGATGTACCATGATTGGGACAGAAACTGTGATTCTATGGACAAGCAAACCTATATCAACCAACTTGTCTAGAATAAGAAAAGAAATTATTTGCATGTGCCTGTAAAGACAGTAGTAATTTCTGTAAGATTGTAGTTTACACAGAAAAAACTGTATTAGTTGCTCATAGCATATTGCCACAAGGAAGATAAATAAAAGATCTTAAGAATTAATTCTAAAATAATGTCTTGAAGAAAAAAATCTTGAAATGCTTTTGTTGCTAAAAACGTGGCGAGCTCTTGTAAAAGGAACAGAAGAATTTCAGTACATATCAAGCATCATTCACATTCATTAGTCAACAGTAATTTAGTAGTACTATTTTCCAAAAACTTCCATTCCTCAAATGTTATCCTGTAGCAGGAGATACCCTCAGATATTAATTTTATATTAGCATCTCTTTCATCTAAGAAAATAACAGGAGGAAAAAAGGGGGAGGAATCCACTGCCTGCAATTATTTTCAGGACATGAACCTGAAAACCATTTTTCATGTTTTTCCTGTGGTTGTCCACAGTTTTCCCACAAGAAAGGGGGCACCCATTCCAGCCTCACGCTGCACTGCACTCCAGCACGCCTCGGTTCAGCTCATCTGTGCTGAGGGTGACAGGGCCCTGGCACCACCTCAGTTGCTCCCCATGTTCAGCCGGGGACTGATGGTTCTATTGCTTTTACAACAGCGCTGTTATTTCTTCTTCCTTACTTTACTTTGGTCTTCTTATACAAGTGAAGAGAGGGACCTGTGAGTCATGGTGGACAAGTTGACCATGAGCCAGCAATGTGCCCTAGTGGCCAAGGCAGTCAATGGTCTCCTGGGGTGCATTAAAAAGAGTGTGGCCAGCAGGTCAAAGGAGGTCATCCTCCCCCTCTACTCTGCCCTGGTGAGGCCACACCTGGAGTACCATGTCCAGTTGTGGGCTCCCTGGTTCAAGAAGGACAGGGAACTGCTGGAGAGAGTCCAGCGGAGGGCTACAAAGATGATCAAGGGACTGGAGCACCTCTCTTATGAGGACAGGCTGAGAGAGCTGGGTCTGTTTAGCCTGGAGAAGACTGAGAGGGGATCCCATCAACGCTTATCAATATCTGAAGGGCAGTTGTCAAGAGGATGGGTCAGACTCTTCTCAGTGGTGCCCAGCAACAGGACAAGGGGCAACGGGCACAAGCTGGATCACAGGAAATTCCATCTGAACGTGAAGAAAAACTTGTTTAATTTGAGGGTGGCAGAGCACTGGAACAGGCTGCCCAGAGAGGCTGTGGAGTCTCCTTCTCTGGAGACATTCAAAACCCGCCTGGACGCGTTCCTGTGCAGCCTGCTCTTGGTGACCCTGCTCTGGCAGGGGGGTTGGACTAGATGATCTCCAGAGGTCCCTTCCAACCCTGACCAAGAAAAAGATCCTGATCATAGCTTAACCTTCATGTATGGACTAGACGACGCGACAGATTGTACCAGAGTTGGCCTAAGCCTGTTTTTTCCGGGAAGATGCTCAGACCTGGTGCTCTGCTCCCTTGGGAAACCTACAGGAGGGCGGGTGGCATCACCGGGGCCTGGCGGGGCGGAGGAGGGCTGGGG
>VYZM01022220.1:0-45224 GCA_013398915.1 Dromas ardeola | reverse complement strand
GGGCCGGGCTTTGTCTCGGGCGCTGCCGAGCCGCGGGGGTTGCGGCCGTTCCTCGCCGGGCCCTTCCTGCCACGGGACTCGGAGCGGGGTGAGCCTGCTCCCTGGTCCGCCGCAGGCAGCGGGTGCCCTGCGGGGGGTGGGGGGGGGCGGGTACGGTATCGAGCCGTGCGGGAGTCTTTGCCAGGCATCGTTTTTTTGCAAGCAGATGGCTGAAGGGGGTGTTAGGATATGCCGGTAACGCTGGGGAAGCGTTCAGTGCAGTGAAGAGCAGGCATGTATTTGCTGACAGAGTATTTGCAACTTTATCCTGTGTCAGTTGCATTAATAAAGATATCATCGCCCTCCAGAGTATCCATCATAGTATCGATATCAGCTTGGAATTGATGGAGTTGACAGCTTGCTATCTGAGCATTTCGATAGGCCTGTCCTTACTGTGTTTTGCAAGCTGTTTTAACCATGTTACTTCAAAAAATACAGACCTATTCTGGGTAACTATCAAAAAACAGTCAGTAAGTCTTCCATGCTCTGCTTCACTAGAGGTAACTGAATGCTTAAACAGGGGCAAGCACAAAATAGCCTTTGTTCTTTATCCCTTCTAGCAAAATTGGAGAAGTGAAGTAATTCTTACTGAATACCTGTCTTCCGTCTTTAGTAGATTTTACCATCATCAGACTCTATTCTTATGCCTAGTGACTTCATCAAGACTATAAATTTGGACAACGTGATTCAGGATTAAAATCTCAAGAGGTTCTCTTTTATTTGATTTACTCTTTATGCTTAACTGACTATTAATGCCCTTTAAATTTGAAACGTGGTATCCAGTGACTTATCCAATAATGCTTTATCAGGCGCTCCAACTCTCATGGCAATCCTGTGACAATCATATGTTGCCTGTCCAGAAGGGGAAAGCTTGCTTTAATTTTGAGTCAGCTATGTGTTTGGCTGCAGCTGGGATTGCATATCATCTGCAGCCCATCCATCAATTGATTTGGCTGTGAGCTAACTTAGCAGGGCCAGCTATGCCAGCTCTGCTATATAAGCTCTGTCACCTTCATAACAGAGGGTGGGAAGAAAGCAGATCTACAGATAAAAGCAGAAGCCTGAAAAAACACATCATTCTTGCAGTAGAGTTTGTCCGACTTCTGACTTTGCTGGGAATGATTTATGTTTTGTTCGTGTTTCAGTAGGTACTGGGAGTGGTGGGAGTAAGAACTGCTAAATCTCATATTTGCTCTGTGAACCTTTTCTTGAAAGTACTTTCAAAAGCTAGAGCTTATCAAAGTGTTTTCCCATGATGTGAAATATTCCTTCTGAACACATGAGATTAATTGAAGAATAGCAAAGGCAATAAGCTATTTCTAAAACTTCAGATGCCCTTTCATTGTGAACACTCATATCCCCACACTGTTATCCAGCATCCTTGAATGCTGAAATTCTTGAAACTGAAGGATATAGTATTTTGCATTTTTGTGGGTCACTTTGTGCTTTGCTTTTCTTTCTCTGAACAAATTGTCTCAACATAAAATAACTTCCTTTTTTTGCTTCAAAACATTTGAAGCAAGTGCCTTTGCTTTTATTTACAGTTTTTCAGTTTAAGCGTTCTCTCTAGATGCGCGGTAGGTTAGGCTCAGATGGAGTTTCTGTAGAAAGGTGTCCCTAAGACAGGAAAAATGTAGGCAAAACCAGTAACAAACTATTTCATTGGGTATTAATGCTTTTTTCCAGTCATTGATCCACTGGCAACTCAGAAGAATGTTTCTTGTTGCCATTTTAGATTAAAGTTGTCTTTAGAAGCGCAGTTGCACAGTCATATCTATCTGACATGGACGTATGGACTACTTTTGAAATCTGGCTCAGCCTGCTCCCCCTCTCTGTTGGAGCTTAGCAAAATCAATTCCCGGAGCTGATTTGTACAGCAGGTCCTGGCCGTCGTGTGTGTGTGAGGGACATGGTTATGCTGGAGGGCAGGACTTTGTCTTTTGGCAGCAGTCTCTGGTGTGCTTTTATGACTGTGGAAGACCCCCTCGTGCTCATGGTGCTCAGTCTGGACTTTCTGCCCTCAGAAGCTGGTACTTTGCTTTTCTGAAGTTCAGAATTATAGATGCAAGATCTGTTCTATTTCTGTTTATTTAAGCATGCTATTAATAAGAAAGAACTCTACCCATTTTATAATGATTCTTTCCATAATGCGGAGAGCTGAATGTGTATTAGTTGGCTTGTGGAGCTGCATTGGTGACATTTAAAAAACTAAATATTTCCAATGTTGCAGTTGCATTTTCTCACTATGTGCAAGATTAAATGTTCAGTGAAATGGCAAAATAGGTTTCTGTGTGACTTAAATGTTTCTTCTAAAACTTACTTTTGTTGCTTTAAGTTTGTAGCTTTATTTTATTTGTATAATCAGTATTGTTATATTCCTAGATTGATACTGAAAGTCAAATTTATAACTTTCAAGTTTTGTAAAAGGAATCAGTGAACACTTGTCACTACGAGTGACAAATTTGATGTTAAAGCTGAAGTCGGTAGCTCAGCGCTGTTACATTGTAGCCCGTGTGCTGTTTGGGGGTTTCTAAATTTTCATTTAACTTACTGGTGAAAATACTCAGAGCAATAGACTATCTGTGCCTGAAAATGTGGTGATCTCTAAGGTGAACTTAAAAGTCCTTTCCTGAGTGCGGAATTCACCATGTGCTGAATCTCAGGACCATTTTCGATGGGTTAACGTGTGCTTGTTGCTTTCACTGCTGGATGGCAAGAAAAAGGCTGTCACATTGGTGTATTTGTTGCTCTCTGTTTTGCTTGAAGGAGATGGAGGAGGGGATCCAAGCACTGAATTCCTGATTTCGTTTAAGCCGGAGCAGTCCAATGGTGGCGTTTGATCGGCTTCTCTCCATTCCGTTGTTTTTTCTGGGAGGATGCCGGCAACAGCTGCTTGAGCTGACTAAATGCCGCTTCCCACAGTTGTTCACAGCCCGTCCCAGCGGGTCAGGACTGCTGCTGCCTAAGGAGTAAAGGGCAGAGGGGCAGCTGTGTCCGAGGGCAAAAGTCCAGCTCTCTGTGGTAGGTAATGGCAGCGCTTACCCAGCCCCAGCGTTCTCCTTCAGCCTGCACTCTAGCAGCCGGGAAAGGATGGCTGTGGTTGGGAGGGGATGGGTGGCTGCTTGCTCAGGAAATAGCCTGCAGTCTCAAACCCAGAGCTTTCCCTTGCAGATGCCAAGTAGGGACTACTGTGATTAAGTGTTTAGACTCTCAGCAGTCTGGGTGTGTCCGCAAGGTCTCATAAGAATAAGGCTCACTGTATAGCATCTTCTGCTGAGAGCTGTGCTGTAACAGCATTTGTCCCTAGGCCCTTCACTGGCACTGATAACGTCAGAGACACCCCGCTCCCTGCAAACTGGAATGCTTACACTGTTTGGGGTGTTTTATATTAGTAAAGTGACTGTTGAAAGCAAGTGCTTTGACAGAATTTCTGAATAAGCTAATGCCAAGTCTTTTTTTTTTTTTCTCTAATAGTGTAGAAAATCATTTCTGTTTTGAAAACAAAAAATAGTATTAATGTGAGTCTTCTTTTCCCTTTAGTGTTCGTCTTTGTCTTGCCTCACTGGATGCATGCAGCAGCTTCCTTACTTTGGCAGCCATTTTCTTAAGTTCCATTTGAGAGAGGCACCTGCCTTCTTAGGACACTTCAGCGTTTTTTAATTTATTTTTTTTTTTAGGTATCTTATCAGTCCAACAGAAGGAAGAATTAATTTTATGGTACTGTTCTTAAATCAGCAAGTTGGAAACTATTAAAGATTGAAATGCAAAACTAATATTAATGCATATTGTTTTTAAGAAGTTGTTTGTCTCCAGTAGTCATTAAAACACTATGATAAATACGACTTTGCATTGAACTGCTAGGTTTCACTAGGCATATTTGCACCTCTGTTAAGTGATCTAATTTTGACATTTAATACATTATAATTGTGGTCAATGTGTTTACTTTTTTCTAAGGCAGTTATGTGTTTATTTTTTGGTTAATGTTTATGTTTTGGGGACGAAATTGAAAATAAATGTTTTAAGGAAAAATTCTGAAAGCCAAGTTTAGGCCGATACAACAGGGGAAGTGCGCTATCAGAGTATGTTTCACCTTTAAAGGAAAGGAGGTAATACATGCAGACAGGAATTTGAGTGTTTCAGATTAGTTTCTTCAACATCTTAGAACTAATAGATCTTACACCCTTTTCTACAGTTTTTGTACAGTTCTTGCATTTTTCACTTAAATTGCAGAAACTAGATTGATCTAGTAATTGAATTCAGTTGGTTGAATATAGTGGGAAGATGAACGTTCTTTACCTGCACGCATGCACATGATGGGGTTATTCTCAAAAGCAGTTGTTGCATTTCAGTAAAATCTAGTTCCAGGAGTATGTTAAACGGTTGACTGGAGGGGGTGAGGAGTAGGCTGACTTTTTAAAGAAACTCCAGGGGGTGAGCGAACTAGGAATCAATATATTATAAATGAAGTTTATTATCAAAAATGTTTTTAACACAATATTGTTAGCCAAGTAATATTCTGATAAGCAAGCAGACTTAGGTTGGGATTTCTCTGTCCAATGACATTTGGGTAGTAGAGTATGTAAGTCCAGAATTGCTTTGGGGGTCACTGGTGCAAAGCAGTCTTGATTTAAGACTAGTATGAGAAGACTAGTCTTCACTTGACTGTCTGCTCACAGTCATTGTGGTGCTTGTAACCTAATACAGGAGAATAGTGAATTTATGATGCCACGGCAGAATTGTGTAACATGTATGTAGATTTTGCAGGCCACATGCTTTTTAGTGGCTTTAGTTGACCTTAAAGCTCATTAATGGAAGACCAGATAGTGTATCTGGAAGTCAGATCGATCAAATAGTGCTGCTTATTTGCCCTTGGTTTTGTTGTGTTTCCATATGCATTACAGGGGACGATCTTATAGATTTTTCTGGATAATCATCACGACTGAGTGCTTCTGTAAGTGCCTGTACATTAACACACTCAGTATGGGAACAAATGGGAGAAACTGGAGGCTTGTGTGCAGTTTCAGGGCTAGGATCTTGTTGAGATCATGTGTAGGTGGTAGGACAGCTCACAGGACTGCAGTGTTGCGGTGGATGAATACAGGCTCTTCAGGAAGAACCAGCTGGACAGCAAGGGGGAAAGTTGCCCTTTATGTGGGAGAGCAGCGGGAATACATGGAGCTCTGCTGTGGAGCCACCTGGGAGCTTATGGATCATGGTTAGCAGGCAGACCAATGTGGGAAATGTTGTTGTGAGCGTCTGCTACAAGCCACCTGATCAGGAAGAAGGTGAAGCCTCCTTCAGATAACTGGAAGGGGCCTCATATTCACAGGTCCTGGTCCTCATGAGAGACTTTAACCACCTGCTGGAGAGCCAAATCAGCAAGGCACGAGCAATCCAGGAGAATTCTGGTATGCATTGATAACAAATTCCTGGCCCAGGTGATGGAGGAGCTGGCAAGGGGAGGCACTCCTGCTGGACTTCATACCTACAAACAGTGCAATGTGAAGGTCAGGGGCAGCCTTACCTGCAGTGACCATGGGATGATTGAATTCAGGATCCTGAGAGGAGGGAGCTGGGCAAATAGCACGATTTCAACCCTGGACTTAGGAGAGCAGGCTTTGACTTGTTTTAGGATCTGCTTGGAAAAATCCCATGAGCTATGACCCTAGGGAAGAGTGCAGGAGAGCTGTTTCTTTTTAAGGATGTTTAGTGTGACACTGGCATGTTTTCACATTAAAAGTTGTGCTTCATATGAGGAAGAGAGGAAAGAAGAACAGACAGTTACAGAAAAGGGGAGCACACCACGAAGTGAGTTGTGTGTGTGCTGCTGTTACAACCATTCTTGACTGCGTGCAGTTCATTTCTCAGTCAGAAAAAAACCCCACCACTTCACAGAATCCTCCTCCAGGTTGTCAGTTTGAGGCAACGGGACTCTCCTTGATATGTTATTTTCATACTTTGAGGAAGTAATACCAAACTCACCATTGTCAGACTCATGTTCAATGCAATAACAGTAATTTTGACAAATATAATGCACTTGCATTGTCAGGCTGAAGAGCTGATATAAAAACTTGCAGAGGTGCTATGAAAGTCTTACTCAAGCTTTTCAGCTCGAAGGAATGGAAGTTATACTGCTTTTTGTTATCTTTTGGAAGCAGAAGTGACAGGTTTATACAAGATTAGACTGCATTGTCAATACAGAAGTAGGAGAGAATTCACGAGGCTTTCCTCTAAAATTAGGGGTAGTTAGATAAAAGTAGATTGGTTTGCTATTTGTTATACAATTGTGAATAACTTAATTGCATAAAAATTCCAAAGGACGTGAAAGGTTGAATACTAAGAGACAGAACTTACTATGATTTCCTCTTCCTTTCTCTAACTCTTCCTGCAAACTGCTGAATAGCATAGGCAAGAAGGGATTTGCGTGGTGGGGTGATTCATGCACATCATCAGTGATCAAGCAGACTTTACCGAAGTATGGCAAGTACTGCCTGTTGTTAAGCAGCATGGTGTATTTGTCTGACTTGCATTTGCATTTCAGAATTTCTTTTGGCAAAGTAATGAAAAGTTGAAAAACTTACACCGTTATTGGTGTACTTTTTTGTACTTTTGAACATTCATCTTTTCATTATTTTATTTAATGCTCTGTAAAAATTAATGCTCTAAATTATATTTGTCTGTCCAAAGAAGTGTTCCCTACCTATGTTATTGCATTTAGGTGACTCTTGTTTATAGTATATGTCATTAGTCTTTTCAGACTACTGTTAGTTAGTGTGTTGATTAAAAAAATATAACCTGGTCAGTACTGATTAGTGGACATACGTTGGAAGACGGACAGTCCCCTAAGAACTAGATGCTGTGGCTTAACGATATAGATTCCGATTAATCTGGGGAATGCACTGCATTTTTTTTCGTACCTGAAGTATATGGAACGTACCTTGCTTTTGGAGATGAGAGGAGAGTTATGCTAAAAGCAATAAATACAATTTTGCAGAAGAATTTGGCAAGCACTCTTCAAGTAATAATTTCCAAGAGTTGTAGATTACTTGCTGGTTTCAAATAGGTACCTAGTCTCAAGGCTGGAAATCATACCAGAGTGTTCCTGCAAGTTTGAATTCAGTGAGGCTTGATAATTCTGATTATCACAGTTGTCTGGCCCAAGTCATTTAGCACTGTCACTGCTGCAGATGAATAAAAGGGTTTGAAGGGCAGTCAGACAGATTTTACATCATGACAACATACTGTTACTGAGACTAAGTGCAGTCTTGTTTCTTTGAAGCATTCTGCACCTTATATCTAAGTGGAGACACGTACTTGGGTATACAAAGCTCTCCAAAAGAGAAAACTGTAATAAAACTTCAATTAATAGCTGTTCAGCAATACTGAAGACTTCTTCTCCCTCTAAGTGTGGAGTCTATTTACACAAATGCTTAATTTGTAAACAGGACAGCAAGAGCTGGCATTATGCCTGTGACTGTATCAGATTGAACCTGTGTGTATTGATGGATCCACACATACTAAAAAAGATAATTCTGAGAACTGGCAGCTTGCACTTTCTGCTGTAAATCCCTTGCTGTATTTGAACCTGAGAGGAGAGAAAGAAAAAAGTTGTTCCCTCGAAATCTAGGTTTCCAGGAAGTCTAAACTCATATATGAGAGTATGGAAAGCACTGTGCTCCATCTGAGAGACTGACTGTACAGCTATGCTGTCAGACTGTGAGGTCCACTCAAACTTTACAGCTAAACTCCCACTTCAAGATCAGAAAGTATGTGTAACTAGACTGTGACCACATTCAAAAGGAATGTGTGCAGTAACTTCTGTGTAGGTAGAAAAAAAAAATAATTTGGAAGGTGGTTGTACTCTGGAAGTAGCTGGAGGGGGAGGAGTTCTGACAGGGATAGTATAGAAACACAAGTGAAGAGATTATTGTAGTGCTGCTAATAAAACTTCCAACCTGGTTGTTTAATTCGGATACCCATTGTCTTACTAGGTTGAACTCTGTGTTTCTATTTGAGTCCTGGTCTCAGGCAGACAGTAGGAGAATAGGGTGTAAAGCTGTATATCATAGTTCTGGCATCACTTCAGCTGAAATACTACTTCTTTCTTTGGAATTCACATGACCATTTTGAACATATTTCTCTTTTCCCTAAGTGTGTTTAGATTAGATAAACAGTAATAATTATGTCTGTCCTTTTCCAAGTTAACTATATTCATTCATGTTTAATACAAGGATGTAAACTGCTGGTGATTAGTGGTATTAAAGATAGTAAAAGGAAAAAGAAGTGTAGCTGCTGGATCTTGGGTTTTCTGTGGTTGTATAACCAAAATGATGGTAATCCCTGCATTGTTGCTGGACTTAAAGAAGACTGAAGAAAATTGCCATGACGCTATCTTACTACCAATTTCTGTTCTCAGACTCATTTGCCAAGCAAATCTTTCTTCTGTTTCTTGATTTGTGTTCCCTTTTTTTTTTTTTTTAACCTCTTCCCCCTGGCCCCCAGTGCATCCCAATTTAGCAACTATTTCTGTTAACTTTTTTTCAGAAAAAAAATTCAGTCAGTCCATGACTGATTACATTAGATCATAGAATGGTTTAGGTTGGAAGGGACCTTAAAGATCATCTAGTTCCAACCCCTCTGCCATGGGCAAGAACACCTCCCACTAGGCCAAGTTGCTCAAAGCCCCATCCAGGCTGGCCTTGGACACTTCCAGGGATGGGGCATCCACAACTTCTCTGGGCAACCTGTGCCTCACCACCCTCATAGTGGAAAAATTTCTTCCTGATAACTAATCTAAATCTACTGTCTTCCAGTTTGAAGCCGTTACCCCTCATCCTATTACTACATGCCCTGGTAAAAAGTCGCTCCTCATCTTTCCTGTAGGCCCCCTTTAAGTACTGAAAGCCACTATAAGGTGTCCCTGAAGCCTTCTCTTCTCCAGACTGAACAACCCCAACTCTCTCAGACTGGTCCTCGTAGCATAGGTGCTCCAGCCCTTTGATCATCTTCGTGGCCCTCTTCTGGACCCTCTCCAACACGTCCATGTCCTTCTTGTGCTGAGAACTCCAAAACTGGATGCAGTACTCCGGGTGGGGTAGACATCATGCATGAATGCCTTAAAAAAACAACAAACTCCCCCCCTCTCTTTCAACTTTCACAATTTTGTTCTTATGTTTTATTTTTAAATTACCAGATTTCATGTTGATGACATTGCTAACCCTTCTGTAAGGGAAGGCTCATGGGCTCCTAGAGAGAAATGTTAAGGTTTTGTTTGGATGGTTTTTTGTTTGTTTTTGTTAACTTTAAAGGTGAGGAATGATTAAGAAATTGAAGGGGTAAGTGTGCAAATCTAAAGGACTGTAGGCTTCCCATTTTCAATAAAACTTAAGGAACTCTCATGTTTTAAAATAACTTCCTTTTGTGTTTTCGGTCAGTGATTTGTATTATGGGGGAGGAGGTTTTGGCAGTGGAAATAGCTCTTGGCAAATGTGATTTGAGTACCTGCCAGCAGCACAGGAGGGTAGGAATGCTGTAAGGAAATCCAGCTCTGTAACTGTAGCTGCAGTGAGTGCTAATTGGCATTCGTTAGGCATTGGTATGTCGTATGTAAATACCGCTCGATCAGGTGAACATCTATCAAGCCTACTTCTTTTAATGGTGCATTTAAACACAAGCTCAAATTCCAGAGTTCAGTGAACAGAAGAAAAAGGTGGAAAATGTAGCTTTTCCTCTTTTACTAAGGCAGATATTTGAAAGAATTCTTATCTCAGTCAAATCCTTAATCTTATACTATACACCAGATTTCAAGATCACTAATTCTGATTTATTTCATCTAATTGCTTAAAGACACAAACAGCATCACTTTGTATGTCTGTGAAATGCCTCTCTCGCTTGTTTCTGCAAAGCTGAAGGTTGTATTGGAATAATGTGATAAAAGGTTGTATTGGAATAATGTGATAAAAGTAAGTTTAATTCTTTAGCAGAAGTGAGTTTGCAGTGATGTCTGTTAGCATTATTAAGAGTGCTGAGAACACTGAAGAATGAAGTAATGAAACAAACAAACAAAATAAATCTGGGCAGACCTCACATTTTTGAGTGGGAGAATTGGTAAAAACCATTTGGGAAAAACCTTACAACCATTGCTGCTTACCCTTGAGGAAAGTATTGTTTAACAGTATGGTTTAACATATTCATCAATGACCTGGACGAGGGGACAGAGTGCATCCTCAGCAAGTTCGCTGGCGATACCAAACTGGGAGGGGTGGCTGACACCCCAGAGGGCTGTGCTGCCATCCAGCATGACCTGGACAGGCTGGAGAGCTGGGCAGAGAAGAACCTAATGAGGTTCAACAAGGACAAGTGCAGGGTCCTGCACCTGGGGAGGAAGAACATCAGGCACCAGTATAGGTTAGGGGTGGCCCTGCTGGAAAGCAGTTCTGAAGAAAAGGGTCTGGGGGTCTTGGTAGACAGTAAATTACCCATGAACAAGCAATGTGCCCTTGTGGCCAAGAAGGCCAATGGAATTCTGGGCTGCACAGGCAAGAGTGTGGCCAGCAGGTCAAGGGANTGGAGAGAGTCCAGCGTAGGGCAACAAAGATGATTGAGGGATTGGAGCATCTCCCTTAGGAGGAAAGGCTGAGAGAGCTGGGACTCTTTAGCCTGGAGAAGAGAAGGCTGAGGGGAGACCTGATTAATGTTTACAAGTGTCTAAAGGGTGGGTTGAAGGAGGGTGGAGCCAGACTCTTTTCAGTGGCTCCCAGTAACAGGACGAGGGGTAACGGGCTCAAGCTGGAACACAGGAAGTTCTGATCAAATATGAGGAAAAGCTTCTTTAAGGTGAGGGTGCCAGAGCACTGGAACAGGCTGCCCAGGGAGGTTGTGGAGTCCCCTTCCCTGGAGACTTTCAGGACCCGTCTGGATGCAGTCCTGAGTAATGTGCTCTAGGTGATCCTGCTTTAGCAGGGGAGTTGGACTAGATGATCTCTAGAGGTCCCTTCCAACTCTGAAATTCCGTGATTCTGTGAAAATGGTAAAGGCGGGCTGCAGCCATCTAAGCTATGTATGACCAGTATGCGCGTTATTACTTGTGATTAACGTTTTGCTCCAGCTTGTGGGTTTAAGAAAACAGGCCTCTGGAAAAATTTTCCGACATGATTGTTTAAAATAGAGATTAAAAAAATACAGTTAACAGTAAAACATAAGCTCCTAGTAAATGTTGATAACATACAGGTATAATTCAGATGCAAGAATAGAAGAAAAACAAGATTTATTTGCATGTTTTCCGTCTTTCCTATTTCCACCTACTTGTGTACATCTAAACACATCTATTTAGATGACACAAAAGGAGGCTTGATTATGACTTCAGTTGTAAAACTCATTTACTGTCAATACAGTTCTGCTATGTGTGACAAGGGCCTATTCATGTCAGTATGGGAAAGGTATATAAATTAAAGATATGAATATGAATGTTTTAAACTGCAAAACACTTTTCGTATGATTTGTGATTCTTAAAATGGATTGTGCTCTGTAGTATATTCATACAATTAATGCATTATACGTAGTTACATACTGATGATGAATTTCATTCAAGTAATTGAAACAGGCAAAAATAGACCTAATAGTTACATATTGGTACTAGAAATCTCTCTCAACTTTAATCTTTACATCTGGAAAAAATGGTTTTCAGTGAGAACCGTGGATGCCTGAATCTACATTTGTTTGCCGTGAAACATTTTGTTAAGTTACCCATTCTCTTCAGGACTAGTCCTACAGTTAATTGACAGGTATCTATGTTTAGATGGAAAATCGTTTTCCACTGGGGAACTGGGAACAAAAACTGATCAAATCATTGAATGTTGCTATGTTCATAACTTTGTTAGTTTAAGCCACTAGTTTGCCTAAAATACAAGTAAATTCAAAGTGGTTTTGTTTTAATTTTGTATAAATAGAGGGAGCTATATTGTCTGCAGTGGTCAGACTGAGAACAGAGAATGCAGCTATTAGGTCTCAAACTTAATCCGAACGTACTGCCTCACTGTTGATGTATATGTGGTATAAAAATATCCCTGTATCCCACTGGTACAGTACTAAATATTATAGATGCCTGTTATTGGGAAACCCTATGGAGTTTTACATCTCTGCCATGACTCTATTGCATAATGCATTCTATATGAATATATTTGCTTGCATAGGCTTGGATACTTTGATTTGTTGGTCTTTTGTCTGGTTCTGTGAATCTGTTGTATGTCAGGTATACCGTTTCCATTTTTGTTACTAATGCTTGAATAGCAACATCAGAAATGCTTTTGTAAACTGTCAGTAATCTGAATAAAATATATAGTAAAAATAGCATTAAAGATTTTTTTTTCTTTGCAAGAGAAAGTGGAATAGTTTAACTTAGTAGAGAAAAATAAGTGATGGGATATGACTTATATTTCATACTGTAATAGGTGATTCTCTTCCACAGACACAGAAATACCCACTAAATATCATTATTCTTGGTGTGTGTTTGGGCTGCCATTGTGACTTACAGTGATTCTGTTGTTTGCATGTTGACATACAGGCATCCTTTTAAAGGTGCAGAGTTTTGCACTGTAAATCATCAGAATTGATAGTGACATGTTACTGTGCCTGACTGCTCCCAAAAGTACATAAGGACTTGAGTATCATCTTTTCCTTTCTGATCCGCATAGTCTCTGCGCAATTCAAAGAATGTATACTTGTACAGTAACAACTGTTATTATTGCCAAGTGTACAAGGTTAGCAATCTAGGAAGAAACTTTTATCACAAATTTAAACAAACTTTATAACAGAAGTATTTTTTTTAAGGTGAGGCTACAGTGCAAACTGGAGACCTGTTGCCATGTAGGATTTGTGGAAGGACTTTCTTTCCAGCAGCATTGGTAAGTGGTATGAGCACTGTTAGCTTTTAGCTCTGATAAGTTGATATGAGAGTTAAGCAATGGTCACTATAGCTAAATAAAGTAGATCGAGATGCTTGGTTTTGGTGGGTTTTTGTCACAAAGAATTATTGATTCCACTTGTCTCAGTTTTGAAGCTCCTAGGAGGAGGAAGTTAATTTTATTTCAGCATCCCATCACTTTTTGAAAATATATACTTCTAAAAGCATCTTCTCTAGGGTCATAGAATCACTTTTTGCCTCTGCAAACATAAGCCCTGGCATTATGTAGTCTCAGCTAGTAAATGTTTTGCTAGCCATCTTCAAAATACTGCGTTCTCCAGTCTTAATAGAAATTGGTCTGTCCTTAAATATGAATGTGTATTTCTGACACCTCT
Organism: Dromas ardeola; assembly: GCA_013398915.1. Classification (NCBI taxonomy): domain Eukaryota; kingdom Metazoa; phylum Chordata; class Aves; order Charadriiformes; family Dromadidae; genus Dromas; species Dromas ardeola. The sequence continues at coordinate 31,889 of VYZM01022220.1, read as the reverse complement.
GATTTGTCTCGCCACTCAATGCAAATGCCGCCTACCTTCCATCAATTTTTTATTTGCAAGGAGCAAATATAGATGCCTCCTATTTTTCTTCTTCATCACCCGAGTGTTTGTGACCATGTATATGCAATTGTGAATTCCTGTAGTTCCATTTTAAAAGTAATGGCTGGCATAAATGTTTGAGTGAAAGCAGTCTGATCTTATACATCAAGAGTTGGGCCTTGTTTGCTGATCGGCATATTGAGAAAGAGGGAAATAACATGTTAATAACTTAGGTTTTCAAAACTAATTTCTATATTCTCCTCTTGTTTTTCTTCTGCTTGTAGAAAAAGCATGGACCCATTTGCCAAAAAACTTCTGCCAAGAAAAGGAAGACATTCGATTCTAGCCGACAGAGAGCAGAAGGAACTGACATTCCCACAGTAAAACCTCTTAAGCCACGGGTATGTTATTATTTACTCTGCATATGAACGTTTTAGGCAAACTATGTAAGCATTATAATAAGGCTTATTTCTGCTGGCAATTTGTGATAATTAGATCAACTAGGATCTGGAAGAAACCTAACTGTAATGTTCTGTACTAAAATAAGGCATGTACTTAGCTTGAAGTAAAAGCTTCAAACGTATAAAGCTTTTTCTCTTTTGGCTTCTTAGCCAGAACCACCCAAAAAACCGTCCAACTGGAGAAGAAAGCACGAGGAGTTTATAGCAACTATACGAGCAGCCAAAGGACTTAATCTTAAAGACGGTGGAAAACTCCCTCCACCACCACCGCCATCATATGACCCTGGTACGTAAAACAAACCTTCTTTAGAGATTTTTTTTTTTAGCTTAATTTGTAAAAATTTCAATTGGAAAGGAATTTGTTGAAATAGAATATTCACAAGTTCTTGAAGATGACTGTCTGATTATCCCTGTGCAGATGCTGGTTTGTGACTGTGGGTCTGGCTGGCTAGCATCCTCTGTAGCTTTCAAAGCCCATGACTCTGGTTTTAATGCATTGAATGGTAGTTGTGGCTAACTTGCAACTTGCTACTGTCTTACAAACAATAGGCTGGACAAACTGCTTCAACACCTTGTTTCTGTCCACAGCAGCGGAACTGCTCAGAAAGAGCAAGCTACCTTTTTAATTAGCTGCTGATGCTGGACACTCACAACCTATTTACATTGTAGGAATGCACATTGATTATGTTCTTCACATGTAGTCTTTCCCATTTCTTGCTGAATTCACATTTAGTTACATGTATGCAGTGTATGCTCTAGTGCGCATGTGATCCTTCCTCATTTGGTACTTGTGTTTTGGGTCTCTGAGATGCGTGGGATTTGTATTAACAAGGGAGTGATGGTTCTTGGGTGCCTTCACAGTAAAGTGTTGAAGCAGTCTGCTGTGAGTGAGCAGAAAATATACTTTTCAGTTAACTTCTGTGATGTGATAATAGGTTGGAGAATATATTTCTTTTTCTTGTCCTAAAAGCTAAACCATTTGATCCAGCTCAATGTCTATTTTCAGAAAGATTGGGAAAAACAGGAAAAAATCATCTGTTTGCTTCTGCCTGTCTGTGGTCGAATGAGGATGTGAGTGTTCCCCACCTTGTTTCTGTACAGGAAATGTGTTAGTCCTGTAAGAATTGAATTCTCGTAAGAAGTGAAGTCGCATTAATCAGCATTCAGTACACACTGTGTTGAAATGCCATATGCATTTCAAAGTAAAAAAGTCAACCCAACAGCTAATGCTGTGGATAAGAAACATAAAGCACGATTATGGAAAGGATCGTTAATAATCTAGTTGTAGAGATTCTGAATTAACGAGCAGAAGAGCCCAGAACTAAATCTAGCTTGGAAAAGCTACTAAAATGGTGCTCCTGTGGTTCCAGAGACCATAAATGAATTTCAAGCGAAGGAGTTAGCTATTCAGCCCACTTGAAAGCAGATAGGAGATAAAGGGAAAAGAAAGCTATTATGCCTCTGTTTCTCTTCAGTCTGTTTTTTACTTTTTCCACGCTGAATCTTTCTATCTGTAGTCTCCGGGCTTCATCCCTCTGCAGGATGTAAGACTTAGGAGGAGGAAACCAGGAATTAAGAGAAGATGTGCATATTGATCAGTGGATTCTCTTTGCACAAATAGAACAGAACCAAATTAGAGCAGGGGCAGCTACTGTTGCTCCTTTTCCACTTCACATGCAGGAGAGAGGGAGAATTATGCATGGTGTCATGGAGTATATTCATCTTATGCTACTCAGCTCTGTCTTTGGCATGTCTATTTCTAACTAGCTGCTATTCTTTTTCTTTTAAAGGAAAAGAGTTCTGTGTTAATATTTCCTACTTAATTGTGTGCTTTGAGCTTGCAAACAAGCAGTATAACTGGTTCTTTGACCTTCTCTTCCACTTTTCCTTAAAAGTGCGGAATAGCCTCATGATATTAAGAAGGACATTAAGTCACCCCATTTGCATTGAACTTGACTGCATATGTGTACTGCCTACTTATGTTGATTAGTTTGTATTTTATAAAGTTTTCATTGAATCCTAACAGTTCTTCTGGACAGTATGTGCAGTACTTCCAGATAGCCAGGTGGCTGACTGGTGCTAAGCGTTTTACAAAAGGATGAAGATACAATCCCTCATTCTTAAGACTGTACATTAATCCTCTACAGTCTGATCCTTTTACTCTAGTGGGCTTTGAAAGTCAGCTGGGAACTGAGCTGTGCCCCAGCTATAAATGTCTTGTATTATTATCTAGAGGCTTCCATAGCTGCTTTATTAATCTATTTAACTTTTTATCTTTTCTTTTTTTTTTTTAACTTTCTTTGGGCCTATCTTGGTTTGACCATATAGGTATTATAGATTTTTTTCTTCTGAGTTTATATCTGTTAAGGTATAGTTTATGTTTGAGTATTCTGACAGCAGTGGAGTTTATGTAAAATAAATAAATAAAAAATCATTGTTGTTATCACATGAGATTCCCATGCTGTCACTTCTCTGAAGCATTCCAGTGTTCTTCCTGTGTTCTTTGTTCACACTTCTTGGGTCACAGTTCATGGTTTGGTGGCCACTACATCATTTGACTTACTCAAAATAGTTTGTTAATTTAAAGGGGTAACAATTAAACCAGATCTGCTGCATTTGGAGTAATCCATGTAATCCAAATCTTGTTGTGGATTGTATAATATCTAACAGTCATCTTGGAGGCAGTGACTGTTGAATCTCTCCTCATTTTCTTCAATGCATTTCTAAAATCACCTAGGAACATACTGATTTAACCTGCGTTGCCGGTGTCCAGCTCTTCTGAAGTTGGTGTTTCCATGGTTTTGAATACTGTAATTTTGGGAATTCAACATCCATATCTCTAGACACTAAAATGTCTGTCTGAAACTGCAGTCCAAACATTTTACTTCCCAAGTGTATTTTAAGGAGTATATTTCCAGCATACAGATAAGGGATCTTTTAGTATTTTACAGACCTGCGTAGCCTTTCTGGGTTTTCCCCAGTGTTAGTAATAATATTTCCTGCAAGTAGTACTGTTTGTAATGTGACTAAATACATCTTGAAAAATAATACAGCCACCAATTACCCTGTTTTGCATGTCTCTATAGATATCTCCTAATTTTGGCTGGATTTCCTCTGATATTTTTGTGTGACATTTCCAATATTTTTTTTTTCAATCATCAGTTGTGATTAGTATTTCCCAGTCCTTTCAAAATTGCAAGAGGAAGATTTTTGTTGTCTTTTGCTATTTGTATGGGGAAAGGTTTTAATGCATTTTCATATCTTGAACAAACTGAACTGTGTTTGTAATTTTTGTTTAGCCTCTTCTACACTTCCAGCTAATATCCCTGCCATGTTCATGTACCTCTTTGGCCACCTTCTCTGCTGAATATTAACCTCTCAAAGTGTTTCTGATTCCACCTAGGTTATTTCTGATCTTCAACCACTCTTCACATTCTTACCCATCAAACAAGAAACATCTTTTGTGTTACGTGTGGACACTATTCTTTTCCCCAGCAATCTGTATTTCATTTTCAGATTCAAGAGGCCTTAATTTTCTCTAGGGGTGGGGCTGGGGCTGGTCTTTGAAAGACTTTAAAACGCTTTATTTTTTAAAACACATTAATAATGTTATTTTTTGTTTTTAAGATTACATTCAGTGTCCATATTGTCAGAGGAGATTTAATGAAAATGCAGCTGACAGACACATCAATTTCTGTAAGGAGCAAGCAGCACGTATTACTAATAAGGGGAAGTTGGCAGCTGATACCAAAGGGAAACTTCCTACTCGAACACAGGTGAACTACATTTTTCTGAACTTGTAACTTGCATTCGACATCAAATCAAGCTTGTTAAATAGTGTGTTGCTCTTAAATGGATTTAATTATTTTATTTTGTAATTTTATTATTTGTGCTAGGCTGAAGTTAGATACTAAGCATGGGAGAGGTTTTTCCTTTCTTACGAGAGTTGCAGTAGCAAAGCCAAAACCAATCATAAATGTAATTCAGAGATTTGTGAACTTACAAGTAAGGGTAGCAGCAGGAAGTGGAGATGCAGTGTTTGTGAAGAAAGTTGAATTTCTGTTGTGCAAGTCTTCTGAATCCAATTCAAGACTGTTCCTTAAGTGGACAAATAGAGGTAGATGACCACAGGACAACTGACATCAATATTTTGGCTGATTAGAGGCTTAGAGGAATACAGGCATGTTAAGGTAAGAGCTGCAGTAGTTAACTTAAGCACAACTTATGATGGAAACAAATGAACGATTAAAGTGTATGTGTTCTTTTCATTTGGTGGTAATGCTCTTTTTTTTCTGGAAGCTGTGAAGAGTTAGACAGACAAAAGCCGATACTTAGTGATTCTTGCACTGTATTCTGGATCAGTGCTGGGACTGGTCCAGAGCGCACAGGTGAAAGTAAGATTTGAATGACAAAAATGATTCTGTCCTTGAGTATTCTTTTTTACAAATTAACTGGTAATGAGGTGATAATGTTAATCTCATGAGACAGCTATTGAAAAAAATGAGAAAAGCAGAAAATACACAAAGACATACAGTTAAAAGAAAAAATAAATCCACTTAGTAAAGTTAGGTAATCTCTCTTACTAGTATCATCTGTGTGTGTTAAGACGGCAGACTACCGGGAAACCATTTGCATGATCCCATACCGGAAACAGTTTACCTACTAGGTAATCATAGTCTGTTTTCCCACAGTACCTGAGTTAACTACCTATCGTGTTATATAGATAGTTTGATTTAATTGCTTAAATTTCTAGGTTGTATTTTGTTACAGTACAAACCTGCTGCAGTTAAGAAGATGCCTTCTGTAGGATCAACACCACCATCATCATCATCACGCTTACCACAGCCAAGTGGTGTTAGCAAAACTGTTGTAGGTACGAAATGAATGTTATGAATTTTCCATTTCCTTTCTAAATATTAGTTCTCAAACTATGCAGTAAAAGCAGTATAATTTTAATAGCTGGAAGGATTTCTACAACATTGTCCAGTGATTTAAACTGACAAAGTGAAAACATTCAGATTCATAGGAAGAGTTCAGTGTTACATGATTGGATAAGGTGATGCCTGTTTTTCATAATACAAATTTTTTTAGTCAATTTTTTTGTGACATGATTTTTTTTTACTTATACATATGATGGCTGTATACGTTATTGTTGAAGTTGATATAGTGGTTTGTAAAAACTCATTTAAAGTAAAGTTAGATGGGGAATTTATTAGCATCTATCCAGCAAGACTGTTGAGCAGAGGATTCTCTTCTGGTTTATATATCGGGTCAAATTAGGTTTTTTTTTTTTCTGAATTGAACCGGCAAAATCATTCTGTGTGGTAATGCATAATTGTATCTAATACTGATTTCTCACCAGAGATTTTTCTGTTGCTTTATTCTGTAACTAATTTGTATGCTGAATATGATCATGAATTGGTGAAAATACATAGTCAAGCTATGCATATTATAATTACGCAAACACTGGTCCTATTCTGATTTCAGATATCATCAAATATCATGCATGTTCTTTTTCTACATACTTTGACATTCGAGACTTCTTTCCTTTTTCTTTCTGAAGAAAGTAATTGAGATCCAACGTTTTTTTTATTAGTATACGACATTATGTCTCAATTGCATATTTTCTGTAAATGTCTGGAAACATACTTGCTTTTTCCTATTATCTTGACACTTGTTCATATCTTGGTATTTCTAAAACTCTTGTTTTGAATTTTACAATTAAAAATGTATAATGAATTGTATCATTCCAGCAGCAAAATCTTACATTTTCTTATATTTCCATGCTTGCTTTCAAATGCAAGGTGCCTCTTCAAGTAAAGCACTCTCTTCATCTGGATCCAGTGGGAGCAAAATTCAGACCTTATCACCAGCTCATAAAAACTCATTGGGAATGGTGAACCCACAAGCAGGGTAAGTTTCCATTTAATGTTGTCATTTATGCTTTATTTCATATTTATGTTGTGCTAGTTCTAGAAGTGTCTGTGGTCTGTTTCACTTGCATTTTTCTTTTCCTGTGAGCCTAATAAGTGCAGTGTTTTGAATTTATCCTTTATTCGTAAACACAATTAATGTTTAAGGAACATTGGAATAGGCAAAGTTACGTTTTCTAATGTTAAAATAACAGCAAAGAGGGTCAAGAGATAAAAATATATAAAAAGTAGATTACAAAGTTATAGGATATGCAGAAGTGGTTGGAGCTATAATTTTTTTTCTTTGTAAGAGTGAAGAGACTTCAAAAATGAGAAAGCATTAGGCATAATTTCCTGCAATTTGTAGGAATAAAAGAAAGAGGCCTCTGTCACAGACTACAAGCCGATTGTGACAGGATCTTCCCTCTTAGCGCAAAAGGGTGGATACTTGCCCTCTTCCCTTTTCTGTCTTAAAATATGCAAGACAACAAATGAATGAGCACAAATAAAGCAATGGAAACCAGTGCTCTACAGCATCAACAAAAGTGGTAAATGTAGATTACTAGAGCTCAGTGAAAAGTGCTGGTGTGATCAACACTGTTACTGATATTTTGCTGGGGAGTAGTCAGTGCACACTATCTCAAAGAAGAAATGTGTGGAAGGGATTGAAGAAAAGTACTGCAATTATACAGAAGTTTGGGGACCATCAAGGAGCGTCGAGTGAAAACATACAACAAAGTGATTGCAGTTATAACACTGGTGATTGAAGAAGACATACTCCTATAAAGACGCATATCAGATTGATGAAGGGTGTATAAGGTGGAGAAAAACGATGGCTTGAGCTTGTGAGGAAGAAAAAGGGCATTCTGAAAGAACTCCTGGGGATGGAGAGCTTTATTAGTTACACAAAACTAGTGATTTCCAGTTTATCGCTCTTAAGTATTACAAGTTACATGCAAGTACGAATTGCAGCTCTGTGACACCTCCCTCCTGACACCACGTAGCATGAGGATGCATGCTACAATGTCCTCCTTGCTCTCCCCACTCATACTAAAACTTTTAGACACAGACCGGAGGCAGGGTCTGTGAGGTTGCTGGAAATTTTGTCCCCTGCACCATCACCCCCCTGCCCCCCTCCAGTGTCCTAGTAGTCTTTGGTCTATAGGTCAGCTTCACTACTGTTTGTAGGCATCTATGCTATGTCAGAAAATCCCAGGCTCTGTTATTCATTGACTGTTTTTTATACCACATTTCTCCATTTTCAGAAGTTGAATTAACACCTGCTGATGAGTGGCAAACAAGTAGGTCTGCAAAACACAGTAAAAAAGTCAGCTGAGATAATTTGAAGGTGTGTTTCTGACCACAATGGTGAATCCCAGCTGTCTGGGAAAGGCTTCTTCCTGTTGATAGAGCTTCTAATTGCAGTCTGTATTGGTTTGTGAGAGAGCACAGGTTTTGGTCTTCACTCCTTAACAAGGAAGTTCTATTTAATTTTACCAGTCAGCTGCTCACTGAACTTACTACTTTGTATTCTGTAGTCTTCCATTTTGCCTTCTGAAGCTTGGAGGAAGAATTGTGATGTGACCAAACCAAATAGCAGTTAATATACTGAGAGGTGTTTGCACAGGTTCTCTCTGTTCACACGTGCTGTTAACTGCAAATGGATGACTTCTGGCTGGCATAGCTCTCAGATAATGATCTCTGCTGAGAGGCAGCGAATGTTAGCTTGGCTTATAACCTCACTTCATTGCCTGCACAATTTTTAAGAGTATGGATATGATGAGCGTGTTTCTGCCTGCAGTCCTTCTCACTTCTCTGTTCTGAAAAACCTCTGTTCTCTTCTTGCCTTTGCTCGTCGGTCCTTATGATTTTTTGCTGGTCATACTAATCAGTCTTCTCACGGATGCCTGTTAAATGTGTCTCTTTTGTAAGTGTTATAGCTGAGACCTAACAATTCTTTCTTTTTCTTTAGGCTACTTTGTGTTCAATTCTGAGAACAAGTTTGCTAGGAGTTATGTTGGAGCAAAGAGGTGTAGGAGCAGTTACAACGTGGAAGAGTTGGGTGCCTCAGACTGGACGCTAGTGACAATTTTGGCCTTAGTATTAGGGTGTGAGGGGGAAATATGTAGGGTTCTGTTGAAATACCTACAAAATTACATCAGAGCAGGGACTGAGACACTAACAGTCAACATCCTAAGTCAGAGAGTGAAAACAGTTAATACTGTGGTGACAAAGATTTTAAACATCAAAACATCTTATAATTTAGGCTATAGCTAATTGCAGCTAGAATTATTTTATAAAAAAAAAAAGGCTTTTAAAATTTTATAAAAATAACCTTCATTAGGATGAAACAAGATGTATTTCTTTTGCTACTTTTATGATTTGAACAGTAAAATGACAAGGGATAGCATGAGATCTGGGATTCTGTTGTACCTAAGTCAGGCAGAGCTCATGCTGTAAGATGTCATGCTCTTCTTTCTGAGTTATTAGTGAACTGATTTACCGAGCACAGTGTTGCACATGTATTGTTTTAAGGGCAGTCTTTCAGAATTTTAAGAGATTACATGTTTTTTTTTTCCTTGACAAATATTTAAGAGCCTACACACTTTTTTTTGACCAGGTTAAATTCCAGTTTTTGCTGTAAGAAACAAGCTCCTGCAGTTTTCCATAAAGCAAACTGTAATTTTGGATTTTTTTTTTTATATATTAATTAAGTGAAACCTTCCATTTTTGCCTAGATTGTTGTAGTTCCAGATTTGGTAAAGAGGTAGTGAGGCTTAATAGTAAAATTACAATTATATTATACAATATCAAAGATGAATTATATGGATATTGGAGGGGAGAAATTTAATCAGACACTGCTGCTCTCTGTAGAATCGTGGTACCTGTTCTCTGTAATGAGTATGCGAAGGGACAAGAAACAACTATATGCTGGCTAATGTAACAATCAGAAGTGATTAAAATATTACAGGCATGCAGTTTCCCTCTTGCTCTTTAGAGGGCACTCTTGAACTGCTGCCTGAAACTATTGTAAAAGGCACGTGAAGCTGATTCGTGCATTTATGTTAAAAGGGATGGCTAAAATGAACTGGGTCTCTAAGGTGTTTAGTTCTGTAAAGGAAAGATTCTTGAACTTCATTGCATATAAAGTTCAACTTCAACATTGCAGTATAAATTTTTATTTTGTATAAGCAGAAATGCAACCAGATTTTATGAACTCCTGACTATTTTTTTTTTTTTTTTTTAATTCTCCTCTTCTGCTCCCCAAGTAAAGGACTACTGAGAGAACACACCACAGCATCAACATAAGATAGATTAGTGTTAGGGAGGCTTACTTTGTACCTGTAGATCAGGATGTGTCAGCTGAGCTCTGCTGTGAGAGTTTTCTTTTTCAGCCCGGACAGAATAAGAGGACAGCCAGTTACAAGTATTAATGGAAGTGTAGCGTAAGGGCATCATTTCCGAGTCCTACAGAGGCAAGTATGAGGGCAAGAGTAGCATGTGACTGTATTGTAGTCAGTAGGAAAACCTTCATTCGCTTGTGTGAAAACAGGATTTCATCTTTTTGATGTTAAAGAACTGGGAAAAGGAAAATTAATTCTACAGAAACTGTAGTTAGGCTTGTATTTTGATAGAGAATCATGTTAAGATCTTACGTATGGTACATATTTTGTGAGAGTACAGAGTTTAGCACTATCTTACGTTTCTTGAAGGGTAGGGCAGTTCTATTAAACTGTCAAAAGTAATCAGATCTTCAGGAGAAAAAAACGGGTAGGTGATTCTTCTTATCCTAAGGCTAAGCAAACAGGATAACTCCACCCCCACATGCAAACTGTTTTGCCTGGCAGAACTTGACACCACTGCTTGTGGCGAGCCAGAGATCTTTTGCATGTACAGATTAATTGTCTATGCATGTTTCATTTTTGAGCAGTAGTTATTTATTTTTCTTACTGGGACTTGGAAAATAATGTGATGTTTTTCAGTATGGCAAATGAACCCTTAGAGATTACTTTGACATTTTTATTTTATTTTGGGGTTAAAACATACTATTTACTGTTGAGATGATCAAAGTTAGGCCTCCTGGGAACCACGTCTGTTAGTGACATACCCAGTACTGTCTTACAGCTGAAATACGACGTGGATGGCAAACCTAACCAGTATCAGTAAATTTTAAATTCCACTTATATATTTACCATACAGCATGTGCATGTAGCCTTTAAAAGCATTATATTTTTTTAAATAGCTCGTTCATTAAGACGAACTTGTACAGCTTTGTTCAATGAAATCAAGGGGTCTTGGTGGTCTTTGCATTTCAGAAGATTCTTATGATTGTGCTTTTTTTTTTTTTTTCATTAGTACAGGAAAAGTCTGTCAGCTTTGGGTTTTTTAGTTTTGTTTAGTGTGGAAGAATACTGTAGTTCTTTATTTGGGCAGGATTTTGTCTGCTTCTAAGTTATTGTCTTCAGTATTCTACAGAGTTATGGAGTTCATAGATAATGTTGATAAATTGTTAAAGGTTCAGTCAGAAGAGAGCTAAGAAAATCATGATAGGTTGGAATATGTGTCTTGCAGTGTCAAAGACCTCGGTCTTGCTTCTCAGTCCTTGGGAAATATATAAAGAGTATGTATTCGGTCAAACAGGAATTGATTAAGCATTTCCTGAGTTAATTAGTTTGAACTAGGACATCTGTTTGGGAGGAGGAGTGGGAAGAGGAACTCTAGGGGAACTTTTCTTACAGCCTGCATTCTTTGGGGCTAAATTGAGACTAAAATCTCAGTGTTCCCTGATGATTTTATAATGAATGAATATCGCTTAGCATTGTTGGAATTTTTGTTCCTTATGGGGAAATTTCCTTTGATGCTTTACGGATGTAATGTAGATTTTGAGGTTCACACCAGAAGCTTCCCAAAAAACAAGTTATGTTGCAAACTTTATAGGTTCTGTGCTTTTTAATGTGATGTTAATTGTAAAAGGAATATGAAAAGTAGCATGATATGGGTGTTGGAGATGCACCAGAGCCTTTTTTAATATATATATATTAAAAGCTATATTGAAAAAAATATTCCTTGACAGCAGTCAGCTGTTTAGTAATTTTCCAGGCATTGAAGTTTATTAAGGGTGTATGATAAGAATCAGAAAACTGCACAGGAATTTTAAGAAATTATTTCTCTCTGTGTGAGGGTGTGTTTTGTTGGTTTTGCTTGTTTGTTTTTTCCTTATGACATCCTTTTAGGGGTGGGAAACTTAGAGAACTAAGCTTCAGCTACCCAGACGTTTCCATCAATTTTGCTTGGTTTGTTTCTTTATAGTTCTTTAATTTCAGAAAGATCAATAGAAATACTCTTAAGTGTCATAATTTTCCCTTTAAGGCTTAAGTTACTAGGCTTCTTTTGAGAATGAGAAGAAACTTCTGTTACATTATTGAGGTAGGGGTGGTGATACAATGGGCTTTTTGCAGGTTTTACTATATGGATTAAGATGATAAAAATGCAGAACTTTACTTGAAGACCTAATTTTTCTAATATAAGTTGTGATTTCTTAAAAGCTACAATTCTGCTCATGATGATTTGTGGGAGGGAGGGATGGTGGTGTGTTTTATTTTGTTGTTTTTTTATTTAATTAGGGTTTTTTTTAATTTGATTTTTGGTTTATTCTTTTTGGTTTGGAAATGTTATCCATAATAGTAAAAAAGTATTAAAGTGTTGCTTATGTGTATAGTACTGTCTATTGTGAGTGGGGTTTTTGATATTAAAACAAAATTGTTTTTCTTTCAGGCTTTTCTCTGTTCTTTTCTCATCTCCGTAAAAGAAAAGAGAATGGAAAGCATGTTATTCTCTCTGGGCACAACATTCATCATATACCAAAAAAAAAAAAAAAAGTGAAAAAGGAAAACTTTTTTCCTTCATGCTAGTTCTGAAGTTAAGGAGGCTTGTATTTACATGTCTGTTATTTTCTAACACCTTAATAAAGTTACTATGACTTGTAATTATGAGCCCCCTTTTCTAGATGGGATGAGTTTGACATTATGAAAGCTGTTCTTAAAAGAAAAAAGGCCAAATGCCTTTGCATTGTGCCGACTGTGAGGATAACTGGCATTAAAAAAGAATAAAAAATAATACACTGGAAACCTAATCCAAATAAAGTCAATGAAATCCTTTCATCTTAAAGTAAGAAGAACCTTTTTGTTTGCTGGATTATTAAAGTCTGATTTGTAGATTTGTTTTAGTCAATGGGAAGTCTTTGGGAATGTAAGTATTGAATTATGAGTATTTTTTTTTTTTTTGTGATAACTTAAATAGCAATCTAGCAATCTCCTCATGAGTACCCCTTTATATATTTTAGTAGTAAGATGGACAAGTTAGGCCCACCACTGCGAACTGGAAGAGATGTGCAAAGGTTTTATGACACTGATACAAAAACAGACAGTACCATCAAAAGACCAAATGAGTTGTTGCCTATAAAGAAGTAAGTATTACAAAGCAGCGTGGTCTATCTGTTTTGCAGAAATGTTCCTCCAAAGCATTGGAATAGTAAAAGTGTGACCTTGACAGATGTCTGCTGCCTAGTATGTCTTCAATATAAATGCTATGGGAGAAGAGTATATAATATAATTAGCATTAAGTACCTGGCATGAAACAGATAAACAGCTTTATAGTAGGACAGGAAGGGTGAAGACTTTTCTTGGATTTGCTTTCTTCTGTCAGTGACTGATTAGAGGCTAAGAGTAATTGAACTTTTATCTTTGTAAGACTGAGGTAAAACTGAATTTGCATGATATAAAGCTGAAGTAAGCATTTAAGCCTGATAACTATACGAATATCTGCCTTAATAGGCAAATATTCTATGACAAAGTAATTTTATTCTCTTAAAGTCAAATATTTATCTATCTCCTACTTCTGTAAGATAGCTGTGGTGATCCAGGAATGTAAGTAAGGCAGGCTTTGTAAAGTCTCTTATTAAGTCCAACTTACCTCATATAAAGACTTCTGAATATTCAGCAAGTTTCAGATCTAAGTTTGGAAGATAGGGTATTCTAATCTTTTAAAAACAGAACATCTCCTGTATTGTAGTTAACCCTTTGATATCATTTGGAAGATGCCAAATTCAAATGGGCTGATTCTTCTGGTAAACAACACCTTAAAGCATATTGCAAAAGAAAATAGTAGTGAATTATGTCACATACATGGAATGTAATGCTTTAAATAGTAGAAATGCGTCTAAATCTCTTAATGCTGTTTTAGTGTTGTAACCAAAGCTGAAGTAACTTTGAGACAAGGACAGAATATTTGAACTTGGGTTTCTATTTGAAGAAGCGGAAGGAATGAAGAGGGGTGAAACTCTTTTTAGACAAACAGAAATTTTTTTGTTGTTCCTCTGCATGTTCAGTTAGATCTATAAATCCTGTGAACCATCAAAATTAGGTCAGTTTTTCATTTTATAATACATAAATAAAAAGTTGAAAATTTGGCTTAGTGAGTTACTAAATGAGCTTACCATAGCCCCTATCCATAGAGCAGTGATTTTATTTTTCTTCTTGAGAACTTCTTTGGGAGTATAGCCACTCTGCTCTTCATAACTTCACTGTTATTCAGATGTCCACTGGGTTCGTGAATTAAGTCTGCCTTCCTTGCAGGAGGTTATTCAATATGTTATGTGTCAACAGCACTGGACAAATGTGAATAGCTACTAGACGTTAAATTCAGCATAGCAATGTGGATAGTTACAGTTTATGGCAAAGGTTTCTGGACTTTGGCATGCATGCCATTAGTCATAAGGAACTTATTTGTGATTTTGCACTGAACTATGAGCTGTTGTGGGTGACAGTGATAGCTGTCAAGAATATCTGAAAACGCCCTGTCTAGGAAGCAAGCTTGGTATTTCAGTATTTTATGGTGAAATCCAACCAAATTGTGAATGTGTAAATAGAAAAAGGCAAGTTTCTTTTACAAATTTCTTTCAGTTTTTCATTTTGCAGGCAGTGGTAATTCAACTAGATGTACAACATGGAGCTGCTTTAGGAAGGAAGGTCTCCTTCAATCTTATTCTTTTGAAATTGAGAATGGATTTAAAGGCATGTGCAGATGTCAAGAGTTCAAGGTGGCTTTGGTACACCACCTCATCAGCCTCCATTAATACTTCACATGATACAACTTAGAACAGGGATTTATATACCTTTGCAAGAACAAAACAAACAAACAAATCCAACCAAATAGGAAAAACAACAGAAGTAGACAAATAGATAGAAGTGGCAGAGAACAGACAGAGTCCAAGAAGAGACCAAGATGTGGTGACAGAAGCTGAGATAATCAAGAATGTCTGACTTTTTGGAAGACATATGTCTCTAGAGATCAGATTGCAACTTAAGGATGCAGTTTCAAGATTTGTCATCAAATGTACATGAAACCTGATGCTAATTATGTGCCTAGATCTGGGATGAATGAAGTTATAGATAGTGACAGCCTGCTGCTTCTGTTCATTTACTCATCAAAATGGCAGAAATCAGTGCAGTTAATTATAAGACTCGTATTAAAGTTTCTAGTCTGAAAACAGATTTCGTTTTTTTCTGTATTTTTAGAAAACTAATCGGGGGAAAAAAAGTCTACAGAAATTATGCAGAAAGCTATGTTTAAACATTTCAGAATTAAGATGTCCTGTTAAACCTTTAATGAATTATGTTTGATCTGTTCATGGGAATCTGCCTCCATCAATAGGCAGGGTGGACAGTGCTCTTTCAATGTGGCTTTTCAGTGTTTTGATTTTTTTAAACTTTTTTTTTTTATTGCTGTTTCAATCAGTGGCCTGTATGTCTACTAGGCACCATACAAATCATGTTTTTAAGACACTGATTTCTGGAAAATTTCTCTAGTATACCCCTAGTATTATAGCATCAGGTGAATTTTCAAAGTACTTAGTGGAATGAGGGTATATTATACAAATTTTAGAGAACTGAACAGTTGAAATACAGGAAAGAATAGTGGACAATTTTTCATGTTAATTGCTTTCAGATATCTAGGACTCCTAGCATTGTGTTCAAAAATGATTGGTTCAAAGTAAAACCTGAAGAGACTTTAGTTTAAGAAATCAATGCTGTTAGTTTTGAAAAAGTATTATGTTGGTCCCAAGTTGAAAATCCAGAGAAAACTAAATCAGTAATGCTTTTGAAAACTTTGTTTGAAATTGGAGTTACCTAAACAGGATTGAGACACAATTCTGTTCTTTGCATCATTGCCTGATCATCCCTGATCCATGATGATCCATACCATTTCTGAGTCTTTATGTGCTTTTCTAGCTTCCATAACAAATAAAGTAACAGTCCAGTATATCTTTTTCCACTATTGAGCTCTAATTAGTTTTACTCAGTTGTAAGAAAAGGTGTCTCTCCAGTGTAAAATGACATGGGGGAAATAACACAAGATAGAATATTTAGCATCTGTACTGTTGTGCATACTTGTAACTGTAATTTACATTACACTTAGAACTCTTACCCTAGAATTCTGTAACTTTTGAAAGACTGACATAACTTTTAATAGGTTTTAATTTTGATGTGACTTACATAGTGATTTTCATTCTGGACAGTAGATTTTTTAAAGAAAACTGTCTTTAGAATCTCCTTGCTAAAAAAGAGGGCAGACAGGAAAACTAATGGAGAAGGTTGGTGTTCTGCCCAGCGAGCCATAATCTTTGGTGGTTCCACTCTACCTGTTGCATTAGAAGCCATTCTTGTTAAACTTGAATACTTTAGTTAGATATAATTTCGCTCAATTTTAATCTTAAATTTAGTTCCTGATTTCCACTTTAGTGCTTAGTCATTTGATTACTCTTCCACTGACATGTTTTAGGTGATGGAAAGAGGTGGAAAGCCATCTCTAGCTGCACTCATAACATGAAGGAAGAAGTCCTTTAGACATGCAACATGTCTAAAATTCAGCAGTTAGTACATTGTTCCTCAGTTGTGTCAGTGTTGCGTTTGAAGTTACTGAAGTTGAATGCATTTCCTTATATATACTTTGAAAACTAAAACTAGGACTAAGTTGTTTATAGTTCTGAAAGGAACAGTTAAATTCATCTGAAGGGAAGAAAAAAAAAACACTCTTGGGTTTTTGTTGCTGATTGGGCTCTTAGTGACTAATTTCTTTAATGGAGTCCTGTTTTAATTTTTTTTTACTGTCCATGAGCCAGTCCCAGCTTAAATTTCATTTGTGCATCAGTGTTCAAGAATGAGAACAGAACAACTTGGTGGGTTATGTGCAAGATGTCATAGTCACTGAAGTCTTGCCAAAGAAGACGACATCCCAATGAATATTAATTCTTTTGAGCAGCGACGGAAAATTCTGTCTCTGGTCACTGATGATAAAAGGATGCCCCTTCCTATCTCTTTTTCTTAGTGCTACTCAGATTTTTCAGGGGATTCTGATGTTTCTCTTCTCATCAAAGCAAGCAGGGAGATGTTCTGTATGTTTAGGGTGTGCTATTTATTGCATAATGTCATCTTGTAAAACCCATGAGTCTTGAGGAAAGCAGCTTTCACAGCTGTGTCGTCATACTGTCAATACCAACTTTAACAGCACTGTGGCAGGCTAGAAAAAAACTAGGCCCTAATGCCCAGCTGTATTTCCTGTCCTCCTTCTATTTATAATTATAAATATAATACTTATGCTTTGAAGAAAGAGTATCTATAGCATTGTTTTAGAAGTATGCATCCTAAATAAAGTCTGTGGCTATGAAGAAAAAAAGTCTTGTGACTCACTTCATATTGGTTATAAAGTATTGGAATATGTTATCCTTTCTACATCTTTTTTTGAACTATTAAGACCTGCGATCAGCTGCTCTCTATTTCTCTGAAATCCCAGTCCTAAAAACTAACTTATAGTCTGTCAAGGTAGACATCAGAACATACTAAACAACCAGTAGTTCAGGATCTACCTGTATTTTGGTGTGGTTGCAAGTGAAACACATGAACAGGAGGGGACTTGCTGTTCTGTTCAGCTTGTCGCTGTAAGATTCAAGTCACATTCAGTGCAAAGCAGGCAAATTCATGCTAAAGCTCTTCTGTCTGCTTTTGGTAGGAAATGAGTTATATTTTTCATACAATTAATTGATGTGTAGATTGTTGAACTCATTTTTATATCATTTGTAAATGCCTATTCTTGTATATATTTCTGTGTGTATGTAATTCATCAGATGTTTATTCTGTTTTAGAGGTGCAACAAAAACACGGACGTCTACCCCTCCTAGTGTGTCAAGAACCATGAGCACGGGTGCTCTAACAAACAAAAGAAAAACTAGCAATTCAGATAGTTACTCAAGGTAGCTTTTAACTTTGTGGATTTTGTCAGCAATAGAACCTTCATTAAAGGGGAGTACTTATTGCAAAACAAGTTGGGGAAAATACTGTTCTCTGCTGTTAATGGTCAATGTTATGTGGCATGTTGAAGATACTCAATATATTTTGCATATTTATAATCTAACAGAACACGTTTCTCATCAGCTGTCTCAGATGTGCACAGGAGACAGTGTTAGAAATGTCAAAAACCTTAGAAGCTGTTGAAAAAAATAACTGAATGGCCTTTCAAATGGGAAGTGAGGGGTTCAGTTGAAATCGAATGATATTTGCATGCTAAGCACAGAAAGAAATGGCCCTTTTAAAGGGTAGGAGAAGAAAAAAAGTATTGCTGTTTTAGCCTTTCTTGTTTTGACAAGCTAAGTTTTAAGTTTTCAAACACTCTAGTTAATCTAACTAGTGAATCAAATATTTGAAACTGCTCATAAAATTTTGGCTTTTTTTGTTTTCTTGCAGGGAAGGGAAGGTGGGTATCTGAAGATAAGTAGGGGGGAGTCTAGGTAGAGTTATAAGGTATACCATTGTAAATAAATAGGAATTGAAAGTATTAAAATGTCAGTAACAATAGCAGTAATCCACTGCTGGCCTGGATTAAATATATTAAAATAATTTTGCATCAAGTTATACTGAACTGAGTTACAGAGAATGTTCTTTATCTGGGGATTTTCAGATCTGACGGTAAAATTGGTTATGACAGTGGAGACTACCCATCCTCAGTCAATGGAGGAAATTCAAAAAGCAGCGAAGGAAATTCAACTGTACAGTTATCAAAGTTCTGCCATGAATGTGGAACAAGGTATCCAGTGGAATGGGCAAAGTTTTGCTGCGAGTGTGGAATTCGAAGAATGGTTGTGTGAACACATTCTTAAAAGCAAAAAGAAAATGAGAAATCAGAAGCATCTGCTATGTACTGCTGCATGGAAAGCTAGAGCACTCCTTCCAGTTAGACTTCATGCTGCAAACATGTTGAAACATCATATTATAACTTTGAGTGCAATCTTCTGGTTACACAGTTATTTATAAACAAGTATATATACTGTATATAAAAAGAGCAGGTATCTAAAACTGTGCCATTCAATGAAATACTCTTTAATCTCTGCTGGCAATATTTAAAATTAAGGTAAAAATGTATTAAGTAGCTTAGGTAGCAGAAGTGGTTCAATGTTATTTTTCTTGTAAATCCTACTAGAGAAACGATTATTTAAATCACTTAGCAGGATAATACTTGCCCATAAGGAAATAGCCATGGAGAACTTGAACGTCATAAGTTTCTCTGTGGAGGCATTTCCTTTATATGTGACAGTAACTTAGATGCTGTGTTCTAAGTGAAAACAACATGAGCCACCTCCTTATAAATTCCTAGTTAAAAGTGCAAAAAGTGTGGATCCCTTAAACTCTTCAACAGTAGTATCCTAGTTGGAATTTCCAGTTATTTCCTAGGATTTTTTTAAAGAATCAGTTTGAAAAACTACCTGATAACTCTGTTCACATGTAAGAAGAAAAGCCAGATTTTTGTTTGTGGCTTTCCATGTTCTGTTTTCCAATAGGAACGTGTTAATCTTTTTATGTATTTATAAGGACAAATATGGTATCGTCATTTTATTAAGTTCCCTTTGTTCAGACGTACTTTGTCTTCTTCCACCTATGCTCCACCGTGACTTAACATATTTAAAAGTTTTGTGCTTTTTGTCTTTAAAGGTTTCCAAAGGTCCCGCTTCCTTTTTTCTTTTCCCTCATTTCCTGAAGGAGAGACAAAGTCTATGCTTATCCTACATAAATGTTGAACTCTTATTTTGAAAACAGCTTTCTTGATGTATCAAATACAAAAAAAAAAAAGAGTTCGGTAAAAATGTATGTTATTAGAGCAGTAGAACTTGATGTAAGTAGTGACTGGTTTTTATTTTTATTCCTGTGCAAATCGCACAGCTTACATAAGAGTGCATAGTGGAGTATTGTGCTCCACAGCTTTATATGTTAAAACCTTACATGTTTTTTTGCAATTTTTTGTAGTCTTGGGCTCTGAAGAGCAGCCTCTTGAAATTAGTGACAGACTTCATGTTAATTTGTTGTGAAGAAGGGTCAGGCCCTGGAAGTTGTTGTTGGTTTTTTTTTTTTTTTTATAAATTACAAAGTATACTAAAACCATTCACAAGCCGAATCACTTAACTTGTATCTGAATGTAGTAATTTGTTTTGTGAAGTTTTGCTTTTGAAATACTGGCATCATCTTAGTCATGCCTGAAAGAACAATCTGAAAGAACTTAATTGTGCCTTTTCCACAATAAATAGACTCTTTTTGTCAGAAATTGTTACTTTCTGCACACCAAACACCATTTAGTATCAATTCATATAATTTCTTTGTAACTTATGCAAAATATAATGTAGTGTTCAAAGATAGGATTATGATCATTGTTTGCATTCTCAAAACTGATTACTGTCAATGGGGCCAATTTTGAAGAAAGCATGATTGAAGAAAAGCATCTCCAAAGCAGGTACCAGTCTTGGAGCATAAGAGATTTAAGAGACTTGATGTAGTGGTGTTGTAGGCCACAAACTATTGATGTTTTTAGAATTAGTTCAATGGTGTGGAATTGTCTTACGCTTTTTATACAAAATTGTTTTTAGAAATTAGCCTTCATTCAGTGTAGTCTTGTCTTATTATAATTTGCCTAAGCTGGCTACTGAGCTTGGTAGGATGGTAATGATAGTTAGAGATGACAAATCTTAGCCAAATTATGTTCTAGGTAGTTTAGGTTCTAGGATCCATATTTTGGCACATTCATATCTGTAGTTGAAAAATCAGAGCTCTACATCCTTTGCACAGATAAACCTGCTTTAGAAAATTTGCTCTGGACTTGGCGATGGAGGTCTACAGACTGAATTATTGCAAGCTGAGTGCCCGTCAGCAAAGATGCAAGTCCAGAATAGGTTTGATCAATTAGTGAATCTACTGAGGAGTCAATTCCTTTGTCTGACTTGATGAATTTCCAGTTCTTGTTTCTACTGGAAAAATGCATTTTACCATTTATTGAAAATGCTTTTTACAATGGGAAAGTTTAGTAAGGAAATAAATATGGTCCGGGATTGCCGTAACTGTAGAAAAAACATATTGACCATTTCTCCTTTGAATTGTAGGTGGCAGGTTTCCTAGTTTCAAATCAATCCACATACAGTTACCATAATACTTGCTTTTTGAGCTGTTTGTGTAACTCTCTGCTTCCAATGCAGCATTTAGTAAATTACTTGAGTGACACATCATTTACCTTATTTACACTTCTGTGATTTATAGCAAGGACTAGACAGGAGATTAACCTGAACTCAAAGAAAAATTTTAAAAATATTTTCTGAACTTTTAATTTGGCCTTACAAGAAGATCTATTGAAACATAAGTGACTGTTGATAGTAATATTGGATAATGTGTGTTTGAATCTACAATAAATATAAGCAGACAATGAAAACATAATTGACTGTGCAGTTTACTACTGTATAGTGAGACTATCAGAGGCCTGGTATGGTTCTACTTTATTAACTGGTTTTGTTACTGAATGACATAGGTTTCTAAAGTCTCTGATGTTACAGACAATAGGCGGTATTACACAGGTTATCAGCACAGATTGCTGTACTTAATTTCAATGGAACGTTTGTTAGGAAATAGTAATTTGTTTTCATAGTGCCCCGGCAGAACTGAATCTGGGAGACAAATCTGTTACATTTAAAGAAAAGATAAACTGTTAAGGGAGATGATTTTTTTTTTTTAATCTTTAGGTATATTACACACAGTTTTAATTTATTAATGACCTAGGTCCAAGCCCTCTTGCCCTAGCCCTCCCCCCTGCCTTTATGCCTTGGATTTCAGGGTAGGAAAACCCATGGATACATATCCTGAAAAGGGAGTGTTCCAAAATGTCTCAAGAATCAAAATATTGGTAATTGTGAAGATAAAACCCCTAGATGAACTATGCACCGCTGATGCACTTCACTGATGAGTCTAAACTTGGCTAGTGTCATTCTCTGGATGCCTTTTGACAGGTATTTAACTTAAAAGCCTAAATTCCTAAGAGTTCATGTGTAAAATTAGGATGATATGATTACTATATTTTGCATCTGCCTTTCCGGTTCTGTGTGTGTGTATATGTAGGGTGTGCACACGCATGTATTTTGTGAGAACTCGTAAGTTGCACAAATGTAAAAAGTTGTTTCGTTAAAGCAGAGTTGATATAAAACAGGAGTAAATGGTACTGGAGGATTTTGAAGCCCCAGACAATAGACTAATGTAGTTACTGTTCATTTAAAGTGAAATTTATTGATGTGATTGTTTTAATGATTTCTGTACCAACGTATGACCCTATGACAGACTTTCTTTTGCCGTGTGCCACTGTTTCTTCCTAATGTGCTTACTAAGGTTCTTCCATTCAATTAAAAAAAAAAAAAAGAAAAAAAAATAGGTAAAATTCCATCTAAAGAAATAAGGCGAAGGCTGGTTTTCAGGTCTGGCCTGAGGGTCTTTTGCATTCCCTATCTGCTTTAGTGAATATCTGTTACACAAGGGACATCTCTGTGCCAGAAAGGAGTGTAGGATCATTGAAACTATTCTGATAAAAAGTGCAATGGTGTTATGAAAAATACTAGCTTCAATAGTAAAAACAACACAGCATATGACTTAATCTTTATATGATGTATCTTACACAGGTTTATATTTATGCATGATACTCGCACCCTAGGTAGTTCCAGAACTGGAATCTCTAAATATACAGCAACTTAAGTGTGTGGTTATATGGATAATTATGCCCTCAGTCTTACACACCACTCCCGGGAAGTGGGCATGGGGAGGCGCTTTACCACCCTTTCAGCTCCTACCTATGAAAGGAGCGTTTTGGCAGGATTTTTCAGATTTGCCAAAGAGTCTGGGAGAGCCGTTAAACCCCCCCGGGGGGGTTCGGACCGGGCTCCCCCTGAAGGGCTGCGGGGCCGGGCGGGAGGCGGTGGCCGCCGGGGAGCTCTCCATGGTGCTCCATGGTCTCCGCGCCGCTCCGGGCGCGGAACCCGCTCCGCCGGCGCCGCGGGCAGCGGCTGCTCAGGCTCTTGCAGGCGTGCGGCAGGTAGCGAGGTTCACAGGCTGGTAACTCCACAACGTATCTGAAAACCTGACCCAAGCGTCATGGAAGTTCTCTGTCATCCGAGAGAGGGACAAGCTCCTAATGCACCATTGCAACCGAGAGTTGGTGTCTGAAACGCAGCGTGCAAAGAGAACAGTTTCATGATGCACGCTTATCAAATCAGTGGAAGGAGGTACGACTGCAGTAGTTTACATGCTAATAAACAAGGCATGTAGCAGCGCACACTGATGTAGGCTATGTAATTAGTCTGAGTATAAAATGAAATGGTATTGTCTATATATTGCAAAGTTCTCAAGAAGTGCTACTTTCCATCACATAGACTTTGTATATGTGCAAAGAACAAACTTGTTATGTGTTTTTTTTAACCTTGGCTGACAAATCTGTGTTTTGTAAGAGCACTTTTTGCAACTTTAATTCTTTTCAGTTTGACTACACTATGAATAATTATTGGGTTGTATGACAGGGTAGAATTTTCATCTTTGGTGAAATTCGTTTTGGTGATTCTGGTGAAAATAGTTTTATTGCCTTACAAGTACAGCTCATTCCAACTTGTGATGGTTTTCTTGCTGGGTTGTTTTTTTTTCAGGTCGCTAAGTAAGGTTTCAGTTACCTAATTGGTTGGAAGAAATGTTAGGTAAAAGATTCTCTAGCTGTATTCAGCAGTTACTTTGTTGGTATTTTCTTTACAGTATTCACAATATAAGAGATTACTCTTGCTTACTGTTTTGGTGGTTTGGGTTTTCTTTTTTTGTTACGTCATTCCAGAATACACATTTCTGGATGATCCTACTTAGCCTTATTCCATTTAATTTTGCCAGAAAACAGCTTATTCAGATTTTCTCTTAATTAGTGTTTCTTCTTTACAAAAATAATCAATAGGGAAATCATATTTCTCCAACGTGAACATTAGCTGTTGAGTCAGCAAATCAAATATTCAGTTTAATATAGCTGAATATCAAACTTAAGTTCTAAATAATAGTGCATGGTTTACCATAGTCCTGTATTTGTATTTGGATTTCTGGCAGAAGCGTGAATGGATTTGGGTCTGATCTGTGAAGTGCTGAGTATTCTACGACTGTTACCACACCTACCTTATATGATTGCTTTAACTCTTGTTGTTCATCCTTAATATGATACTTAGTATTTGTATCTTCATAAGTTTATTTATTGATGTTCCATGTTTTCAAATGAAGTGTTCATTCATGTGTTTGAGGTAATTAATTTTGTCAGCATTGCATTTATGATGTTTGCTTTGCCCCTCAGTACATTGAATATTTGTGTTTGTGATCATCCGGTGGGTTTTTTTGCAGAATTCCTGGGTTTGTTTGCATCTTATTTGGTATATTATGTTTATTTCCAAGTGTCAGTTCTGTTTTAATTAGTAAATGTAAATCACCACCTAATGGTAATTTGCCACTTGTTAACAATAAAGTGAATATGCCAATAAAACTTTCTGTGATGCACACATTTTTGTAGCCAAATGTGAAATTGTTTTAAATAAAATAGCATAGGGATAGGTAACATCATTTCAACCTTATGAACATCGTGATGTCTTTGGTCTCAAGTACACCAGACCTGATGTGAGGACCGTCCGCTGCCTTCTCCTAGAGTATGGGAGAGAACTGCTTAGTTATTCTTTTCAAAGGATAAGGGGTTTTAATTGACTTGCGAGATGAGATTTGGATTCCTTAGTCACCTTGAAAATTACTGTTTACCAGATATTTAAATCAGCGTGATCCATTTATATAAATTTAACTATCTCTTCTTTTTCCCAACTATATGGAGAGTTTAGTTTATATAGACCCTATCCCTGTGATACCTGTACTAAATAATTCTTTCTTTTTTTTTTTTTTATAAGGCTGTAAGGTATAATATATAACCTAAGCTTGATCTGGGTTTATTCTCCCTCATGAGGTTAGAACACTGTTTTCTTGATGAAATGATTAAGCAGGAAAAAAAGCTGAAGTTATGTGTTTCCTGTGAAGTTCACTTATGTGAGCAGAAATCATAATAAGGGTTTGGGTTCCTGATTTTTTTTTTTTGCTAAATATGGATGAGTAGAGAACAATTCCTCCCTTCTTTCCTCTTTTTAGGGGAAAGTACCTTCTACTGGTCTCTCTTGTTCACCACACCCTCTTCAGAGGAAGGCAGATATATTTTCCCTTTTGTTCTAGATGAAACTCATTTATGTGCTAAGAGTCGCAAAATCTCTTGTCACTGCTGAGATTCTGTGATATTCATCATGCTGCTTTCCTCTTTAGTCTAGTTCACCAGGAACCATTCCAATCAGATAGCAAGAGGAAGAAGAAACAACCAGCAACAACAAAAAAACCACAACAAAAACCTAAGTAGCTGCTGAGTGAAACCTATCATAAAGCCAAATTCTCTTTTGCTTAGCACAAAGCTGAAGAGATGAACTGGAAGGAAACATATAACCAGACATGAGAGGTTTACTCCTGTATCTTTAGCTAAAGAACTACAGCTGTAAACACCTCTTTGATGGTGTAAAGTGAGATTTGAACGTTCTCTTCCAGCGGCCTTTGTTCTTCCTCTTGTTCTGGCTCTTCCATTGTTCTGGCTTCCTAAACACCAGAAATTCTTCCTTCTGATTATAAACCACAGAGCACCTAACTCATTCTCACTGTTAGAACTGTGCAACATTATCTTGCTGACAGGGGTTAGTCACCCCTTTCTGCTTTCTCATAATCCCTTGCAACAACAGTGCTAAAATTTATTTTAGTAATTTAAATACCCACGTTGTTTTCCCTTGACACCTTCCCATGAATTCCATGTATTTCTAAGTAGTGGTTTTGACCTACTCATATTCCTTCTTTGCTGTGGCCAAATAAATGAATACAAAAATGAAAGTGGCAGGGAGGTAGGCATTGTGGTGACACCTTGCAAGGTTTTCATCCCTTCACCCATTCCTGCAGAGCAGTTTATCGTTGTCGCATTTGTAATTTCAGGAGACACCAGAGAAGGTTCTCAAATGGAAGGAAAAAATCAAAGGGCACAAGTCATTGCATTTAGCAGTTAGTCTTTGCATGTAAGTGTTGACTCAGGAAATTTGGCAATAAGAATCAGGCAGGCAGGATATTTATTAAGAAAAGCCATCATAAAAAACCCCACAATTTCATAATCACTCAGTTTAAAATACTGCTCTGGATCTAACCTTGGTCTTTTCCCTAGGACAGGCCTAAAACTGCTTGATTTGCCTCAGGATTTAAGTTGTGGACTCCTGTTCTAGTCATTTAGGCTGACTGAACTTACAGTTTTGTAGTAGCTAATATTGCATCTGTGTGTTTTTCTTTTACTTGCCACTGACTTTTCCTTGCCAAGTGGTTATTAGGAAATAAATCCTGGCATTCAAACTGTTCCTGAATTTCCAAAAAAAAGCAACTGTTCTTCAGTTTCAGAGACAAATTTAATTCTTGGTCTCCTGGGATTTCTTTCAGTAGAAGGAATTTCCAGAGAAGTCATTACAATAGTGGTTACGTTCTCTGATTTGCAGTATGATATTAGGAAATCTGTTTTGCTTTCCTATTACATAAAAGACTTATAGGCTGGGTTAGTTGGTGGGGTTTTTTTTCCACCATTTGGAGTTAAAGTTGCAATCTCTTACATCAAGAGCTAAAGAGAATACGTGCAAGTCTCAATCACAGTTTTACAAAGATACTAATCCTACCTCAAGAAGCCTCTTCACCATACATGATGGGGGGCTTGGGGGAGTGTATTCCAGGAAAGCATAACAATATGTTTGCTTTGCTCTTACCCTCTTCCCTCACCATTAGCAGCAGGGCACACTGGGTTTCAGATCTTGTTATAGTCAAAGGAGTTCTATACAATTCTTTGAAGCATAACCCACCATTTTTTCAGGTCTTTGTTCTGAATATCAAAAATTTTTCAGAGTAGTTCCACAGAAAAATTATTTTAGCACAGCTAAAACAATATATGTTACTTTACTCTGAACCAGGAAACAACAGGCTGACTTAACTAAAGGTTTCCCAAAATATTTAATCCAAGGCAGATACCTGGGATGGAAGTGTCTACCTAAACTGGCCAGGTTACAAGCAACCAAGAAATAGGTGTTTTATAATAGGAAGTCCCAAGCAGCTGGAGGTTACATTACCAGCTGTGCTTTTAATAACTAGCTGTGAAACAATGCTAAAAAAAGGAGTAATAACACCCAGAAAGTCAACAGCCCAATTCCATAGAAGACAAATATTTTATTACCAAAAGAGTTATAATATCAAAGTAAGAAACTGCAAAAGAGTTATAAACAACTATAAAAATACTTCTATTTATCCAAAATTAAATATGAACGCTTTATTAGTTAAATGCCAATATATTATTCTCTGAAAATATTCACACATTTTAAGTCATGTTTGTCTAACACGTTAAACACGTTATATAAAATAATTGCATATAAGAAATCACAATCTGAAGGTAAGAAATTCTAGCTCCTCCTGCAGCTAACTCTAGGATAACCAAATACATAAGGCAAGGCTAGTGCTGCTTCCAGTCAGCTGAACGAACCTACATTCAGGTGTCTCCTTTTTGGCCTTCCATAGGTCTCGCTGTCTTGCCTCTACTTCAGCCAGTGCTACATCCCTCAAAAATCAGTGCCCTTCCAAAGTTTTTCAAAAAGTTAACCTGTTCCCTATTTTTCCAAACCTAAGTGAGTTTGCAGACCCATTCGGTACTCACGCTGAAAACATTATTGCATCAGCAGAACAGACCCAAGATCAGCTGCTTGTTTGGTGAATTGTTCCTTTTGGTCCTTGATGCGTTTACATGGATATAAAGAAACCAGCTACTTTTCCATACTGTTTTCTTCACCTGCAGCTTCTAAGATGGTTTTATAAATTGCAGTAGACAGGTAAGTAGATCGCTTTCATATGACGGTATTATAAAGTTACTCGAAAGATCAGAAAATTCAAAGTAGTTTCCAGAGCACGAAGATGGGACACAGTCTTCTGCAGAGCTCTTTGCTTCAAATGCTGGTCTTTTATTTCCACTTCTTGGACTTCAGCAGCTTGGTTTAGCCGTTTCTGTTTATTCCGTCTCCAGGAACAAGGTACAGTAGCTTTCCATCAGTATTCTGGCATAAAGTGTTCATATAAGCGAGCAGAGTTACTCGAAGAATGCATATAAAATGCAAAGATACCAAGTAATGCCACTTCGAAAGAAAAGAACAGGATGCACCTGGAATCACCTGGAAATTATTTTTTCAAATTTATTCCAGCAGGATCGAAGGCTAGATACATTTTCTTTCAGTTCACAAAATTCTTGGTTACATTTCTTTCTGGACTGTTCACCTGTTTCTGTATCTTCTTTATTATGTGTATTTATCTGCGTGCAAACCTGAAAAAGAATAGTTTGTATTGTTAATTGAGAAGTGCTTATTCTTTTCATATAGACGTATTTTAAAACAAACTAGGTCCGTTACATCTCAATAAATAATGGAGGTACCTTCCGTGGTCATTAAGGCAGAAAGCTGGGCTACTCACAAAACGTGCCGTGGCAGTACACGGCCTGCATCACTCTGACGTTCTCACTCTGATGTTCTCACTCTGAGCACAGCCCTGTGGCCGCCCCTGCCCACTGGACTGGGACAATGCGGCTTTAACATGGACAGCTGAAACCAGCGTGTGCAACTGAGAACGTGTACATCCTCTGTCAGTGGTTTAAAAATTATGCTCCGTTATTGGAGCGACTGGCAAAATGGACTCAATTAAATTGTGAGCCTACCTTCCAAAGGTATGACTGCGTGTGTGGTACCTTGAGCCTGGTGGGACAAGACAGACCTGTTCCCAGGGGCTGGTGCTGTGGCCTAGCGTTCAGGATCTCACCTAGTGTTCAGGATCTCACCCAGAGACAAGACGACCGTGGTTCTTGTCCATATTCAATGACTATTGACGATTTTTACCAAATGAGTTTAATTGGTCTTTAAATAAAACCAGGCATCCACAAGGCTAGGCCTTTGGTGCCTGTGGGGAGGCTTTTTGATGTTGGTCAATACTTTTGTGTTCAATAGGTAACTGCGAGCCACGCTTAAAAGAACACTCCTCCTTTGCTGTGGCACTCTGTAGATCATTGTGCTAAATTTGAGTGACATCAAAGAGCAGATCCTGCCAATGACTAAAAATCCAAATATTTTCCTGTCTAACCATTCTTGTTGAGTTTGTGGTTAAAATAAAGATCAAAGGGATTATGGAAAGGAGGGAAACTCCCACTATTTGTTTGTTGAAACCAAATGAAACATTAATCTTAGGGTAGAACCCTGATGAGAAGTAACAACTATAGTTCTGTACACTGGAGAAGTTAAAGGCCTTCTTCACACAAGTGTGGTCTTTGTCTTTTACTGGAGAATTAACTCAGGTATTTCAGTACTGAACCAGAGTATGTATCTTCACTACAGACTTCCACATCATTGTCTTAGTCTTTGCACTGGGCTTGATGTCTACTACAAGACATACGCTATACAGAGCAAAATTCATCATGCGTGTAACATATGCATGATAATTGTACCTTTGAGAGGTAGATAGGATAGTCTGCATTGAAGAGCTCTAAGGAATAAGTCACATACTTCCAATAAACTGTAGACCGCCACTACCACTCACCTTTTCTTTTTTAAGTCTTTCACATTTGCACTGTAGAACCTGTAGTGTCCCACATGAGACTAACGCTGCTTTCCATCTGAAGTCTCTGCTGATTTTTTGCTTATGAAAGAATCTGAGCATGTTGCACGCCATACTCTGTAGTGATTCTACTTCCTGTAAAGACAGCAAGAAAAATATGTCCTGAGAAGTCTCTGCACAGTTAATTCTTTATAATGTTGGTCTGTCTTTTAAAAAATGCTACATCATTTACCATTAGTTTCTTTTGCTTTCATAGTGCCAATCTTTTCCAATAAAACACATGACTAATCTGACCTACCCACCGTCTCTTCAAAATATTTAAAGTATCAATTTGTAGTAGTAATAATATCAGCGTAAAGATGTTAGGGAGAAATCACAGCCGTAATGAAATCAGCTGATGCAGTTAGGAAAACAGTGAATGATTTTTGGAGTCAGTCCTTTTATCAAGTCATGATAAAATTTGCAGCACCAGCTGACAATTGTGCTTTCTGTCATTCGAGATCTGCCCAAACTATTACTTTCAAAGCTTTCAGATTTGAAGTGAAAAGTTTAGCTCATATGATTTTCTGAAGAAAAATGAAAACAGATGTTGGGAAATGTTTATGTTTACTTCCATTGGCAAAATAAAGAAGTTTTCTGTATATTTTTGAATAAAAATATAAAAGAATCTTTATAGTACAAAAAAAAAGCATTTCTTGGATATGGGATTGCTTACTATTTTAATTTTTAAAATATCAATTTATTTGACAAGTTGTTTGATTCCAAATTCAAAAAAGGAACACCGCCGAATACCACGATTTGACTATTAAAAGGTAATATTCCTCTCTATCACAGTATGTTATTCAGAGACTGGACTGTACAAAGAACGCATTTGAGTTTTTATTCTCTAAAGTAAATTCTGAGAAGTTAAATTTTACCTGAGTATCATTGCAGAAAAACAGTTTGCTATTTTCATGTTTTTTATTCTTGCAGCACCTGTCACGATACTCTGCAGACATATTTACCTGTAAAATATCATACATGTTTAAACATGGAAGTACTTTTAATCAATTGAGAAGTTTCTCACAAACAGCTGGAGATGTCAACACTAAATTGTTCTGTAGCATCTCCTGGGGTGTAGCAGGGTCAGCGTACAATTCGGAGCTTTTCCTTGGCAAGCAGGCAAAGAAAATGCCAATCCAGCTACAACTTCTAAAGGTATTCACAGAATCACACAGAATCACAGAATGGTTGAGGTGGGAAGGGACCTCTGGAGGTCATCTGGTCCAACCACCTGCTCAAACAGGGCCACCTAGAGCTGGTTGCCCAGGTCTATGTCCAGGTGGTTTTTGAATATCTCCAAGGATGGAGACTCCACCTCCCCTCTGGGCAACCTGTGCCAGTGCTTGGTCACCCTCACAGTGAAAAAGTGTTCCCTGATGTTCAGAGGGAACCTCCTGTGTTTCAGTGTGTGCCCATTGCCTTTGGTCCTGTCACTGGGCACCACTGAAAAGGGCCTGGCTCTGTCCTCTTTGCACTCTGCGTTCAGGTATTTCTACACATTGATGAGATTCGCCCTGAGTCTGCTTTTCTCCAGGCTGAACAGTCCCAGCTCTCTCAGCCGTCCTCCATAGGAGAGGTGCTCCAGTCCTTTCAGCATCTTGCATCTTCACGCCCCTTTGCTGGGCTCTCTCTAGTAGCTCCGTATTTCTCTCGTATGTGGGAGCCCAGAACTGGACACAAATAGATTCACTTTAAACCTTCATCTTCTATCCAATTACTTGGTTCTTTGGCATTTAAAAACATACAGCAATATTTAAAACTTACGCAGACATCAAATACAATGTTTGTCAATGTTTGCCTCAATGAATGCATGCCCCGGGCATCTAAACAGATTGTAGCACTCACTTTGCATATGCACTAACAGAAGAAGTCCTAAGCAATACCACTTGCTCTCTTTTTTGCATGACCACAATCTTTTATCAATGGTTCATTCTCTGGGGTTTTTTTACTTCTACTTTCACACTTGTCATCGAGATGACAACTTAACCCAACTGAAAAAAATTCCTTCGCTTTCGTCTTCAGCCTGTATCCAGCTAACCTAGTACAACCACAAGGGCTTTAAAAAAGGCAGCTCATGAAAATATTATTGTTGAAAGCCTATGGGTAAGAGTTAGAGACTGAGGCAACAAAGGAACCTTGTGGTTGGTGTCTGCTACAGGCCACTTGATCAAGGGGAGCCTATTAATGAAGCCTTCTCACCCCAGCTACAGGAGGCATTGCGCTCACAGGCTCTAGTCCTGTTGAGAGGCTTCAACCACGCTGAATTCTGCTGGGAAAGTAGCACAGCGAGCCGTAGGCAATCCAAGAGACTCGTGGAGTGCATTGAGGATAACTTC
>VYZM01022218.1:62570-117058 GCA_013398915.1 Dromas ardeola | reverse complement strand
TGGTTCTATGATTCTATGATTGGCTGAGCAGATTTTTAATGTAGTTCTACCAACACATACCAAAAGGAAAATTATTCCTTGTATCCTAGCAGTTAAAATAATGTAAGTTAAGCATGTCTGTCTGAATCATTTTCCAAACTCTACATGTGCTCAAAAATTTCAGGGTTTGGCAAAATCAGTTGACTTTTCAGTGTTTCACCTGGAGATTGTCTGAGTAATAAAAAGTGCAAGTTAACCACCCAAAACCTGATTTTACCTGAGCATTTCTGACACGATGAAATTTATACTGTAATGTATTGTCAACTCAACAATATCTTGAGGAGCATGACTGTCAGAAAATGCAGGACTAAATGTTAGCTGTACACTTAATAGAGATTTTGTGGGTCTTAAGCAGAAGTAACATACTAAAATGTGTTATGTATTTACTTGCTCTGATCACAGGTATTTATACAAACATATAGAAACTCCTGCATAGAAGCGAATGTCCAGAAACCAAAACATTAACTGCAGGTTGTTCATCTGGTTTTGTCAATAGCTGATTACTTGAGATGCCCTTATCTAGGAGACCAATGAATACACAATTGTTTTTTTTCCTTTGGAAAAAAAAATAAAAATCAAAGACAGAATTGTTTTTGAAGATGTCATCTCTTAGCTGAAACTTTTAAGAAGGTTTATGTATATTTTTTTCTGTTTACTATAAGATATATAACTGATATTATGCAGCAATAATAAGAAATTAGATAGCTAAATTACTTATGCAGCAATTGCTCTGTCAGGAACCTAATTACTTCTTGCTGCTCCATAAGTCCTTGTCATGGGGGATCTCCCAGTGCAAGGGCTCGGGTAAAGGTAATTAGTGTTTTCTAATCATCTCCCCCCATTATTTTACACTACATTGAACTTAATATGACAATTTCAGCTACTGGCAGCCAGAAGCTCTGTGGCAGTTCGCTGTTTCATTCTGGTTGTGCTCTTGTAGCCAGAAGACTAAATGATTCATACTCCACAGAGCATTAACTCCTCTCTCCCAACTGAAAAACAAAAGAAGTACCCTGGGAACAACAGAAATAACAAACGGCAGCAGGTACCACAGAGCCTGCGGTTCGTTCAACTACAGTAATTCAGTTGGGAGGTGCAGAAAGACATACCCACAGGAATGCAGTCAAGGTCTTGCCAACCGAATAGTCTAAACCACACAACTTTCTTCTGAGCTCTTCTCTGAAGTGCCCAGGAGCCCACCCAGGGTCAGGATATAGATCCCAGGCAGGGAAACAGTTGTTTTTTTCTGAGGCTTTCTTATAGCAGGCTGTACTTGGCTGTTGCATTTCTCAAAACTCATCTTAAGCTCAGGATGTATCCCAGAGAAAGATCTGTGATTCTCTGAGATGGACATTCACTTCTGTGCAGGAGTTTCTAGATGTTTTTGTGAATATCTGTGGTCATACCTATCAGAGAAAAAGACCTATTTATCTTCAAAATAAAGCAGTAATGTGTTTATATCATAATTTCATTCTTAATTCAAATAGATTTTTATTTGGACGTTTCATAGCACTGATGGAGATGAGCAAGATTGATCTCATCTAAGGCCAGTGCTAAATTGCTGTGAGCTCACTTAATTAGTGGAGAAGTACAGGCATGTACACGTGGTGATTCAGATTTCCGGTAGGGTAAGTTGTCCTCTGCTGTCCCTAGAAAAAAGGTATTTAAGGTGAATACATTCAAACATCCATTATGTACTGAGAATCAGGGAAGATAAATGACCAATGTATCCCTCTCCCAGAGGGCACACGGGCGTCTTGGGAAAACCGAGGTGCCATTGCTCTTCAGGTGGGTGGGGAGATGTGAAGTGCTTCCTCGGGTACAGGTTTAATGAACACCCATCCTTTAAAAGTGGGGGAAGTCTGTGGAAGGAGTCTATTCAAGGGTAGGAACTTATTCATGTATAAGAAAGAGAATTCTTCACCTTGAATGCTTTTTTCCAGAAACAGTATAGTAAATTCACATTCCTGCATACTCCTGCACCTTCTCTCTGTTCTTGGAGACAGGTTCTGACATCTTCTGTCAGAGCACTGGAACGGGCTGCCCAGAGAGGTGGTGGAGTCTCCATCTCTGGAGACATTCAAAGCGCGCCTGGACGCGTTCCTGTGCAACCTGCTCTGGGTGACCCTGCTCTGGCAGGGGGGTTGGACTAGATGATCTCCAGAGGTCCCTTCCAACCCCTACCATTCTGTGATTCTGTGATTCTGTGATCTTCTGCTGCCTTCTGCCTTGAAAAGGAGCTGTCAGTTAAATGTGCCAGGGACAGCTGAGCCTACTAAACAACGACTGAATGTTTCCCTACTGACTCTGAGGAATTAAGTGCCTGAAAATCCTCCCAGCTTTGGGAATCCCCAGCCAGGACTGTCCTGGAGGGTACAAACTTCCAAAGTTTGAATCAGTTGCTATTTGTGCATCTCAGAAGAGAAACTTCAAGGAAGAAATTTGACTTCTGGCCTTGATTTCAGCCCCACTGATTCTTTCTGGGGATGTCACATCCTAACATTTCTAGTGGTTTAGTTGGCTGGGAGTTCTCAGAGACAGACAAAGGTGAATCTGGATGCATAAAACTACAAAATAATTTCTAAGATTGCTCTGTGTTCCCTGTATGTAGCAGCTTTAATGGTCACTCTCTCCCGCAGGGCTCTTAAGGCATAATCCACAGTCTCATGCAGAGTTATTGTTTCTAAAACTGTATATGCTTATAACAAGTGAATATTTAATACCAGAAGAAGACAAATTACTTTTAAGATTGTCTGCAAGGATATTTTTTGAGCGGCTGTCTTTTGAAAATGGATTTTATAAAGGCAGACTAAGGTTGTACATGGCTGTTTCATTTGTATAACCTGTGTGAGTGGTTGAGAACTAGGAAACTTCATTGTCAGTGTTCAAAACAAACATTATATTTATTTAAAGAAATTAACTGATCAATATTCATTAATGAGATTGCTACATAATTTTTATTGAAACTTTATTACTAACAATCTTTCATTAAAATATTAATTTTAGAAAAAAATGCAAGATTTTACTTTGATAGTAAAGAACTTTTATAGGAGAAGTCCTCAGATCTAATAATCCATGTTCTTTCAAAGTGCTGAAAAAAAAAATTTCCAGGAGTAAGAAAACTTTCTAGAGTTCTACAGATTAGATTATTTTAAGTACCACAGTTACAAAACTTTGCAGCTAGAAAATTTTGCCTTTATACTATTATTTTTTTTCGTGGGCATTACCCTCCTTTCTTGTGATTCGTTTCATTTCATTATGGTTGCATCATGTTGGGGATGTAGTTGTCATAGCTATTCTAATGATGGCTTTTAAATGGGCTCTCAAATCAAGACGTAGCAAATGTAAGCAATACCAGTAAACATTTATTTTCTTTGACTGCTTTGGGTGGTGTTTTTTTGTTATCATTGACTTTTTTCACCCTAGAGAAAAATTCTTTTCAGGTGAAATGCTAAGCTTATTCTGTGCCAAACCATGGGGAACAGTAATAAGTAACGTTTATGAATTAAGCTTCTCTCCATGAATATTTCAGGGAGAGATATGATTTCTGCAAAGCACTTTTTGCCTTGGCAGCCTATTACAGCTGGGACATGCTTCCTATCAAGATCCACAAAGTGTCATATCCTCTTTTCTATCTCTGTTGGATATTCTCCTCTATGCTCCTTCTAAAAGCATAGCAATAGTTAGCATACTAAAAGCATCAACTGTCATATTACCCCATGATATTATTTATTTGTATTCCCCTATCTTCATGTATTTTTATGTTTGGTTTTTTTTCTCTTGTGTCTGATTTTATGTCTGAGGATTTTATGTAGCCTGTGCCTGCAGAGGTCTTAACACCCCAGACTCCTGCATTGTGTCGCTGAATCTTTAGTTCTGAAGTAATATTAATGATAGCTTCATCTCACTGCTCCTAATTAAGTAGTTTCCCATCTATTGGTTTCAGGCATTAAAATATTTTAGTCCATTTACTCCTTGTCTGAGCCTTTTACAGATTAATCTTCTCTCACATGCCTAAAAAGACATGGAGAGTTTGAGCATTCGGGAGAAAACAGGTAAATAATTCATTTAAATCAGAGATTGTTCTCAGCCGTTCCTCACATAAACAATTCCAAAACTCAGAGACGCTGTGCAAATCACAGTGCACAATTTGTATTTTATTTCAGAATTAAAAACTTAATTGGCTATCTTGTTATTAGATCTTGGAAAAAATGTTCCAACGGTCTTTGGTATTTAATTAAGGTATAGTAAATGGTTTTATAAATTGAATTTTGTATCCTAGTGGATATGGTTATTGAAAAAATCAATTGAATGGAAATAAGTATCTTAATAAAGGCTTTTCTTCTGTATTTGAAACAAGTTCTGTGCTTGGGTTAAAGCTGATTAAGGAAACTGGAGCCGTAAATTATCTTCATCTTGAACTAAATGCTTTGCAAAAAAACATAAGCCTGATTTTGCTGTACTTTCCTTGCTCTTTACCTAAAGAAAGTTTTCTGAAATTAAAAACTCTTGTTTATGAAATAGTCACAGATTTTACACCATCCATTCAGCTTGCCTTATACGAATCATAGAATAGAATAACAGAATCGTTTGATTGGAAGAGACCTTTAAAATTACCAACTATTAACCTGGCATTGACAAGTTACCACTAAACCATGTCCCTCAGCATCACGTCTACCCATCTTTTATATATCTCCAGGGATGGTAATTCCACCACTTCCCTGGGCAGCCTGTTCCAATGCTTGACAACCCTTTCAGTGAAGAATTTTTTCTCCTAACATACAATCTAGCCCCCCACCCCGGTGCAACTTGAGGCCATTTCCTTTTGTCCTATCACCTGTTACTTGGGAGAAGAGACCGACCCCCCCTCGATACACCCTCCTTTCAGGTAGTTGTAGAGAGCGATAAGGTCTCCTTTTCCCTGGCCCCATAGACTTGTGTGTGCCTAAGTGGTGTAGTAGCTCGCTAACCATTTCCTCTTGGATTTTGGGGGTTCATTCTGCTCCCCATCCCTGTTGTCCAGCTCAGGGAACTGAGTACCTTGTCTTACTATTAAAGACTGAGGCAAAGAAGGCATTAAGTACCTCAGCCTTTTCCTCATCCTCGGTCACTATGTTTCCCCTCACATCCAAAAAAGGATGGAGATGCTCCCTAGTCCTCCTTTTGTTGTTAATCCATTTATAGAAACATTTTTTATTGTCTTTTATAGCAGTAAGTTCTGTTTGGGATTTGGTCCTTCTAATTTTCTCTCTGCATAGCCTCACAAAATCTTTGTAGTCTTCCTGAGTTGCCTGTCCCTTCTTTCGTAGGCCACAAACTTTCCTTTTCTTCCTGAGTTCCAGCCAAAGCTCTTTGTTTAGCCAGGCCAGTCTTCTTCCCTGCCAGCTTGTCTTTTGGCACATGGGGACAGCTCCTGCACCTTTAAGACTTCCTTCTTGAAGAAAGTCCAGCTTTCCTGGACTCCTTTGCCCTGCAGGACTGCCTCCCAAGGGACTCTGTCAACCAGTCTCCTTAACAGTCAAAGTTTACCCTCTGGAAGTCCAAGGTGGCAGTTCTGGTAACCCCCACTCCTTACTTCTCCAAGAACTGAAAACTCATTCAGTTTCATGATCACTATGCCCAAGATGGCCTCCAGCCTTCATGTCACCCACAAGTCCTTCTCTGTTCACAAACAACAGGTCTAGCAGGGCGCCTTTCCTAGTTGGCTCCCTTACCAGGTGAGTCAGGAAGTTATCTTCCACACACTCCAGGAACCTCCTAGACCGTTTCCTCTCTGCTGTATTGTATTTCCAGCAGACGTCTGGTAAGTTGAAGTCCCCACAAGAACAAGTGGTACTGATTGTGAGACTTCTCCCAGATGCTCTTCAAGTGTTAGATTAGAGACACCAAAAAATTACTATGCATTAAAGTCCTGTCCCAGATTATTACTGCCTGTGTAAGAGGAATTTGTCATTCATCAATTCACAGTTCAATTTCAATGTTCTAAAAAATGTGTTGAGGTTAGATAGCTCTGTCAGTGCTGAACATTATTTAAGTTACTATTTTGAACAAACTAACTTTATTTACACTGTTCATTACTGGGCTTTTGTTAACAGCTGGACTGTGGTTTTTTTACTGTTTTCCCTCCATCCAGCTGAATGTTCAGAAACACTAACCCAGAGATTATTAAATATCCACTGTACAAGGACATGCACAGAGAAATCATTCCCTATCTTTACAGAGTGAAAATTTAACCTGAAACACTGTTTTCAAAAAATTCATGCATCTAATGAGAAGGCTGGAGATTTCCATAATCTCTTCTTCCACTTAAAAAAACTAGTACTCAATTTCTTTTGTGAAATTCAGTGAATTTTGGGATCTTGAACAACAGTAATCCGGAGTGGGAAAAGGCAGAAGATAACTGATATACACTACAACAAAGCAAATTCATCAGTGCAACTGAGTTATTAAATTCTTGTCCGCAGATGTTGATTACATACCTTTCCGCATAGCATCAACATGTCATAAGGATTGTACAGTGATTCACATTGTTTTCAACCTGTGCTTCATAAACCTATGAGATTCATGCACTACTTCAAAAGGTCATTGCCATCAATAAACTCACATTTTTTATGCATGCTTCTATCAACCAGACCCCCAGGTATCTAAATAGTAATGTAAATTATTATTAATAAATCTGTATAATAATGTAAAACATGTAAATGGAATTTTGATTTCTTTGTATAAGAACCTTTTATTTCACCACCTAAAATCATTAAAGTAAGTCCTGTGGAATTTAATAAGATAGATAGCATAAGATAGATAAGATAACATAGGAAGTGAGGCAGCATTTCTGAATCGTACTCCAAAAAAAAAGATCTGGATCTCCTTGCACTTGATCTGCTAAAATGTATTTAAAAAGCAATCAAAGGGTGCTAAGTATTTCAGCAGCAAAAACAATTTGCACTGCCTTCTTTAACTGTCCTATGTGATCTGCATGAAACAAGCTTGGAGGGTCACCTTCAGTAACAACTAAGACTTTCTGGAATGAAAAAAAAAATAGCATAGAAAAAATTCACTATGCTGAAATTAAAAAGTGATTGTAAGAATGCGTCTGGTTTTTACCTATGTCTAATATCCTCTCAATATTTTGAAAGATATTTGAACAGCTGCAGAGTTTCATACTTATATTTTAGGGATGAAACTTGTAGTTGACATATCTTTCCAATATTGTCTCAGTATTTTCTTTTTACAAAATACTAGTAATCATTTGAAATCAAATCAGAAAAAACTGAACTAAACTTTTCATGCCACATCAAAATTTTAGGTGTACTGGAACCTGTTGTGGGAATATTCAACTTTTCTTCTGGTTGGAAAGCTGGGGGGATGTTTTCAAGCTCTGATGAAAAAGAAATTCCACTTTCAAAAAGGCCCTGGACTGTGGATCCTAAGGGACAAGTTTTATTGGAATAACCAGATCTTTTTGCTCTAGCCATTGTAAAAGTCATTTCTTTCCATTTTGTAATCATGGTAACAGTGTTATTTTTGGATACTCGAGGCATATACGTGTTGTATACTTTTTCTCACTTTTGACATTTTTCCTTTGATTTTGTGTTTATGTGCATCATCTCTCTGATGACTTCACCGTCCTGTAAGAACAATAAGTAAAGTAATTGAGAGTTATCATGGAAATCTATGTCAGATGATAAATAAGCACTTTACGAATGAATATCTCATGATGACACTAATTTAAAAACAAGCTCTTTAAAATTGTGCATTTTGTTATGGCAGCTGAATTGCTGGCATGCCAAGGAGCTCACAACACAGAGAAGCTTCAAGTAGGCTGAAAAGCCCAATGACGGAGAGTCACTGGGTTAAAAATACCAAAAAGTGCTTTATGCAAGTGTGATGTATCATTGTAAGGGAAATGAAGTGTGTTTGTTCTGAAATGAAACTCTTGGCTGGCTGTCTATTGTGTTGGGACATTTAGATGTTAACAGGAAGGGAGAAGTTGCTGGATTTTATGTACATCAGATTTTTACGTGCTATCATCTCCCATTCCTTGAATCTGCAAACATTTTTCAGATGTCCCAGGTGTTATCTTTTCATGTAGGAGACCACGTCTGATGTGTTTGGTCCTGGGACAGCTGTGATACTGCAGTCCTGGGCTTCAGGTGGGGCAGTGCCACATCATTCTCTGTGTTGAACACATGGGTTCATTGACTCTGAAATTATTACAGCATGTGTATGCTCTCAGCCATGATAAAAATGCCATTTCCACCCAGTCCTATTCACTGGCCTCTTTTGGGGGAAAAAAAGATGATGATGACTCCTGAGCAGACTTTCAAGATCAGTATGAGCC
Organism: Dromas ardeola; assembly: GCA_013398915.1. Taxonomy (NCBI): domain Eukaryota; kingdom Metazoa; phylum Chordata; class Aves; order Charadriiformes; family Dromadidae; genus Dromas; species Dromas ardeola. Next base: position 108,678 of record VYZM01022218.1, on the reverse strand, counting down.
AACAAGTATGAAAGATACAGTAGGTAGCATTCATGATGTTTATTTAACATTTGGGTTGAAAATCTGCTATAAATCATCCTCTCTGTTGTCTATAAAGGGAAACAAGCCAATTAGCTTAATCAGCTAATGTTAGACTCTGAGACAGGATGTTTTGAATAACCTTCAGAGTTTCAAATACCTTTAATAAGTGAAAAATGTATTTTTATGCATTAACTCAAATGCATTGTTGGACTTCCTTAATAACTGAACATTATATTGCCTAATTACCAACTGCACCATTTTCAATGAAGTTGTAGGCTGTATGCACTATATGGGTAAATTCCCCAATTCGGATTTACATGAAGATGGTCTCTAAGGAAGGGTGTGTTCACACAAGTTGAGTGCCATGCTAATTGTCTGAACCTGGACTGTATTTAAACACCTTCAAATGTAGAAAGAGGAGCCCACATGCATCTGCTTAACTATTACAAAAGTCACTTGTTCCTGCTCATGTGGAAAGTCTGTGATAGTGCTTAAAATCAAGCCTAGGCTTTGCATATTCTAAAGAGAAACTCGTCCATTTTTCTTCATACTAAATGTCGCTTCAGTGTCCAATTTCTATATGTAAAGCAGCTGTCCTTTATGCCTATGGATTACTCAGAGGACATTTGGGTGTTTAAAATCACTAATAAATAAAATAACACCTAAGATTTGTTATGTATGTGACATTTTCTCGAACTGCAAAAGAACCCAAAGGCATTTTCTTTTCCTTCCCCCTTGAAAATGTCCAATCAAACCATTTTGGCCTTCTTTGATTTGAAAGAAATGTCAGGTTTGGGATTTTGTCCTTTATCCTATAATTTATTATGACAATGGATTTACAACCACTTGCAAAATATTGTTTATAGTAGCTAGTAAAAGAACAATATTCCTATTACTTACATAGATGATGTGCGAACTTTAAAGTGTGAATTCAGCTAATGAGAATAAATCTAATAAGATATGTATAAATTTATTTAAAAAGCACATAAATTTTCTTTTTGTTCTCAAAAACCTTGGAGAAAAATCAAAGAGAAACATAATGGGGAGATCAGATGTCATATGCCAGAATATAGGCAAATTAAGTTGCTACTACTCATTCTCTGAATAACAGTGGATTATAGCTTCCAAAATTTAAGGATAAATGTAACATGAAGAAAAATGGAAATAACGGACAAGAGCTAGAAAAAAATTGTATCCAAAAAATGGAGGAAGACATAGTATAATAATATGTTGGAAAACAGACGGAAAAACCAATACACTCAGAAGAATGTAAACAGTCATAAACTGAATGGGAAGGAAAAATGAAACAGAGAAGGTACGGAAGAGAGATGATGTTAAGGAACAAAGACAAGTACTGTGATAATGAACCAGGTCATCAGCTGTGCCTCTACTTGGAAAACAGTTTCCTTAGCAGGAATTTAAGCTTCCTTATCTCCCACCATCCCAGTTTCATCAGGGAAATATATTGAGGATTGACAAATAAGGGAAGTTTGTTGTTCATCTGTATGATAACCCCAAACACTTACCAGAATTAAACTGGTGGCTCCAAGTGCCATCTGCTAGCCAAGAATGAATCTGAAGATCTCATTTCTTTTGCACTCTCTATATATGACCATTCATCTCACCAGTACAAGGTTTTAAAAATTCACCATCAAAGGCTACCTGAAAATAGTATAATACCAGTTCAATTTTTATCAGTCATTTTTCTCCTATAGCTTCAAGAAAATAAATAATTGCGAATGCTCACAAAAATCTTAGTTGGTGTTGAGCAGTGATCCCTATGCCAAGGCAAACATTTTAACTCAAAGACAAAAGGAGATGTGTTCTGAATACAGTTTCCACTTGTGCATGCATGAGAGTGTTAATTAGGTACTGCTGAAACCAACCATTCACAGAGACCTCTCATCACATGTATTTTGTAGAAATGTGAGTTTAAAACCACCATCAGGACTTGAAAAAGGTCCAGGCAAAGCTATTACTTATAAAATGCAGTATTCGCATTCATGGCAAGCCAATAACACATCCTATTTGATGCCAATGGAATGTTTTGCAGCTCAACTTGTGATTATTTATGTACCAATATAGAAAAGTGGCAACACCAGTTGGCTTTTTAGCTGCTGTCATTTTACATGAGGTTTCAATAGGAAGCAGAGGCAGCTGGAAATGACTTATCAAGATCTCCTCCATTGTATTTCATTATCACCTAGTAGCACACAAACAAAATTAGTCTGTTGTACTTTGTGGCAGTTTTACATACAGAAATTGGGCAGTATAAACATGTCTGTGACCTTGAAGTTGAACGATTTAAAGTTTTTTCAAAAGTTTCAATGATCACCATGCATTGGCTATGCAGATTTTTTGTGGCCATTTAGCATGTGTTTAGGTTTAAAATCTGGCATTACCAGAATTTATCTCTGTAAGTGCTAACAAACTGCAGTTTGGGACAAGACTTTTTAAAAGTTATCCATAGGAGCTGGCTGGCTCAATTCTTTGACTAAAGCTACAGCTAAATTAAGGTAAACAGACTTACAGCTTAGGAGGAAAGAGTTTGGTCAACACCAAATAATATTGGTTGAAAAAATATTATATGTACGTTATGTAGATTAAAACTGTTTTATTAAAGTAAACATATCTCTGATCCTTAGAAAAGGTCTGCAAGGGCACTGACAATGCCTTGGGACTGGACTCATTTTGCTTAATTTCAGCCACCTAAAAATTGAATATCTGACCCAAGCTGGAAAATTAGTTGTGCTCTATGTAAATGGAAAGAGGTAGACATTTCTGGAGGACAATTTGCCCTTCCCTAAAACAGACTCCTTCTGTCCTTCCATCAGTTATAGAAGAAATCCAAGAGGTCAGTTTTAGCCGTTGCATTTTACCCTGCCTGGCCCTTAGCTGCCACTGCGAAAAGGTATGGATGTCCTCTAAGTCCTGTTTTGTATCTGCTAGCCTTTTGCAGATGTCTCATATGCTGTATGGTGAAGTAGAGACCTGTATATAGGCAACTGGATCAAATTCCAGTTGATGAGATTTGGCTAGATAAACCATTTACAGGTGATTTAACATTTAAAAGCTAACCTCATCCCTACAGTTTTGAAAATATCTCTCTCTCTCCTCTCCCCCTCAAAGGACCTATAGATTTGCAATAATCAGCAAAGCAGTAGTAAAACTTCGCACGATTTGATACAAGCACAATGTCAGCTTCATAATCAAAGAGAGAAATTCAGACATTTCTTTTTCCCGAAAGTTATGGAAAATATATACTAAAATAAATACTGTGTTGTCTCAAGTACGTAGGAATGATTAAAGCATAATGTAAAGTAGAAGAAGAATGCAGGAGGAGGTTCATCTATCCTAGTAATGGGTCTTTTTTTAATACATTTTTGTGATTTTCCATGGTAGATTTGTTTACCAAGTGCAGGGGGACTGAATCTCAGGCTAGATATTTGATTAGTATGAACAGCATGGGTATTAATTCGCCTAGAGTCTCAGAAAGGAGCAGGCAAACACTTAAATCAAAATATATTGAATAAATACTTTTCCACATGGCTGCATACTTGTCAGTGGCTTTAATCCAAAAAAATGACTTTTGTTTTACATGAAACAAGCAATAAAAAAATTATATATGTTGGTTTGTTTGTTAGTAAAATGCTTAAAGAAATAGTCATGGGGAACAGTGGCCATCAAGTGCTGCCAACTCCAGAATTTATTTTTGAAAAATTCTTGATAGATATGACTATTTGCATATAACACTTGCTCTGTTTTGGTTTTCTTGTTGTTGTTTTTTCTTCGGTCTATAGTTCAAGAAGATATTAGAAAGTATTTCATGCATGTGACAATTATTTTTTGCGAAAGTTTAAGTGTACATGTGGGCTTGGGGAGTTACGTGTAGTATTTTGAACATACTCAGTTACTTATTTCTAAACATTTACATGATTTAAACCAAATTTTTGACACTCGTCTCCATTTTTGGAATTTAAACACAGACCTTGAAAGATGTTATGCATATGCCTAATTTTAATTGTAGATAGGATCTGAGGGATCCTCAAGCTGAATTTGCGGTTTATTAAGCAATGATTACTGAAGTTTTTAGCTTGCTGGTGAGGCACCTATCACTAAGGATGATGGGAGGTAAACTTCAGCATCTGATTCTGCCTGCCTAACCTGTTCCTGGGCATCAGCAGTCCAGACAGGAGGTGTGACGGCTGCAGGGTAACAGAGACCTTCGTTTTGTTGAAACACTGTAGTAGTCATTCTATGAACAGTGACAAATATCTTTGTGTGCGTCAAAACAAGAATGAAAATTAATTAATAAACAAACAAACAAAAAAACCAGCCAGGTGTCAAGTCTGATAACTTTGCAAGACATGCCAGTCAGAAACCGTCTGTTCAGTGTCTAGTAGCAGGCTAGCTATGTCCAGCACATGTCTATTTTTTTATTAGACTTGTTTGTTTCGAATATTTTACAATAGGAATATGCTCAGTTACTTGTTCTGGAGTAAAACCTTTTTTGAGAGTGGTAGGGAGCCCTCATGTTTGGTCATGGTTCAGAATGGATTTCCACGTGCACTTTCTGTGGCTTCAGGTACTTCAGTGACTTTCAGTAGTATCATATAAAATATTTCTGTTAAATGTCTTTGTTTCAACGTTTTATTGTAATGTTTGGAGTTGGCTGTAAGTGTAAAGCGAAGACTGGGGCCTTGCTGTGCTAAATAATATAATGTGTCTTTTCCTTAATTATTTATATGTGCTAAGAAGAATTTTGCTAACATGACAGAAACTTTCAGGGTGTCATTTAACTCTCAGTTCATCCTGATTGTAATGGACTTTAATCAACTGAAGGTAGAGTGCAAAATTAACTTGAAGTGTTACTTCTTCTGAGCTTAGTTTTTAAGTGCAAATGTTATTTTTTATGGTTTTTTAAAAGATTTTGATTTGTAAGAGACAATTTTTTAGAAGGTTCCTCACCAAAAAGGATTTTTTAAAATTCTCATGCTTCTTGTAATATGGGAAAATAGTTTTGACTTAGAAGGACTTCCTGACAGAATAGAGCACAAAAATTACAAAATCAAGCACAGGAAGTAGAACTGAGACCCAGTTTTAGCTTGCATCAGTTGGTCTCCCAATAGTTGTTTATGCTTATCCATTCTCATCTTGGATATTCAGCTCTAAATCTGAGCTATGAATTAAAAAAAAATTAGGAAAAGATCAGAGAAAAAAGATCACTGGCAAACTGAGAACAGGAGGTATAGTAGCAGAAATGGAGTGCCAGTGGTCGCTTGTGTGTAAATACTCTGTAATGCTTCAGCATTCGTTGGCGGTTCTGCATTCAGGTGCTGCTGCCAGAGACAGATGTCACAATCTGTGGGTACCACATGCACACAGGGAAGAGGATAAAGAAGTTATCAAAACTTATAGAACTGACATAAATCATCAGGGCTCAAAACGGTAATTCTCTTCCTGCTTGCACCTCCTTTCAGGATGCAATATCCAGGTCTTGATCTGCAATGACACAAATTGCTTCATTCTCATGTCACTTCAGGTCTTGTGTCCTTTTTACAAGTCCTTCCGTAAGACAGAGTGCAGAAATCAGCTATGCAGTGGTTTTGGGGTGTGTGATGCACTTTGTGCATGACGTACTTGAGCTTCATGTAGCCAGTGTCATCATTCTCATCAGTTGCAATGGAGAAGAAACAAGAGACGTATGACTCAACCTGAAATGCTGCAAACCATGTAGGGATGCTATCCATGCTCAGTTGCATGTCCAGCAAAGGTAAGCTTTCATAAAGAAGCTGGGAACCTGACCTGACCTGATTTTGTTTAATCAACAGTTTATCTTGTTTGTCCCATCTTTCCCCGAGTTCCTCGTACGATGTTACTCCAGGGAGCCCTCTAGATTTCTTGGTCTCTTCATTTTATTAGTGCTTAGAGATATGGTTTAGTGATGGTTTTTGTCAGAGTTAGGTTGATGGTTGCACTAGATGATCTGAAAGGTCCCTTCCAACCTAGGCAATTCTATGATTCTATGATTTTAGATGTCTGCACTTCTATGGATATCTTAAAGGTCATATGGATTTCCACTGTTTTACCATCTCCTCATTACTTAGCTATTTCTTCCTCCACCAAGAGGTCTCTTTCTCCCTGTTTACTTGTAAGGCTGAATGTTTCTGGCAGTCCTGTCTGAAACTCTGGCAGCAGCAAATGTAGCATTGCAGGCTGCAAGATGCAGACGCGTCCTGAATCCAGCTGTAATGTGTTGTGACTCAGCAGTTCGAGTGGGTACCAGCCCTCTTCCAGTCACGTCAGCCCCAGCAGGCATAGTTTAGGGCATACGTGCCCCCAAGGCAATTTGTGTACGTAATTTGCACTAGCACAGAGTCTGCGTAGGGTGCGGGTGACTCTAAGTCTAATGAGCTATGTAATTTGCTCAAAAAGGCTTATGAAAATAGTTAATTACCTCAGAATATAATCATACATTTGTGTTACTAAGTAACAGATGTTGCCATTATATCATTTAAATTTAAATAATGATTAATCTCCACCTACAACAGATGAAATACAGTAAGTCATAAATTTACCTAAAGAAGTTAAATGGTAGAAGCAACAACTTAGATGTTTAAACACATGGCAAAAGATTATCTTACGCTCAGAAGGAGTGGCCTTTATTTCACAGTCAGGGAGAGGTGAGTTTTCATTAGATTTCTCTGGCTTGATATACCTTCTCAGATGCTTCTGAGGGACAAAGTGAAACCAGGATTTATTTAGTAGGAATTTTCAGAAGGTTGAGATTTATTTTTTCTAAAGCTTTAGCAATCTTTGTACACAAAATCTTTTACCTGAGGCAAAAGTGGAAGTTTCTTTTTTTTTCTTTTCATTCTGCCTTCAGAAATCACAACAATCTGCCTAAAGACAACATTAACCATAATTAACAATCATACAATCTTTAAAATTTACTGACAACAGCATCAGCAAGCCTTTCTGTTATCTGTAAGTATATAGCTATATTTAAATCACACTTTCACATACTGTGACAAATGAAAACAGCTGATTATATTACACAGCACATTGAAGGCATTGAATGTAGCCCCAAACCACCTGCAACTGATCTTTCCATGCAACCAACATCAATTTGGCTACCGGTCACAACTAACCAGTCCTACTTAAAAGGGACAGGGCTTATTAACTCAGGAACAGCACCACATGGCTTCACCTACAGTGTTTTTGGGAGCCAGGCTAGTATCTGCCCAATATTGCATTGTGTTACGGAGATATGCAAGACTTCTCAGATCTACCTCCCTGTCTTCTGCATCATAGACAGCTTGAGCTGCCAGTACCCAGAGACTATCATTCAGTGCCATCCAGTGATTGAAAGGACAAATGAATCCAATTTCTGTGAGCAATGCCAAGCCATAGAAAATATTGCTGGCTTCAAAGCTAACAGGAAGTTTCCAAAATTCTCTCTCAAAAAAGTAGCACTTAGTAAAAAAAGAAAGTTGGACTCTTTTCCTTGCACTATGGTCGCGTAAATGACATAGGGAAGGAAATTGAATTTTCCCTACCCAGCAAGGGTGGAATTGGCATATATTTGATGGGAGAAAGAATCACTATGAAAACTGAAGTAGAAGTGAGGACGAATGCTCATCAAAAAGGACAAGATTCCTTAGCAACAAAGTGGAGCACCTAGAAAGAGCAATGCAGGAGGTGAAACAAGACATTATAGGAATAAAACCATAGGCATAGACAGACACCACAGAAATGACAGAGTGATGTAGTCATCAAGGTACAGAGCATCGGTACTCATGGACATGGTGTTTAGGAAGGTAGAAACACAAATTATTGTCGTGGGGTCGTATCCAAAATTAATTATATGATAGACTTTATAGAGATAAGAAGGGAGATAAAGTATAAAATAAAGTCTGTTTAGGTCGAAACAGCCTTGTAGTGGTTGAAAAGATTCTACTAGTTTAGTGCTGGATATCAGCTGTACTTGGAAACAGAAATAAACATTACCACAATCTGTGTCTTAGAGGGAAAATTTGACTTCCCTAAAACAGAATGGAGAACAAATATAAATAGTAATGGTGAGGGCCTCCTGTTCATGAAAGTGTTAGCCAGGACACTGTTGCTTGGCCAATAAAAAGTGTATTATTTTTGCCTTGTTACCAGCAAACATGTTTCCTACTTGTTTCCTACAAATGTGTCTTTCTTAGTGTCCCCCTTGTTTGCTGGTAAAAGGTCTAAAATAATACACCTAAGAGCCTTAGATAAAGTGGCTGGTAATTATACAGAGCTGTGTCTCAAGATGTGTAAAGAAGTGTTTTGGGCTGAACAGGACTATCCAACAATTCAAAAAGCAGAGATTTAATAATGAGTGATCAAAACAAACGAAGAAGAGAAATTAGGTCTTTGGTATCTCTAAATATGGGATAAAGCAAAAAATTTTTGTAAAAGTAGTAGAGCAATTGAAAATAAGCAATTAAAGGTTCTTCCCCCGTGTAAAGCAATAGAAACCCAAGGAAATAAGATGTGAAATTGCTATACAGTTGAAGTGGGACAGTGATCAAAGGTAATCTGCCTACGGTCCAAAAGCTGAATAAATATTTTCAGTTTTTCAGTAAGGATAATGTTGCCCAATATGAGAAAAAAGAGATGTCCATTGGTTTAGTGGATATGGAACTGGAATTCAATCATTTGAGGTGGGAGTAAAACTGAGGATGTATCTTAATCCTCTGATAAAGGCTGTCCTTAGGACTACATCAGCACTAGATTCTCCTGTCTGGAGTACACTGACTGTTAGTCTGAAAGCTTGCAGACTCCAGAGTGGTCAGAATGCAATGTTCGGAGCACATGAGACTGTATCTGACCATGTTCAATGGATTAACAGACATCTGGATATCCCAGGAAAGACTTCCTTGTGTTTGCATAAGGCAGTCCTATGGACCAAATGGATGTAGAGAGTGGAGAGGGCTTGGAGTACGCTGATCACACTAGCTCTGCTCTTTCAGCTTGATTGAAATCAGCCAATGCACCCAATGATGAAAACTAGCAGTTTTCCATCCCAGAATGTTGCTGAAACTAGTAAATGAAGTTGTGGGGGTAGTGGCAAGGCTTCTTGGTAAATGAAATGCCATATTTAATAATGGGCATGTCCTACAGATAACTAAAGACTTGTAAGTTTTGCACCAAAGTATACAAACAGAAAATGGAATAAAAGTAAATAAAATGCAACATACTCAGCAAAGGTAGATTGCACAGGAATTACCTGCTAACTTTCTTTGTGAAGACAAATAATTGTCTGACAAAAGTGAATCCATTCCATCCATCACCCATAAGGTGGCTGGAATAGTGCCAGTGAAAAAAAAAAAGTTAGCTGAAATGAAATGAAGTGTAAACATTTTGAAAAATAAAAAAAAAAGGTCAAGACTTCTTGACTAGTAGTTTTGTTGAAAGAGAAAAATATTGCAATAGAGGAAAGGTAAAGTTGTGTCTTGGGGCCAAGTTTATTATTTTCACAAAGGCACATTGGACAAAAAATAAAAGAGCACTAATGAAAGTTGCTGATAAGTCAATATTGAGACACTGCCAAAACAAAGAAGAATCAGAAGATTGAATTAGAAGACAAAGAAGGCTGTAGTAATTCAAATGAGATTAATGTAATGCTACAATGTTCAAAAGTGTGCATCACTATACCACTTAATTTTCAGATGGTTTGGCTGAGGTGAGTTTCCGCTATTTTCCACCAACAAGAAGACTTTCACTGTAAGCATTCAGTTAATAAAAAATATCATTAAGTAAACATATGCACATAGTAATTCATGGTATAAAACTATGTTGTATGGCTGTGCTCTGCTCATCTTAAAATGAGATGATGATGTTTTCAGCAGGGATGAGGAGGTACTGTTCCCACATATAGAATCACTGCCTGAGGTACAGCTTGGATAGATAGATTAGAACTTTTGTTCTGATCCATTATGGTTGTTCTTGCAGTCTCATCTGGAAGGTTCTATAGTGTTACCTGTGTTTATTTTTTAAAAAATACAGTATAACTGGAACATGCATGCAAAAGTACTATAGTGTGGTTTGAGGAATGAAAAGACCATTTCAGGAAAGTGTAAGAGTGAAAGCTTGTTCAGTGAGGCACAGTAAAGGAAAAAAGATGGCATCTTTCCTCTCAGTAAATACAATATGTCAGAGTAAATACAATATGTCAGTAAAAGTTGAAGAAGGAGAAATGTTCCTTAAAAAGAAAAATACCCAGCAATGGGTCCTTGGGCAAAGAAGGCCAGCAGCCTCCTGGGTGGCATTAGGAAGACCATTGCCAGCAGGTTAAGGGAGGTGACCATTCTCCTCTACTCAGTACTGGTGACAGAAAACAAGTGCTGTGTACAGTACAGGGCTCTCCTGTCTGAACATTTTCTTAGACATTTTTTGCATATCAAAGTAGTGGCAACAAAACCCAAGCTTATAAAACCCAATTAGCTTTCAAAGAGAGCCTCAGCAGTTTATGAAAGGGATTACATCACATGGTACCTCTGTCATCAGGGAACTGGTCTTAGTGAGCCAGGAAGGCTCTCCCAATCCTATGTTTCTATGTGTCAAAATGAAAAGGGGAAAAAAAAAAAAGATTGCAGGACTGCAGGTTTTTAGTGAAGCTGCTGAGCTGTGAGTGAGTCACAGACTTGCCATGAAAGCTTGTATTTCTAAGTCTTCTAAATTGCTTATTTGCAGCTCAGCAGGAGCAAGCCAGAGACCACAGTAAAAGCTTACTCAAGTACATTTCCAGCTCAGTTTCAGAGGCTTTGATTTCATCAGAACTGGAGGATGGTCATTGTTTTACATTCATCTTAAGTATCCCATGAGAAGCAGCTATGTGAACTCATGCCTTTCATGGGGAGCGATGATTAACACTCATAAATGTTTTAAGGACCAAAGCCAGTAACACTTATTCTGCTGTTTCTACCACACTTAGTGTGAGAAAATAAAGGCATTCTGACAAGCAATACAAGGACAAGGGCAGCTATTCAGACTGCTCGAGAGATCCAATAGAGAAAGAGATTAAAATGGTTGAAGAGGATCTTTTACAAGAAGGACCTCAAGCAGAACTGGGCAGGCTTCACAGTGGATGAGGATAATCTGACTCATTAGTTAAATTGCATTGACTAGACCCATAATAGTAACACCAGCATATTTTGCAGGTGTCAAATCCTTTTGACATTTACAGGTTTGCCTTTAGCATGTGCAACCATTTAAAGTCAATATCACATAACTATCTAATTAACATTTGGGTCTTCTAAAGTTCCTCTTCTCCCAATGCTCAAAACATGGAAGAGTATGATAACATTCCCACTGGGCCACATTTGGCATTGCTACTGGATATGACTACCCTTCCCTATGAAAGGATATCCTGTCATATACCCAAATCCAGCATACTCAAGTTCATCTTCATATTGACGCATCATACTCAAACTCATCTGCCCACGTTCCCTGCGCTGACACATTGCCTAACTATGAGCATGGGGCCCTTCTCTGCAATCTCACATACTCTTCTAGTGTAGAATGAGACAAGATCATGAAATATTAGCATTTGTGAGATATAAAATTAGATAAAATGAAGCAGGAGAAAAATAAATGTAAGGAATAACAATTTATAGCTAAAGGATAAATTAGATGACCTCTAAATACATCAGTAAAAATCAAAAACAATTGAACACTATAATAAGATTGGAAAAGATGACTGATAGAATAAGATTGGAAAAGATGACTGCAGATGACTCCCTGTCCAGCAGGTCGAGGGAGGTTATTCTGTCCCTCTGCTCTGGTGAGACCCCACCTGGAGTACTGCGTCCAGCTCTGGAGTCCTCAACACAAGAAGGACATGGATCTGTTGGAACGGGTCCAGAGGAGGGCCACGAAGATGATCAGAGGGCGGGAGCACCTCTCCTATGAGGCAGGCTGAGACAGTTGGGTCTCTTCAGCCTGGAGAAGAGAAGGCTCCGGGGAGACCTTATAGCAGCCTTCCAGTACTTAAAGGAGGCCTACAGGAAGGATGGGGAGGGACTCTTTATCAGGGACTGTAATGATAGGACACAGGGTAACGGACTCAAACTGAAAGAGGGTAGATTTAGATTGGATATCAGGAAGAAATTCTTTCTTGTGAGTGTGGACAGGCACTGGAACAGGTTGCCCAGGGAAGCTGTGGCTGCCCCATCCCTGGAAGTGTTCAAGGCCAGGCTGGATGGGGCTTTGAGCAGCCTGGTCTAGTGGGAGGTGTCCCTGCCCATGGCAGAGAGGTTGGAACTAGATGATCTTTAAGGTCCCTTCCAACCTGAACCATTCTGTGATTCTATGATTCTGTGTGATTTGGTGACATTTTTCACAGTCATTAAGTTTTTCAGGTGCTTAACTGTTGTGAAAGGAGGAAAAAGATTTGAAAATAACTAAGAAGAATAATTTTTCCTTTAGATTTTGAAATAATGCAAAGAGCTACTAGTTCAGTCATCTAGAAACTTAGAAAGTAAAACTTGTCTGGGTAGGTATCTCTTTGTGTTATTGTTCAGGAATTAATCTCTGGGTTTTTTTGTTTTCTATACAGATTGTCTCTCGTACAATTTCACATCAGCACCAAAAAAAAAATAAATCTAGGTATAATGAAGACATGAAATAAAGCATTATATTAGGCCATTAAAGATAGTTATTTGACTATTTTTAGACATCAGTCCATACAATATGTAAGACTGAAAATTTAAAGTACATATATGTTGACTACCCAGACCAGTAGTTAGAGATAGGAAAGTCAGAATGTTAAATTTAGCATGTCTGGCATTTTTCAAAAGTATTCAGGGCCAAGATCTTCCCTTGCAATCATCCAGCTAAATCCAATCATCCAAATTGTTAAATTATCCAGAAGAGAATTAAGAAGTCTAAATAAATAGATTTGTTTTACATTTAACAAATTATAATTAGAATGAATCCATAATCCCTTTCACTGACAACTTTTTCAAAGATTAAAAATTAATGAGGTTCTTTCTTATCTTCCCTTTCATGTTGAAACTCTCATAATGTTCACAAATCTAACTGCAAAGTTAACTGAAAGTTTTGTACTGAATTCAATTGCTGTATGAAAAACATACTGCTTTTCATCAATCTTGTCCTGTCTCTCGCTTTGTTACAAAATAATTCATTTCTTTCTTCCAGTGTCCTCTCCTTCTGTACTATACTTTCTACACTGTCTCGACTTTTTGCTATGCTGCATTTATATATTGTCATATAGACAGAGTTCATCATCAGAATAGTCAGTGTGACAATTTACTGAAACAGATTAATCTAATCCCTCAGGAACTAAATCTTCCCATTATGAATGGGAGAGCCACGCCCCTTTTATTCAACAGTTTTGAGTTTGTTAAAAAGACAAATTATAAAGCACTAGTCTGTTCTCGGCAAGTGTCTGTACTACAATTTAGGTGGCATCTCTGTGTGATATCTGTGTATTAATAGAGCCCAAGGGTGAGTTTTATCCCACTTTACCTACATGTTGTCTGTCTCGTGTAATCTGGTCATTTAGTCTCTCTCTACAGTTGTGTAGGTAGACGAGTCGTGCTCAAGACATACAGGCTTAAATGTCTGTCTTGTGAGTGGGTGATTCACCCCTCTCCATTAATATTGCAATTAACTTTCAGCAGTATAAATAAAGCAAGACAGTCCTGTCCTAAGTAGTTAGAAACTTTTTGCAGATACTGTCTTTTACTTACAAGTACTCACCTAATGGCCCCATTTCAAGAGATTAAACCATTTAGAGATACAAGAAAGTATTCAACAGTTTTCGAAATCTAGGGTACCTGTTTCCTGCCAGTTTGCTAATACAGTATCTCATTAGATCCTCACTAAATTCCTATCTGCATTGTAGTCTCATTTTTCTAGTCTCACAAGTCTCTACAATCTGGTATCATTTTTCTGGAAAAGTTTTAAGAAGCATGTCCAGATATCCAGTATAAACAGACCCTTCCTTTTCATGTTGTAACTTGAAGTCTGCTTGCAGTTTGCTAAATGAGCAAAGCACTTTGAGGCACAAAGTTGAGTCAAACAGGAAATGAAAAAAGATATGTTGACTATGGTCCCTTTTAACAAAAGGATTTTTGTTCTAAATGATTTTCAACAGTGAGACAGAATTTTAATTTATTTTTTCAGTATAACTTAAACTTTAGAACTAAATAGAATGGCACTCCTAAAAAGTGCCTCTTCTGATTTTCAGAAAATACTAAGCAGCACTCATCCTCTGAGAGACATGCCATTATGTGGGCTTAGGATGACCATTGAGGGCCACCACAGGCACCCTGTATTTTCCATCCTTTCTAAGTCAAAAATTCCTATTTGTGTGCATCAGTATCAACAGATATCATCATCAGAGACACAGGGTAACGTTGCAACTGCTGCCTTGCTGTAAAGATTTCATTTCAGCAAAGCCATCCATATCAGGTCATGTTCACTTGGCACCTTCTATAATGCTCATGAATCAAAAAGCCAAGCACACAACCAGACATAAGTATGGGAATCCAGGATATACCATCTGCAAGTATCAAATGTGCCTGCCACCAGTGTAGGCAAGAACAACTTTAGTTCCAATATGCATTAAGAGGCTATTAACATCACATCTCCAGCTCTTGGCTGAATTGCTAGATACACCTATTAAAACTAACTGTTGCAGATAATCCATAAAGAAAAGCCAAAATACTTTTGGTTCTGTTGAGCTGGGCAGGAGTTTTCACTTCAGACTAGAGACTAACATCTTTGCTAATAAATGTCTGCCAGACCATGGCATTGTCCCCACTCCAGTTTGATTTTCATCACATGTTTTCATGTCATATTCTCCAAAAAATAGGTAAATATTGAGAGTGGGATTTAATTCATCTTAGTTTAAGTCATCTGAAACTTCTCATCCTGGTTGTCCTGTTTTACTATTTGAAGACCTTGGAGGAATACGGACGTCTTTCGTGCCATCAGGTCATGCTTTCATAGTTTACCTTTGATTGCCTACTTTTCATTCACACTTCTGTCAGGATGAACTACAGATACAAACCTTTATAGACACTCAGCTCTGTGCTGCAGAATCTTTGGGATCTTTTTGTCAATAAGTTTTATTAATTTGTAGCTCTTCCCTTCCTCCCTCCCATTCGTGACTGTGTTTCAGAACAGTATCTCCACGTAGGGTATAAGACCGCAGCAAAGATACCACAGCATTAATTTCTCCCACTGCCACAAGTGATAGAAAGTCTCTAGAGAAATGCTCCCTCAAGCAAAGGTGGGTTCTGTATTTGTTAGCACTTAACTTCTGCAATGAGGAAGAGCAGGGGAAGTAGACAGAGACATCTGATCTAACTCACTGAAATACATAATAATAGGGATTTTCTCCCCCTCTCTCCTTACAGTGATAAAACAGGAATTATCCACCTTTGTAGTAAAGTGAAGCAAACTTATCGGAGAGGAAGTGCAGACACTTTCAATCATCTCGAATCTTAAAGTTGTGGAAAACTCTGTGGAAAGAAACTATATGATTGTACTCCCATGGTGCAGGAAAGTTCACTCAAAAGAGTATTTCAAAGGGAAGGATTGTCTGTGACTCACATTCTGATGGTTTCATAAGGAATTTCTGTGCAGTCAGCATAAGCTCACATTCTCTTGGATCTGGAATGGGTCATGCCTTTCCCAGCAAGAAACTTCTCCATCAGAGCTGGAATTCAGCGGCATGAAGTGAATGTCAGAGTTTGAGTCTGAACCAAATCCTCTTGACAGCTTTTATGCAAAATTATATTTATTCAACAAAAGCAGCATTTCATGATCATTATCTTTTCTTAAAGCTGTCACTGATGTTTTTGGCTGCCACCAAGGTAAAATCATCACAGCTTTAAATCCTCTTTTTATATCTAGTGATGCCACCTTGGCCATGAGTACCTCATGGGTTACTCATCAGTTCCTTAAATATTGAAATGCCATGAGCTCTCTATTTTTAACAGATACAATAATACTTATGCCATTAAAGATCACTGAAGCAGTGTGTAAGAAATTTCAGGTTTCTCCTGGTCAATTTTGGTCTTCTGTAGGTCTTTAATTCAGGAAAAAAAAAAAAAAAGAAAGAGAAAAAAAAAAGAAAAAAAAGGAAAAAGCTAACCCTTTGCAACATCAGCAACCACTGCCCTACAGTAGCAACTGTAATTTATTTTTGAAGAGAATATATAGTGCTTTTTCTTCTGCTTTTTCACTTGAAATAATTGCAGGCTTTATTCTGGACCATCATAATAAGATAAATAGTATGAGAATGTGCATCAGACTGCAGACTTATCCTTTGGTACTTCCTTAAAAAATCATGCAAAACTACAGATGCAAGAGAAATTGCCATCAGCTGGAATAGAAAGAGCCATATGCCACTAAAAAACAGGCTGGATACATAGACTACTTTGTTGCTTTTTCTTGTTGCCATACTAGTGCTGTCAATGCCAATAACAGTAACAACTTACATTTGTATAATCACTCTTATTCCAAAACACATGGCAAATCATAGGCCAAATTATGCTTTTGGTTATATGGCTTAGTAAAGGCACAAATGCTTCCATTCCAGAACTAGTTGCACTAGTGCCATGAAGAGCAATTTTATCTTTACCCTTCACAAGGAGTAAGAGGGATAATATGATGCCCTCTTTTTATTGGGATGCAAAAGTACTGTAGAAATACAGAATAGAAAACATATTTTTGTCAGCACTTAAAGAAAACATTTGAAAATCTTAGCTAGAAATTATACCTCCAAAAAATGTGTTTCACCTCCGGAGAAGTTATAGCAGAAAGCTATAGCATTTGTTGCTTGCAACAGCTCCTTCCTCAAGGGCTTTCATCACAAAGCTAGCAGTGCAACCTTCTCCAAAGACTGGGTGGTACAGGCATACCAAGAGCTCCTAGGGGTAAAAGATAGAAATATGATAACAACATGAGCATTACTTGAGCTAGCTACCTGCTAAAAAGGTAGTGAAGGCCACCCTCAGAGGCATCCTGACAGATACTGAAGACTTGCCTTGAGTTATTCAAGAATGTTTTCTTGTGAATCATTCTGAACCAGCACATTTTTTGGACATCCCATCCTTTCCAAGTACCAGGCACTTCAACGCTTTTCACTGACTGGTTGAAGACCTGTTGCAAAGTACAATGTCATTTTGCCTCCTCCACAGTTGGCAGAATTTCCATTTCTGGGCTCTCAGCCTGGATTATGCCAGAGCATGCAGTAAATCTGGCCAATGGCTTTTTGGGTAAATAGAAGAAAACTATTTTTTCTTTCATATTGCATCATTGTTTATGTTTCTGCCCTTTATACATCTTGTTACCAGAGAAAAAGAGACAAGCTGACCAAAAGGTAATGCTTCTTATAAGAAATTTTCCAATTTCAATTTCCTTTTATCTTTTCACACTATGATGATCCCCAAGCCAAATGCATTTTCCTGTGAAAATGGAATGTGTGTCCAGCTGAGCCATTACAGATCAAAACATTGCCTTTTTTAACGTGGGAAAACCTCCAAGCCTGGAAGACCAGCATTTTCAAATGCTGATTCAGAGCAGACAATTTCTACCCTAGATATTTCTGGAACCATAAGACCTGGTCCTCTCTGTCTTAGGAAAACAGTATAAACACCACTTTATAATCACAGAGTACAGCTTTATGTACCACACCATCATGTAAATACTACCAAACAAATTTTTTTTTTTTTCTTGGATGTTCTGGACATTTCTAAAATTAAGATATAACCAGACCACAAAACATTTGACCTTCAATTCACTTGAAGACATGATTGTTCCTGTTATTACACCAATATAGTGCTATCATAACTTGAAATCAACAAACCGTTATATGAAAATCACATTTTAGATAAGAAAACATAGTAGAATATTGTAGCTACAATAGTAAATGTGGTAAGAATTAGGAAAAGGAGAAACTTATATCATCAGAAACCACAATAATGATACCCAAGAAAAGCCAACAGAGTTCATTAGCTCCCTTTCAAATTCTTACTTTTTAATAAGCCTAACAATGTCATACAGTGCTATGACTTGTCTATGCATTAAAGTTTGACTCCAACTCACTTGTGAGAGCATGATTTTATTGACTTGCTTTCTGTCATTTAATAGTGGTCATGTAGTTGTTACTGATCTGCACCTGAAGCAAAGCAACATCTTCACTTTCTCTCAGAAAGTAGATACCCATGGCCTGTAATTATCTTACCAAAATGGAGCATTAAATGTTGTGCATAAATTGGAAATGTTATTATTTAGATATCCTGCATAAAGGACTATTCTTGATGACAAAACTAACAACTGTGTCCTAGGCTCCCTAGCATGGAGCACAGAGAAGACCCAGAAACAAGTGCTGTCTGTCCTGAACAGGACCAATTTGCACCTTAGGCTTCAAAGCCAGAAAAGTCTCTAACGTTCCTTCTAACATTAGAGTTTGAAACTCCAGTTTCCCTGTTATGTTATTGGAGAAGCTACTCATGTTATTGTAGAAAACTACCCCATAGCTGGCCTCAGCTGAGGAAAGTTCTGCTGCAAACTCTCAGGACGCTGAACAGAGTTGAAGAAAGAGCTTCTGCCACAGAGGTGAATAAAACATAATATGGGATGAAACAATAAGATGCCAAATTTCTGTTGTATTTGTTTCTTTCCCTGCATTTCTGTGATCTACAGCTAAGGCCCACCAACTACTCACATATGGCTGCCTTCATATGCATTTGGACTAGCTTTCAAATTATCATAGAAAGCTTATAAATGCAAACTGAACAATAAGATTTTCAGGCTATGCCACAGGAGTGACCTAGAAGTCAGGCAGTAAAGCTGAAAGAGGGTTAGAGTTCAAATAAATTGTACAAAAATATAAATTGCCAATTACTGTGCTTTTGAATGAATGCTAGAATCAGCAAGCTTTTATTTTTCTCTTCTTTTAGGCAAAGCGAAATTCAAATCTTTGAACCTTATTGGCAGAGTTGTAAAGCTGGGTTTATAAAGCATTTAGGACAGATATGGTTGGATGTACACCAGTAATTGTTCAATAATTAGAAACTCTCACTGGGTTTTATATTGGTTGCATAGAAATAGATACCACCTTCAGCTAAGCTATGAAATTTTTAAGGAGTCCCAGTGCCAGCTCCAGAAAGTGCTCAGCATGGGCAGACCTGTAGGATACAATCTACATTAATTCTTTTCAAGGCCCATGAAACCACAGTGCAGGAATACATTAACAGAAGGCGAACATCTTGTCCTATTTCACTGCCTACATTGTCACTTCAAGCACCAAGGAACTACCAATTATTTTAATTATCTTCTCTCTCCTAACAATAGTGCTTGACTTCTTAGGTTTTTGAAGATCTTTTTCTGGAAGAGGGATACTTTGTAAATGGAGATACTAGTCCAGGACAGATTCTGATGCTTTTACTCACACGGGGTAGTAAATTGCTCTGGAGATAGTTCTGCTAATTATGACAGAGAAAGGTTTGTTAGCAAGCAGGCACCTTCTCTGAACTATCAAGGCAGAAGGTAGAACTTCTTTGGATGTCAGGAGAAGTGTACAAAAATTTACTGTTTAAAAAATATCTTTCAACGAAGGACACATTTCAAGTACTTTATCTATTTAAAAAAGACTTTTGAGCAAGATACTTCTGCCAGGAACAAGAACAAAGCTTGTAAGAGTTGCTCAGGGGTGTGAGGAAATTACAGTAGTAAGTGGACCTCAATCTTTTTTGCTGTTGACATAGTAGCACTTAACTAGTATATTTGGGTACACAAGAAATCAAATCCTGGTTTCCAGATTAATTCCTTTGTTAGAAAAATAAGCTTCTTAATATAATAAAGCTGTGGAATGCACTGCCCAGTGTGAATATTGTGGGTCTTGTAAGGGGCTGGGTTTTTTTTCCTGTGGGACTTCGATGAAGCTCTTGTTGTTGTCATCAGTAACAGACTCCATGTTTTTCTGTACACAGAGATGACCTCAAATACCTAGAATGACCTCATGACCGAGAAAACTTAAATCCTCAGGCTTTGGCCTCTGTGTCTTGATGAACTAGATGTAAATGACAAAGTATTGAAGGCCATATGCAGCAAAACAATTTTCAAAATCACCTTCAAGCAATGTTACCTACACTCAACCTTATATCGGTGTTTTAAAGTAAAAATTTGATAAGTATTTTTTAAAGGAAAACTGTGTTAAATTGAACTCTCACAAAGTTTATTACTTGAATGGCTAGTAGCCATTTTTTCTCCATCTCAAAGACAAGTTTTTGTAATTTTCATCTGCCTTGGATACTTCTGGTTCATCAGACGTTTACTTTTTCAATTGTAAATCATTGTTTTTTTCCATATTCAAAGAAAACTAGTAAAATTTTGCATTTAGGCATCACTGCACGAGAGCTAAGGGAAGATTAGAGATGATTACTCTGCTTTTCTGAAGGTTTTCCTGGGAATGTCATAGAATATTAACATGTAAAGTACAGTTTCTCTAGACAACTGAATACTCCATCAAAAATTTTAATCCATAAACCCTATACTTGCAACCCAAAATTTCCAAGAAGACAGTACAGAGTTACGAACAAAGCAAACATTATAAAATGTCATTTTGTGAAAGACAGAAGTAGAAATATCATCCTGATTTGTAGAATTTGGGGGAAAAAATTGCTCATGTGGTTTGGCATTTTTCATCATGTATCTGCCTCTGGGCAGGAACAGTAGGAGCTCTTTCATCGTTGTTTCTTTGGTTTTTCTTTGTTGTGTTTTTTTTTTTTTTTTCGTACACATGATGTAGTATGACTTAAGTTGCCCTGATTCTGTTTTGGGCAGGCAGTTTGGTTCACTGGTAACGTGTAAAAAATCAAACTGGCCCTCTGCCAGCATGTGAGTCTCGTACTTAGATCCCATTCACTGTTATGCTACTGCTGGTACATCTCCCTTCACTGCCACTGTAAGTATATTGTTCCTTGTCCATAGGTTGCTACATGTTCCTTCATTCCTGTCAGTCCCAACTCCTTTGACATATTCTATGTCTCTTTCTATGTCTCCCGTGTTCTTCCTCTCTTATCCCTCTTTCCCGTGTTTTTTTCCTTTTCCTCCTTTTTCTTGCCATCTCTCCCTTCTCACACAACTTTCAGAAAGGAGTGTGGTTAATACATATTTGTCCTAAAATGAGGAGAAATGTAGACATGGTCACCTGTTCTCCTAGCTCATACTCTCAGGTGGGCAGTGCTGGACATGGATCTAGGCAACTAAATCTCACATGGAGACTACCCATCTTGACTTTCATATTCCCTGCTTCTTTTTACTGTAGTCACCTCTCCTTTGTAATAATCATCTTGAAAAACAGCTCTTCCCACTCTGCTTCAAGCTCCCTCAATCATGCTCGAACCCAGAAGACCTGCCTCCACTATGTCTTAGGAGACCAGTCCCTTCTGGTTTCTGTCCTTTGACATTGCTTACATATTCGTTGGCCTCCATCCCAAGTTTTCTTTTAAAATTTTCTTTTCCTTGTTGATTCAGTAGAGGGAAGGGATGGAGGATAGAAGGACACTGATAGACTTGAGGAGTGCAAAACTCATGAAGTTCAACCAGGCCAAATGTAAGGTCCTGCATCTGGGTTGGAGCAACCTCTGGTATCAATATGGAGTGGGAGATGAAGGGATTGAGAGCAGTCCTGCTGAGAAGGACTTGGGGGTACTGGTGGATGAAAAGCTGGACACAAGCTGACAATGTGCGCTCCCAGCCCATCATCTTTTGTTGCATCAAAAGAAGTGGGGCCAGCAGGTTGAGGCTCTTGTGAAACCCCAGCTGGCGTACTGTTCTCAGCTCTGGACCCCTCAGCACAGGAAAGACATGGACCCGTTGGGGTGGGTCCAGTGGAGGACCACAAAGATGGTCAGAGGGCTGGAGCACCTCTCCTATGAGGACAGGCTGAGAGAGTTGGGGTTGTTCAGCCTGGAGAAGAGATGGCTCCAGGGAGACCTTATTGCATCCTTTCGGTACTTAAAAAGGGCTTATAAGAAAGATGGAGAGAGACTTTTATCCAGGCTTCTAGTGACAGAACAAGAAGCAATGGTTTTAAACTGAAAGAAGGTGGATTTAGATTGGACGTAGAGAAGAAATTTTTTACTGTGAGGATGGTGAGACACTGGAACTGGTCACCCAGAAAAGTTATGGATGCCCCATCATTGGAAGTGTTCAAGGTCAGGTTGGATGGGACTTTGAGCAATGTCATATAGTGAAAGAAGGCCCTGCTATGTCAGGGAGGTTGGAATAAATGATCTTTAAAGGTCCCTTCCAATCCAAACCATTCTATGGTTCTATGATTCTATGATTTTAGACTACCAAACCATAATCCTGTTGTTTTCACTTTGAGCATCATCAGGCCTCTTGACTGGAAAGAAGCAACAAACTAAAGAAGGCAATGATTGACACTCAGAGACTCCGTAAAGATCTTAATGTCTGGCCACAGCAGAAGGAATTATATATATACAGATATCTCCAATGCAACTATGAAATTGATAAAGTAACTGATGAACACAGATCCCTGTTCTGTCACCAGGTGCTCTAGAGTTATGTTTAGACAGCTTCCTGATGCCCTCAGAAGGTCCAGTTTTTTCAGATTTCACCACCAGAGTCACAGTTACGGGATGTCCCTTGCTGCTGTGATATCTGAGGCTTGAGCAAGAGTATTTAAGAACAAAAGAGACGGAAACAAGTGTCTGAATAGAAGACACCGATTTAACATGGAGAAAGAAGTGTATTATTCAGCAGATTCATTAATGCAGCCTTAGCTAAGTAATGCTTTGCTACATACACCAAACATCATAAACATCCTACTTTATACATAGAAGCCTGTAGGAGCGTTTGCAGAATAAAATAGAAGCACCTTATGCACTGCTGAAATAGAGTAACAGCTTTGCTTTCTCTTTGAAAAAAAAAAAATCTAGTCATTTTTACCATTATGCTATCTTTACTTCTTTTACAAGGTGATAGCCAAAGAAATGAATTCATTTTTGGAACCCTGAAAGAACAGAAGATGATTGGAGTTTATATAAGTAATTCTCTAAATGAGCAGTTTCTTAACCTTAGAACAAGAACACGATGACATCAAATCTGAGAGTTCAGTACAAGGTCCCTTGCCTTTGATTTATCTGGGAAAAGAGTGTCTGGAACTGAGTAATACTTTAGAAGACAAAACGAATAAGAACCTAGTTTTGAGATCTTTTTGAGTACTGTAATCTAGATCTTTAGAAAGCACCTGAAAATCACCACTGTACAGCAAGTCATGGTTGTTAGGAAGATTTTGTGGATAATTTAAAGTGAAGTGTTAAATCATGGGCTGGTTGACGCATCATAAAAAAATTGCACTGTGTATTATTTGTCACAGAAGAAGATAATAGTGGCTTCTTGCTTTGAACATGTGTGGATTTGGGTCAGAAAGAGGTGGGTTTGGCTCCAGGAATCAGCAGACGAAGAATTTTCTTTCTACAATAGAATTTCTTTGAGGAAAAGCATTCAAACTCTGCACATGTCTACACACATGGGTGTTTTGTGTATAGATGTTAAACACTTGCCTCTCTCTTTTTGAGCTGCCAGGGTACAGGGGGCATTGTAGTTGTAGGCTATGTTGCACATTGTAGTAGAACAAAAGTGTTATTACAGTGAGCTCTGCAGCAGAAATAATGAGCCACCACACCCTTTTTCTGCGTTGTCCTCATTCTCACACTAGTGCTGGTGATCTTTAACCAGTCTCACCAAGACAATATTTGTGAACGAGGGAGTGTGGGAAGTCACCCTGCCTCCACCATGCTTCCTTCCTTCACCATTCTTACACAGCTTCTCCCAGCAACTGAGGCACAAGGAGAGGGAAATGGGGAGTGGGACAGGCACAGAGCTAGCAGAGCCATCAGTTTCAGTTACAAGTGCTATAAGACCAGGTATTTCTTATATGACCTACATGTTTGGCTCCCTTTTTGAGTAATATAATGGTAAAGCTTTGGTAGAGTTGCCAAAGGCTTTAGCAAAATCACTGACTTTTGTGTTTCTGGAAGACAGGGTATATGTGGTTATATGTGTAGAAAATTCACAATAAATCAGATACTTTCATCTTTTTAAAACATTATTGACAGAACTTCCAAAATGAATCAATGTCTTAAAAATTCTGAAAGTCGATGTCATGAGTAGATTCATCTCCCCTGCCTTAGAAATGAGATGGTTTCAGCTAGTCCCCTTGTGCCAGATGTAGGGCATCATTTTCTGTTTTAGTGTAATTGTTCCCAGCAAGTTTTTTTAGGATTGTTATGGTTGGATATTTTTTCTGTTTCTGTCCAATGACTAGTAAGGGAGGCATTAATCAGACATTGGCATCTATATTGTAGACATTAACTTGCCACGTTGATCCTAACTAACCTTTTCCTGATGTGCCCATACTGATGTCCTTGGGATAATTACTCACCCGAACGAGGCCTAATAGAGCCAGACATGAAATTTGACACTAGAGACAAGATTGTCCAAAGGTATAAATCAGCACCATTTCAATGACATCGATGGGACAATATCACAGCTTCAAACTGCAGTAACATTAGTCTGGGTAATGCAACAAATATTAAATAAATTGTGGGAAAGATTAAGAAAGAAAAAAGTTTATCTCTCTCTTGTGTGTACTAAAGCAGGGTTTCAAATTAAGTTGACAATTTTACAGAATAAATATTTGTCCACTAGAAGATAGAATTAGACCGCAAATGCATATTTTATAATGTAACCTCACAAAAAGCTGTCACATGATACTTTTGACCTCATCTGTCAATTAGGGTTTTGCAATTCATGGGTTGATTATGATTTTAGCTACCAGCAAGCCATCCAGACCTGAGATTTGTGTGCAAGTGTGTATGTGTTCATTGTGGAAATCCAGGACATCCTCACAGAGCTGGAATATGTGACACAGGATTTACTGACTCCTGCTGAAGAAGCAGTTGGAAGACGGGTGGGATACCCTTGGGCATCACAAATGGAACTAGATGCTTATAATTAGGCAAATGAATCTTTGCCCTGGGGATGTGTATTTAGGAAAATATGAAAGAAAATCTAAAGAGTTTGGGGACACTGTTTTACTCCTTAGCCCTCCTTGAGTCTTGCTTGGTATGAGCCTCTATGCTTTCCAGTCACTAAGGAATGACCTAGATGTAAAAGCTCTACTTGTATTTCAGATGTCTCTTATCATCCTGCCTGGCCCCCAGCAGTCATTCTTCACTGGCACAGGTTTCCCACCATCCCTGTATTGTATCAGCCACTTTTGTATCAGCCCGTTTTCAGATGGGTTGTAGACCATTTTAAATGTCTCTAGACTTTTATGTCAAGTGTCCCCAAGGAGACAAGTGTCCCCTTTTTCTGGACTGAAAACTTGCAAGTCTTAGATTAGGCATTAAATTCTCAAACCTTGCTTAGCACTGGTCAGGAATATGTTTATTGTATTGTGAAAGCTGTTGAGATTGCATAAAACTCTCCTTTTGCTTTCAAAGATGAAAAGGAGAGAAATACGTTTTCCTTCAAGTGGCTAGTTCTGCACCAACAGCCCTTGGCAAGTGCCTGAATTATTAGTCTACTGACTACCATGGAGAAGTTGCAAAGGATAACCAATTTCTCTGCAAAGACCTATTTCTATTAACAAAATGAAGTAAAATATTGATTGTATGTAATGCCAGCCTCCCAAATGAGTACTACAAACACTTGACTATAAAATCAGCCTGACTCAATTTCATTTTCTAGGGCAACTAATATGTACAGGGGTTTTGTGTAAAACAATCCCAGTAATAGAGACCTTTAGGCAGACTGCAGCGGAGGCACCAGGGGCATTCATACTTGATATGCAAAAAAAGAAGCTTGAGATTCTAGTCTAAATAAGAATAGGGACTTGAACCACAGTGTCCCATATCTGAAGAGAGTGCCCTCAACGTTGGCCACCTAAAGGCAAAGAGAAACCTCACTTTGTCTCTGACCTGAGAAGTGGAAACCAACCAATGTTTCCTCTTGAAATGGAGACAGGAAAGGCTTCTCAAAGAATTCCTGATTCAGATGAATCATCTACAGAATTTTGCTGGAAAATTACCAAGCACCTTATCCTTGCATATCAAATGAGATGGTTACCTTGGTAGGTCGCCTTGTTTCCTGTACTGATATTTTCTGCTCCCTCTGGGAGCAATGACAGGGATAACCAGTGACCAGACAGTCTCCCGGGGAAAAAAAGGGATTCTGAAATCTGAAAAATTCAGCCCAGTCAGACTGTCACTAAGAAGTCTTGCTTGCAAAGTATGTTTGTGTCTTTCAGATGAGTGTAGTCACCTGGCTAGCCAACATTTTTTTTATCTGTTGGTTTGTTTTTTTCTTGTGGTTGTTTGAAAGTGAAATCAACACATTGACACAGGAGAGATTTCTATTCCAGTTCTATATTAGCTCTTTACTGACCAACACAGAAATAGTGGTCATAAAATGACCTTATCTCTATTCTTACAAGGTTACATGTCCCTTGCTACGACACAACACCCTTTTCTATCAGCATTCTTAAATTATCAAATAGACATTATCGATATGGAAGGTAGTGCATAGGTACAAATATACATGAAGTCAGAACACTTCAAATGGCAGACAGAAGTGGGCAATTTATTAGAGTACATATAAATATCTAGAGCAAATGGAAAAGAATAGAAAGAGAAAACTCGGGAAACCTAAGCAAAGTTTAAACCCATGTTTTAGTTAAAAATTTGTTTTAGCTGTATACCTATGACCAGTTGCCCCAAGACAATTATTTTACAGTCATATTTTCATATCTTACATCAATGCTGCTTTGCTTTCTCTTTGATTTGGAAGTAGCACATCAGGACAATATTGGTAAATTGACAGGAATGGCGATATCACAGTTAATTACATTTGTAGATCTCAGATGTAGAATCAAAGGAAATGCACAAGTAAATTTAATTGCTCTACAGTAGCAGCCTGATTTTACATGAGAAATAGCACAAGCTAGACACAAAGTGATGTCAAAAGCACAAACTAATGCAAATACAAAAATTTCTAAGAAATAATGCACTGATAAGTGCAGATGTTTTCATAATAGCAGCCAGTAAAACAATCTGAGACAGAAATGTAATTTAAAATTGATGATCTCCTTTGAACGTTGCAGCTCAAAGCATGAAAGCTGTGTATCCCTGTGCCCCCTCTGTTTCGATATGACATCCAGCTGGGCTAAGCTTTCTCTGAGTGAGCTGTGCTTATAATCCACTCAAATCAGTACAGTCATAAAACAAATGAGGATTATCAACATCTACTGAAAAATTATGCAGCTTCTGTGGCTTCTAGATTATCTTTTTATTTCAAATATAAATTCTGTTGGTTAAGCAGTAACTTCAGGACACTCAATACATGAAATTTCAGTATTGACAGTGTTGTGATGTTGTGATGACCTAGCACTAAGGAGCTTCTATCCAGCTTCTAACCTTTGTGGGGGAAAAGAGGTGCATTGTGTGGGGGGATGTAGAGAGAAGGAAGAGATGTTACCGAAGTGTCCATGGCACGAACAAAAGTCTCACACATCTCAGTAAACGCACAAAGGCCATTTCCAGCAGCTTTTGCTCACAACACCAAAAGCATGAGGAGGACTTGTACTCTTCTTCATGAATGAAAACCCTGTTCAGATCACACTGGCTGCATTTATGCAAGCACAGGTGGCAATATCAGATGCAAGCTCTTTAATTCTCTTGGCACCACAGCAGTCTTTCCCTCCTCAATGGAGAAATCATAAGTATCAGTATTTCACAGACCAGCAAACGGTCTCGGTCCTCTGCGTTGTATCCTGCAAGGAAGATGTCTTCCTCAGATCTGCGGAGGCAGTGTAGACCTCTGATTTGGGTTCACCGCTCACACCTGATGGCGTTGGTGCATCAATTCTGGCCTAATGAACAGTTTCTTACACATGAGGCTCAAAATTGTAACTCCTGAAGATTACTGTGATGGGGAGGGAATTTGTACTTTGTTAACCAGAAAATAAGCTTTCCAAGATGCAAGCAGGCTTTAAAATAGACGTGTTTGATTCCAGACATTACTGCAAAAAAGTAAGTGTCCTCAGCTGCCTTTGCAACCACTTTGTGTACTGGAAGGACTTTAAACAGGACAATAGGCATCTTTATCTTCAGCAGTACTGCTATCCTTGTTTAATTTAATGAAGCTTCATGATACTTTAAACTCATTCTTTCTAGATATATTTTTTTGTATACACATTATATCCATATACTTGGGAACACATATTGAAAAAAATGAATGTTGGAAAGTTCAAATCAAGGAGAAATTTTAAGACATTTTCCCTGATTGGCTGGAGATTTACTTTTGCAGTTGACCAACACCTGTAACAAAGATCATGTTGACTCAAAAAGCAGCTGTGTGGCAGAACGCTTACTTTTACCGGAAAATTAAACTAACTGAAAATCTGAAAAAACAAGCAAATTAGTTTTTAAAGGTACCTGCCCAAATATAAATATGCATTTCATTTCCTTAACCATATGCCTAGTGTGCTGGCTTAATCTGTCAATTTGAACAAATATGACAGATTTGTTGAATTTTTGCTTTTTCTTGATTTTTCCTGGTTGATAGAGCATGTATTAAAATGAGCATGATATTCCTGGCAGCTAAATTTTTATCTCAGCAGTTCAATAGATGATATCTGTCAGGCATCCAGCCTTTTAGCTGTTTAGGTCTATAATACATTTCCATAAAAAGAGGTAGGAATATAATTATGCTTAGGAAAACAATACCAGAATTCTACCACTTTTCTGGTATTATTCTTTCCCTTGTTTGCATTATACAAGGGCAACTGGGCATACTAAGAGACATTTACATTTACATTACATTACAGGCATTACATTTCCATTTTCCTCAGACAATTTCTATTTTTGGAAATGCCTGTTGACCAGCTACTCTCTTTAGCCAGTATGTTCTGTCTGTGATAACTAGGTATCAATTGTTGGCATGACATACAGTACAACCCCAATCTGTTTTTCTCAAAAGGAATGAGAAAGTAATGAGGTGTGTCATCATAAAAGCCAATTGTATTTCAGTGTTACACAGCTTGCTGTGTCAAGCACTGATCTTCCTCTTGCCCACTGATTTTCCAGCCTGTTCTTTGTGTCCGGTTTGGTGATAACAGAACAATGGAGCAACGGTAAGCACTGGATTACACTCACTTTCAGCAGATTTTTGTGAACTGCTCGCAGCAGGAGAGGACATTAATCCAATAAAAATGAAATGACACACTTCTGATTTCATACGACTTGATTGTCATGAAACAACCCCTGCTTCCCAATGCTGTGAGAAGATAAGAAATGAATCTTCAATAAATAGGTACCTTGTGATCAAGAGAACATCTTTTTATGCAGAATAAGCAACAGCTTCAGTTCTTACTGGTTTTTATTCTCTTTCGTTTCAACTCATCAGAAATATCTCTACAGCTTTTGATAGAGACAACTGCGTGTGTATCCATGGTCCACAGGTCTCCTATTTAGCATACACAGGGCAGCCACACCTAACTCTTTATTCAACCTGAAGGCATATTAAGCCTTCAGTTATGTTATGATTTATAAATTAAGACATTTATCCTCCACTATGCCTATGATCATGTTTCCCAAAGTTGTTACACAGAAAGTGAATCTTAGACTATGAGTCTGATCTGTGGGAAAAACAAATTTATTGGTCGTACAGGTAGTCAGTGCCCATCTGAGGCCACTAGCACTATCAGTAACTTTGGCCAGCTAGCCCACCAGTGCAAAGGTGGAAATTCTAAGTCTACATCTGTGACTGAGCAGACTGGGTCTCACACACTTGTGTCTGCTTCATTTTGTAGCAGCATTTAGGCTGGTCTATTCTGTGACAGTGTGATGGGTATGAAATCCGGGATGGAAAGGTCTGGGCTAAAGGCATGACCTGATAAACTGGCCTGGCTCAGTGGGAACTAGTACCTCTCAATCATCAAGTCTGGCAACTGCACCAAGTTGGAGGGAGCCCTCCCAAGATGTCCAAGAGATCTAGACCACTAGTCAAAGGGAAAAGCAGCCCTGAAGTCAGGGACCAGCTCTGTTGGGTTGTACAGCAAAGGAGTGTAGGGGACTGTTCTCTAAAGAGAAGCAGAATGAGCATGAGGAAGAGAACGCTCTTCAGAAACGTCCTGAGGAAACATCCGTCTTGATTCGTGAGTACTGTTTCTTGGACAAGAGACTGCAGAACTCCATACAGTAAAGGGCTACATTCTAGTAAGGGTTGTAGTCACTATAATAGATTAAATTAAGAGCAGTATAATTGAGCTAAAACCCTCCCTGAGCACTAAGTGCTGTGAAGATGAATTTCAGAGTGCATATGTCTTGCAGATGTACACCACAGCTGTTAAGTGATGATCCAACATTATGGGTCATCCAACCTGTTAAGGCTGATCCAACCTGCTTGTGCAAAAGGAGATTGCTGTTGTCCCAGAAAATCTGATCTTTTTTGGTTTGTTTACTGTGCTCTCCTCCACATTATTTGGAAAATCTCAGTTACTGTTATTCTGTGTAATTACAAATTAATCTCCAATGTCATTGTTTTATGTCGGCGTGGTCAATGAATGAGAAACAAGAGTGGCCTCTGGACGTAAGAGAAGTTCCTGCCAAGTGCCCACTGAGTTTAATTCCATGTAGAATTGTTCATTGCAAACTCTCCTTACCCTCCACATGTTGTATGGGAAAGTTATTCTTACTCCGTCTAATTTAGTATTTGTTTCTGCAGTACAGCAGTCCCTTCCACCCATGCAGAGTCTCATTTAAGTCGATAGGACTGTGTCAGTATAAAAGGTCTGTGATAACAGATTGCAATGCAAAATTGAGACATGATTATATACCATATTAGTTTATGCAATGTAGAAGAATAGAGAAGATTTGAAGAATGTCTCTGTTGGAAATGAAAGATCAAAAATGCACCACTGAGCTTAATTTTTTTTCTAAAATTGGATTGCAGATGTTTGGCACATGAAACAGCCTTATAACAAAGGTTCTATAAAGCATTTTAGACCTCTGAAGCTAAAAACTATGTTCTTTTTAATGCTGTTAAGGAGAAGCAAAATTCAAAGGCGGACAAGTTGTAATTGCTCTTTGAAAAGAAGGCTGCCCAAAGTGAAGGTTATTTTGGTCCATTTACAGTGTGTACTGCATTTTCTAGCTAAATTATAGAAAATTATATGCCATGATTTTGTTGCTGCCTTTAACTAGCTTTATGTGAATCTCACAGTTCATCTTTGATATTGTGTTGCATTGTACCAATTGTATTAAGTTTACAAAATGTTGCTCCCAAACACTCCAGATTTCTGATAATTAGCCTTCTGCAGAGACTAATGATGAGCATGCTATTCTCTTCAGTGTAGAACTCTGAAGAGGACTAACCTTCTCTATTCTCTTTGTCTCTGCTACTTACAATACTGAATAAAGTTTATGTTGTTTGAGGTCAGTCGTGGGGGAGCACAGATTAATTTATCATAACCTGCACCATGGAACAAAGAAGCAATGGAACGAGTGATTCACTACTTTATAACAAAAAAATAAACTGGCAAGTAGGTCAAGTTCTCCTGATTTAATGCAGTCAAGTCATTGCTCAGTTCTTGGGCAGTGTGTAGAAAACAAAAGAAAAGTGGAGAATGTTTCAAATATTTTCTCACTCTTGAATAAAATCACATAACTCATAATATGTTTTAAAAACATTATATATTAAAATAAACTTTGATTAATCTACACTTAATTTTAATGTCAGTGCTTTGTAAAGGAGTATGGGATCCTTTATATTTAGAAACAACTTCAGATAAATATGATCATTAGAAACTGTGTTCATGGTGTGGAAGAAGGTGAAATATCATTTGTTTTGGCCTTCTTCCTCTGAACCCAACATTTTATTCCGTCGTCAGTACTTACATCATCGCTGGCATGTTTTTCATAAAGGTGTGAAAAAGGATATGTAAATAACATCAAAAGAGCAACCTTCTCCGGCATTATTTAAAAAATAAGCATAGTACACCAATATAACATCTTGGCTACTATAAGGAAAAGTCAGGTAATAATACTTAGAACCACATGGTAGTGAAAGAATTTTGGAATCAAGTTTGCTGCCTGCATGGCCGATAGAAGCACTGTGTAAGAATACTGAGAGTTAGTTAAGATATTTGAGCCCAAAATGGTGCGGTAAAAAAGGATGAGACAAATTCGGGAAAGGTAATCTCATTGGTGAATATCGAATGCAGTAGATCCAAATGCAACCTCTGGTTCGGGGAGCTGCTAAATTGCCAGTAGCAGGAAATGAGCATTAATTAGCAATGGAAAGATAACTGTTTACTTACAGCCACTTCTGGAAAACATCAGAGACAGCATACTGGTCCCCATGTAATTTTGGTCTGACCCACCGTGTTAGTGCTTATGTTTTTAGATATTTACTCTCCTTTCTACCTTTTTTAAGCATAGTATGAATTTTCTTAGAAGTTGGAACAGCTTTCTTCTTATTGGTATTCAAATAAGCACTCTGTATATGGGAACTTGAGAGTTAAAGTAAGATATTTTCAGTGTTCATTGCTTGCTGACAGCCATCATGCTTTTCCAACTCAAGTGGAGCAATTTTGTTGCTGTTCTAGTGTCTATGTGCACAGGGTGCATTTCTGTGTCTTTGGAGCTCTTTGTTTCCGTGTGCTAAGACAAAATGGTAGGAGACAAGACAGCTCATATTCCTGTATTTGATGGACATGTGAAAATGGTAGGAGACAAGACAGCCTATATTCCTGTATCTGAATGTGTGGCACAGGTTAGTATCCCATACTGGGTATTGGATGAACACACATATACACATATACAGACACAGAGAGATGGTGAAAGACATCCTTCCCTGATGGGAAGGAATAGGGCTATACTCAGGGCTTATCTTAGTCTCACCTAAAAACTCATCCACTAACACTGGGAGATGCTCTACAGACCCAAGGTTTCTATCACATCTCTTGTCAAACTGATCTGCTTTGCCTAGGTTGCTCAGTGTTTGTAAGGCTCCTTCGAGACTTAGGGAGAAGGACAGAAGGAGGTTGAAGTGTCTTTAGCTGGTTCATGTCATCCAGCTTTTTATCACTGTCTCATCAGATAGAGTTCATCTGGGAGCCTTTCCCAGTATTGTGGCAAGGTTAGGATGAGGACAGCAAGTCAGCCAGAGAAGTCCAAAGATGAGAAGACAGAAGTAGTTCTAGAGGCTTAAGGGAAATTGCTGAAGGACACAGCTCACTTACATTTCAATCCTTGGCTGAGGCTCTTTTCATCAGCATTCACAGTTTGGGTGTCAGGTTGGCAGCTTCTACATTAACAAATAATATAAGTGAATGCATCGGGTTTTTATATACTACTGTCTGGCCAACGCTCTTGTGCCTATTTCTGTCCAACTTAGCCCTAATTTTAATAAGCTTTTCTTACCTCTCGACGGAATTATTCCAACTCATAATACACTGCATACAGCTAAGTCTCACAAACATTCAGAAATCTCCAGCCTTCTGCTGGACATTTCACACAGCTTCATCACGACCTCAGCAGCCTGAAGTCTCTAATCTGTTTCTTGCCCCATCTACTACTGCATCAGGGGCAAATTAAAAGCTTGAGTTGAGAGTGTGTTGGCTTGTAAGCCAATGTTACCATCTGCTGTGCTCTGAAGGCTCCTGAACTCTGTATTCTTACCTCAGACTCTGCTTTTCCTCCGAAGTCATAAAAGAGAATCACATACTTTTTAATGTTTCTGACTACATTAATCACAGAATCAAAGCACCACAGAATGGTTGAGGTTGGAAGGGACCTCTGGAGGTCGTCTCCTACAACACCCTGCTCAAGCAGGGCCACCTAGAGTCCAGGTACATGGCCAGATAGCTTTTGAATATCTTCAAGAATGGAGACTATACAACCTCCCTGGGCAACCTGTTCCAGTGCTCAGCCACTGTCACAGTAAAAAAAGTGTTTCTATATGTTCAAACAACACCTCCTGTGTTTCAGTTTGTGCCCCTTGTCTCTGGTCCTGGCACTGAGCACCACTGAAAAGAGCCTGGCTCCATTTTCTTTCCACGTTCCTTGCAGATATTTAAATATGTTGATAACATTCCCCTTGAGTCTTTTCTCCTCCAGGCTTCTCCAGGTCCCAGGTCTCTCAGTCTTTCCTGAGATGCACCAGTCCCTTATTCACCTCTGTGGCCCTTTATTGGATTTTCTCCAGTACACCCATGTCTCTCATGCACTGGGGAGCCCAGAACTGGACACAGTACTCTGGATGTGACCTCACTAGGGCAGAGTAGAGAGGAAGGATCACCTCCCTTGACCTGCTGGCAACCCTTTGTCTAATGAAACTGAAGATGCTATTCACTTTCTTTACCACAAGGACACATTGCTGGCTCTTGTTAAACCCAGCTTCCACCAGGACCCCCAGGTCCTTTTCTGACAAGCAGCTTTCCAGCGTATGTTGGTTCACGGTGTTGTTTCTTCCCAGGCGCAGGACTTCGCACTTCCTCTTGTTGAACTGATGTTCTTGATTACATCCTCTTGAGACAAGATACATCTTGCAGTGCATGAGACTGAGTGAAATCCCATAACCACAGTCATTCTTTGGCAATTTTTTTCTTGTGGATACATTCATGGGTGTGTGGTTTTCCAGACTTTATGCTACTGCCCTAGCCACTGAAGGTTGTTCATCCTTGCATTGTGGTCATAAGTTACCTGAAAGCATCAACCTTGAAGGCTAATCTCAAGGGGGTAGAAGCTGTAGCAGGCAAGTTTGAGAAGAGAAAATTTGATGTTTTCATTTTGCTTATCTTTTTTTTTAACAGCATAAAGTGACTAAGAAGGAAGCTATGACAGCTTCTAAACTGATGGGAGAAGTTCTTGGCAACTGAACTGCACACAGAGATCATAGAATCGTAGAATGTCTTGAGCTGGAAGGGACCCATAAGGATCATTGATGTCTCATATCCTATTGTAGTGAACAGAGGTTAAGTGACTACCCACTAGAACCTTGAGAAGATTTAACTCTCAGCCAGCAGAAACTTGTTTAAGTTATGCATATATTTATCTAGTGTAATTTGAAATACCCTATAGTACACTTGTTTTTGGCTGCAGAAAGGTAATTGTGTTCCATAGGTCGTTATCTGCCAGCCCACACACATGTCTTGGATCTCAAAGACTTCTACGTGCTTAGGTAGGCAACTGAACTGAACCTTAGTCAACACATACTGAGAAATCATAGAATCACAGAATCACAGAATCATAGAATCATAGGGTTGGAAGGGACCTCTGGAGATCATCTAGTCCAACCCCCCTGCCAGAGCAGGGTCACCTTAGAGCAGGCTGCACAGGAACACATCCAGGCGGGTTTTGAATGTCTCCAGAGATGGAGACTCCACCACCTCTCTGGGCAGCTTGTTCTAGTGCTCTGCCACCCTCAAAGTAAAGAAGTTCCTCCTCATGTTTAGGTGGAACTTCCTATATTCAAGTTTGTACCCATTACCTCTTGTCCTGTTGCCGGGCACCATTGAAAAGAGCCTGGCCCCATCCTCCTGACACCCACCCTTTCAGTATTTGTACACATTAATTAGGTCACCCCTCAGCCGTCTCTTTTCCAGACTAAACAGACCCAATTCCCTCAGTCTTTCCTTATAAGAGAGGTGTTCCAGTCCCCTAATCATCTTGGTAGCCCTATGCTGCACCCTCTCCAGCAGTTCCCTGTCCTTCTTGAGCTGGGGAGCCCAGAACTGGACACAGTACTCGAGGTGTGGCCTCACCAAGGCAGAGTAGAGGGGGAGGATGACCTCCCTCGACCTGCTGGCCACACTCTTCTTGATGCACCCCAGGATGCCATTGGCCTTCTTGGCCACAAGGGCACATTGCTGGCTCATGGTCATCCTGTTGTCCACCAGGACTCCCAGGTCTCTTTCCACCGAGCTGCTCTCCAGCAGGTCGGCCCCCAACCTGTACTGGTGCAGGGGGTTATTCCTCCCCAGGTGCAGCACCCTACACTTGCCCTTATTGAATTTCATAAGGTTTCTCTCCGCCCAACTCTCCAGCCTGTCCAGGTCTCTCTGTATGGCGGCACAGCCTTCTGGTGTGTCAGCCACCCCCCCCAGCTTTGTGTCATCGGCAAACTTGCTGAGGGTGCTCTCTATCCCCTCATCCAAGATGTTGATGAATATATTGAAGAGGACTGGGCCCAGCACTGACCCCTGGGGAACACCACTCGTCACTGATCTCCAACTGGACTCTGTGCCCCTAACCACGACCCTCTGAGCTCTGTCTTTCAACCAGTTTTCTATCCACCTTACTGTCCATTCGTCTAACCCACTCTTCCTAAGCTTCCCTATGAGGATGCTGTGGGAGACCGTGTCGAACGCCTTGCTGAAGTCAAGGTAGACCACATCTACCGCTCTCCCCTCATCTATCCATCCAGTCACGCCTTCATAGAAGGCTATCTAGAGAACAATCTGTGTTACCTTGTGAGAGAAGCCTAGAGCTCAATTCAGTTGTCTATACATTGGTATCTGGAGCTACTTGAGATGCTCAAAGATATATAAAACACCTACATGAGGCTGTCAGATACGGCACAGGACCTGTGGGAGACTTGCACCCTTCTGGAGTGGCAGAAGGGAGTCAAGCAGGATATCTCACCATACCTGAAATGACACCAGATACTTGTGCTTAGCAATGAAATCACCCTTTGATGCTGATTCACTACAACAGGAGTCTATATGCCTAATTCACATGTAGACACTTACATGGAGAAACCTAAATTTATATGCTTTACGCTGGGGTTGGATATCACCACTACCATCCTACATGTTCTGTTCATTTGCATGTGTCTGTTCCAATCACATTTAGTACCAAAAATGCAAGGACTATTACAGATGAAGTGTCTGCTTTTCTGTGTAAAATAAATCTTCTCACAGAACTCCTGTACAATCTCTCATAAATATTGATTGGAACTTTCTAATCAAATTCTTCATTCCTCTTAGCTTATGAAGTCACAGGCCTCCTAAACTTGCTTTACTAACACATTTCTTGCTGATATGATTGCCACAATTATTTCTATGATTCAGCCGCTACTGACCGTCAGTATTATTGGAGGAAGTCTGAAGCGTTCAAGTAGAGCTAATGATATACTTTAAAACAATAATCTACATTTTATAATGGCAAAATTTAAAATCAATATTTCTATAACTCCTCTTGAGTCATTGGAAGCCTCCAGCATGATGTGCCACGTGAAGCAACACTTCAAGTTTGGTAACTCACAGGTGTTAGAGTCCCTGCAGTTTCAGTGTGTTTGCCTTTTTAAAACATAGAAACTAGATAAAAAAAAAATATAGAACTTCCAAAAGTAAATGATTAGTTTTTGTTCCCAATGTGTAAAACTGAAGGATGCAGTTTTTTCTATAAATAGAAAAAAATTACTTCTAAAAAAAGGTATCCTTAGAAACTATATTAAAATCGCAAAAATATTTGTCACATAAATAACACCAGAAAGCTGAGATTTAATATATATAACATGAAGATCAAGAATTATCCTGGTTTGAGGTTACTATTTTTAACAAACAAATCCAAATTCAAAGATCATTATCTGATTTTTTATCATTTTCCTATATCCTATTTTACCAATGGGTAAATTTTCAGGCTCTTAGAGCTACAGTCATATCTGTTTCAGTCAGAATGACAAAACAATCCAAAGGCCCAGAATTTGCCCCTTTGTCAGCAAAGTAGGTTTGAGCCTAGGTAAATCCAGATGTCAAGAAGGGAGAAAAATATCATGGCTAATCTGCTGATCAGAAGGGAGATTTACTGTTTCTGAAGCTCAGCTACCACTGTGAGATAATTGAGAAAAAAGAGCTTTTGCTTTGAGTTTGTTTTTGACTGAGTTCTTTCTCCAGATGAATTTAATTTATCGAGGAATTGAGGTAATAATGGGAGGCTATTTAAAAAAAAAAATCTCATTTTGTAGAATGTCAATCAATTTAACTAATCAATTGAACCTTTTTTTTTAAAAAAAAGTATGAATTCAGTGTGCAAGGAGAATTCAAGATAGGTCTGTCAATATATGTGCTGTTTCCAATAACTGGCATAGAGCAGCATGTATAAACTTGCTATTTTAAGGTTATATATCATGTTTAATTTACAATGAACTTGCTGTCTTAGTAGGGGAAGAAAGTGATATATGAAACCTGGGTGTGCGACTCAGCTGACTCCGATCTCAGGGTAGCAGGAAGGCATCAGAGAGCAATTCTCACTTGGAATCCATTCAAAATGGAACTGCTGAATCCTTTCATCCAATCCAGAAGAAACTCAATTACAAGAAGTGACATTATACAACATAATAAAAGTAGTGTCAGCTCCAAATCCATGAAGGCTTGTTGACACAAGGAGTGAGTCAAACTGATGGGGCCATATGGTGAGAAGGAGTGTGTGAACAAGCCTCCTTGTCTTCCATCCAGAGAAGTTGGTGGCAGCATTCTTGGCTGCAAATACATCTCATACCCTTTAAATCCATCCATGCAGTGCCATGCAGACAAGATGAATGGTGGTGAGTAAAACAAGGTGTTCTATGAAGAGAGGTCCTCAACGTAGCTCTCCCACATCTAGGTACAGCCCAAGCTTGCTAACATTGAGCAGGATATTTTTACTGCCACAAGGATAATTTTTCGTAAACAACATGAATCATTACAGAGGAATTCACTTTCCCACAATGGAAATTTAAAACAATTTATTCAGTGATGAATTAAATTGTGAAATAAAGAATTTTATTGTGCCACCAGTTTTAAAGCACCCATGCTGAAAAGACCGCAAATTCACAGAAGAGTAGATAGTAGATACTTCTGAAGCCAACTGCAGCATTTCTTTTGACTTCAGTTGGATTTGAATAATCTTCAGAGAAGAGGCAGGTCACCTAAAATACCTTATTTTTCTCCAATCAGATAAACGCTGATATACAAAGCCCTGGGTAGGAATAGTTCGTACTCCACTATGCTCTTGGCTCCACAGAGATCTATTCAAATTGGAATGGAGGAAGCTTATTAAGTAAACATGCAGATCCTATATTGTAGGAATGCTAGATGAAACAATTTCGTTCAGTTGACAGATTGAGAGAGAGTTGAATTATTCCCTCTGAAAAAGTGCGGCGGAGGGCTGGGTGGGAGAGACAGAAAAGAAGAAAAATTAATGAAAATCATAAAAAAGGAAAAAAATAATTTATCAAAAAAAAAAGAAAAGAAGAACCAATAGCAGTTACCTATGAGTAAAAAAGAGCTAGAAATTTGATTTTTCAATGATGAAAACCCTTAGGTTCTGGAGCAGCTTTCCAGAGAAGAATAAGAAAAATTAAGTAATTTAAGGATGGAGCCTGTGTCCAGCACTACACGAAGCTGTTGCCGATGAAAAAAGATAGTTGGATATGATAACTCAGATGTTTTCTTGTGTGTTTGCACTAGTTAAGAAACTAGTTAAGGACACAGAGTTTAACACTAATCCATCATTGTCCTGACTGCTATGTGATTAGCACACTCCCAGGCATGATTTTAGCCTGAACCCAGCAGCACTTTCCTCGACAAGAGCATGGTTTGGGTAATAACACATGACAGAAGTTGTTCTCAGCAGGCAGTATGGATGAGACCATGTTGCCGAGGGGAGACAGAGAGAAAGAAAACATTTAGTCATGGGCAAATTTCACAGTGCCATTTGTCAGCAGTGCCAGGGAATGGCCTCAGAATGTTTCAGAAGTAAAAATGTATCCTTTAAGTTTTGTATTCCTAGCAACTTAACTAAACAGTGTGCCTGAACTGGAAATTTTCAAGCAGGGGACTGGCCTCTGGAGGCTGGATACAGCCAGCTACCATCGTAGTATTGCAAAGGCATTTCCAACCCACCAGTGGCAGTGACCAGTTTATGGTGCTAAGCTAGCCTGCACAGTAATGTGTTTATAATTATTTATAAAAGTGACCTTTTTTTTCTTATTTTCTTATAAAATCCCCAAATTGGTCATTATATTCCTCCCAGTGATCTTGCCAGAGAGACTAGAGGTCAGGTGTTTTGTTCTCAATCCTTTGACTCCTAGATGCAGGTTATCTAGCATAAGTTAGAAGTATTTTGGTCCTCTTCCAGGTTGCATTTAAATAAATTGGTAAATCTTTTATTCAGGACAACTCTTGTTAGCCCCTAAATTTACAGACACAAACTCTCCAGATGGCCTTCAATGCACATAATAATAGACTGAACAGTTTACTGTGGTGTAATTCCAATTAGCTGTTTTACAAGTACGGTGTCTACCTTTTATGGACAAATAAATCTTTTCATGTAATTAGTTTTGGGTTGTGGTTTTGTTTTATTTTGTTTTGTTTATTTTGTTTTTTTTTTTTTTTCTTTTACTGAGGAAAACTTACAGTTGCTGCTATTATATCCTGGGGCATAAAGAATAAGTTGATTGATAACAACTCCATTTGCATAGTTTGCAGTATTCTGTGTTTTACAGCTTGGGTTCAAAATATTCTTTCTTGTAGGCTAAAATAATTTTAAACTGTTTCATCAAATATCAGATAACTATAAGAGGAATCAAGTTCAACTAAACGCAAACAGAATTTGGAGCATAAGTTACTTGGTACTTACTCGGTCAAACTGTCATGTCAATGCTTCAAAGGGGGATATCCTTTATAAGCTTCTGATTTGGCAAATGGTTTATCAGGATTTTATTTTTAAATAAAATGTTTGGTTCCAAAATTTGTTGAGTGAACAAATATACCGCATCAGAAGACTGACAGGAAACCAAATTTAGTCTCTTTGGTGGCTCTCCTTAGCTTTTTATATGTTAAAACACAGAAAGCTAAACTACAGGGTACCTTGCAATTTATTACAGCTACCTGAAGGACTAATTGCTTCCTTATCCTCCTACTTAATTCAATATTACCTTAACAGATCCATAACTTAAATAAAGCAGGTCTGATTCCTGAATCAGAAAAAAAGGAGACAAGCTGACTGATGTGGTGAGTCTAAGTGAAATCAAAATTACAGCTCCCAAGTAGGTGATTCTGCAAAAATAATGGGGCCAGCTCTTTGGTCTATTAACAATCTGCAATGCACCAGGGTGGCCACTGGCACGTAGCTGAGTTACAGCAAGGACATCTTCCAAACTCGGATGTGTTCATCCATCTTCATAATTTCTACTTCCTTGCACAGACGTAGTGTTTTTTCTACAAGGCCACTTGGCAGCCTCTTTAAAACTATCACTAAGTTGGGTACCTGAAACGCCCATATCTGGGAAGGGATTTCACACACAGTGGCGATCCTGCATTACGACCCATTCTGGCCCAGCATGTCAGAGTCTCTATAACCATTTTCTCATCTTTTCAAAAAACCTTTCTCCTCCTGTCATAGATGGTTTGAGACAAGGGCTTTATTTTTATTCACCAGTTGTGTAGTACTTAGTATACCACAGCCCTGGTCCATTATTGCACACTGCCACCACGCAAGAAACCGGGATCTGGGGACTGCACTCTGGCTAGCAGTGTCACGTGCCACCAGTTCACAGAATTACTGGTTTAGCCCAATGACTGCTCTATGCCTCTGAAGGTGCTGCTTGCCAACCTCCTGAGCAATACAATTAAATGTTATTCCACTATTTTCTTTGAGCTGGGACATTTTTCTTTTCTTTTTCCAAGATCCCAAGTAGGAACCCTCTTTATCTTTCCCTGCCTTTTGCCCAAAGCATGAGTGGCATGTCTCCATCTCAATGTGTTCCTTACCGTACTCACTACATAGTGAGTTTTCCTTGAGAAGGATGTCTTGTATATACCTTGCAGTTTCTGCTCTCTGATTTTAGCTCTTGTTGCTTCATTTGTAGTGGGAGCTTAGGTAGCCTTATTTTGGAATGGGCTATTCTGGGAGTACGTGACACTGATTGGAATCAGCATTGCGCTTTTCTCATCCTGATGCTCTTTTTGCAACAATCAACTCGTGACACCATCCTTACTCTAGTGCTTCCAGCAATCCATGCTGTCACCACTCATTTTTGAGTGTT
The DNA here is from genome assembly GCA_013398915.1 of Dromas ardeola. Taxonomy (NCBI): domain Eukaryota; kingdom Metazoa; phylum Chordata; class Aves; order Charadriiformes; family Dromadidae; genus Dromas; species Dromas ardeola. The sequence continues at coordinate 66,516 of VYZM01022218.1, read as the reverse complement.
TGGCTAGGCATTATAGTCAGTGCCTACTGTAAATGGGGCATTCCTTAAAACCACTGTTTTCTTTCCAGCCCTAACACCTTGCTTCCAGGCTGAGACTGCAAGTCCAACAATTGATTCAGGGTGGGATCTTAAGTTTCTACGTCATGTCACTGTACACAGAAGACTAAAGAAATCTGAGTACAAATCACAGATTTTATGGAAGTTATTTTGCTTGTCTTACGACAGGTGTTTACCTGCTACTATATTTCACAGGCCCGGAGAATGTCACAGGCTCATTCACATCTGAGATGAAATCTTCAACAGTAAAATTAATGAGATTCCTGTTACATTGCATAGAGATGTACGCCCAGGTTTCCTCACGTTTGAGAATTAGCTGAGTTAAACCCTAGTAACCATGAGCATGCTTCATAATGCAGTTTTCAGAAATGATGAGTAAAGTGAAGCTGAACCGACTACAAGGACTTCAGATCATACTAGCTGCTTGAATTTCCTGGGTGCACAGCTCCAATCTGAGCAGTGGTTTTAGCTTTATTCTTGCTCCCCAGGCATAATTGTTTGCTTAATAATGTATTTGTTTTTTGCAGTAGTTGACCTTATTCTTTCTTTTTTATTGCTCACTGTGTTCCTCCATATGGCCAAAATGGAAGAGAGAACAGAGCTGGCATGATAGGTTTATGTTGATTACAGATCCCTTTTCACAGGAGGAATCCTACCAGATTTGATTAAATCAATTAGTTAAGCTGTGTTGGAAAGGCCCTAAATACTAGCAGAGTAGCATAGAGAAGTTCAGTATAAGAGTGAATCAGAGTCTTAAGTTGTGATCACCCGTATCTATTACAGAAAGCAAGCAATATCCTCTTCATTACCTCTATTCTAGTCTTGCCCTATTGCACAATAGTTCCTGTGACTTCAAACTGACTGAAGTCCTCCAGGTCTCAGGGGGTTGCAAGCAGAGTTAGGCATTTGCTGCTCACCTTGCTGTCCTCCATGTTCTGCCTGACCACCGACCTGAGAGGTGGGAGAGGTCCATGCCCGTGCCATTAGGCTTATCGAGGGCATATCGTTCTGCTTCCACCGATCTGAACACAGTCATCATTTTCCATGCCCAAACAGGGATCAGCAAGCTAGACATTCATGTGTCTCAGTGCTCCCACAGTTTTAATTAGGGAATATGTCATAGAAATGCTGAGGCAGGTAATCAGACATAATACTCAGCTTTCATGTAATAGCTTAATGTTTACAGCACTCAGCTAGGAGAGGGGAATCTTGCCTCCTGGGCTCTCCACAGTCCAAGGGAGACTGGATTTATACTTCTCAAGAAAATAGCCCAAACCCAAGCTAAATTTGAAAAAAACGTTAAGAGGATTTCATCACACCTCCTTCATCCAGTCTGGTGTACATCCTGGGAAGCAGGCTGCACTGGGACAGGGAGAGAACATTAAATCCTCAGTGAAAAGGGTGCCTGAATGGCATACAAAGGGATGTTGTCTGGGTTTTTGGCTATACTGACAGGACTGAAGCTATAGTTTGTGTGAAATAGTCATTATACAGAAGACGAAGGTAGGGACTAGCCATCTTCTTTCTTTATAGTAAGTAATTCTTCATAAAGTTCCTTTCTGGATCTACTTCTAGTCACATAAAATAAGACAAGAGCAAAACTAACTTAGACAGAAATGCAGAAATTATACATATTTCTGAATTTGTCTCATAGAAGGTTGCAGTCCCACTGTTCAATACTGTAGGCAGCTATTAATTATTTCATGCCTTAGAGGCCACAGTCATGAACTGACACTTCACTGTACCCTACGACAAAACACAAACCAATAGGACTGTCTGTATTTTAAGAGACAGGAGAGAAAATTGTGTCTGTCACAAAGTTCACAGAGTCTCAAGTCTCTGATAAAATGAGACAGAGATTTACTGCCTTACCTCTATTTCAATGGAGGTCTACATACTTCAGTCTAGATCCCTTTTGCCTTTTTTTTAGATTAAAAAGAAAAAGGAAATAAACTTCTGCTAAATATTTCATTTAAGTTCTCAAAACACATTGCTGTATAAAGAAGATTTATTATTTGGGTTCACCTAATGGTTTGTACTGTCCATCAATCTACCCAGTTATAGTAAATGTTTCAGAGGGTAGAATAAAATTAACATTTTATTTATAAAATAATAGGACAAGAAGTTTAGTTTGCATACTCTGAATTAAGTTATAATAAAGTAGGTAACTCTAATTACCCTTCAATTTAAAAGAGATGAATGAAATCACAATTGGATTATAAAACACATCTAAACCCAGCCCACAGTACTTTTGCAGCTGGTTCTAATGAATTAGCATCTTGCACAGCACACCTGTATGTCAGTAGAAATCTTTATCTTCCAAGAATGAATCTTTGGGAAAAAAAAAACAACAAAAGAACAAAAAGAACAACTGCTTCATTATAAATTCTCAAGTCCAAGGAGTTCTCAAATCTGATGAATGTCCAGCATCACTGAGAGCTTCATTTTAAGAGCCTGTGCTACTAGATCAAGAAAACATCAAGAAACAGTGAAAACAAAATGCATCATGCAAAACCTGACATGTGCTGTTGGGAAAGGGACCGGATCAAAGAGATGGCACCAGATCAAAGAGATGGTATGATGGCACCATGCTGTTTCATGGCAGAAGAGATGGCTGTTGCAAAAGCGATGAATATTAGTAAAAGACATGATGTTAAAGGAAGATGAAATAAAAAAGATAGGCACTTGAAGGATGCTCAGTGACCATGGCTAGCTATCCAAACCCTCTATTTCTTGAACACCCCCACCCCACCCCCACCCTCTGCCATGTATTTGCTAATACAAATAGTACTTCTGTAATGTTGCCTTTTAGATTTGGAGTTGGCACTACTGTTGCCTCTTTGCTGGAGTGTTTTACGGTTGTCATTTGGCAGTTACAAGCATCCTAGAGAATAAAGTAAAGGAAAAATTATCCCATAGAACTAACCGCAGTCATTGTCTTATACTTTCACTGTAAATACTCTTTGGTTTCTTCTTTTTTCTGTTGTTTTCTGTGGTTGCAGCCTTCAGTTATTGCTTCCTTCCTATTTTCATTTATGCTACATATGCCATTAAATTCCAGGTCAGACAGTTGCTGAGTTATATTTTTTCAGTTTGGCACTGTGGATGCACTCTTGCTCTATTATTAAATTCACTTCTGTGTGTGTGCTTTTACAGCCAAGACCTCCTTCCCTGCAGAAATACTTTGAAGATCAGCAAACCCTAAATTAAAATGAAAAGAGAATTCTCTGCTGTCTTTCTATGAGCCACTGGCAGTGCTGTGCCTTGAGCCAAAGCAAAGACCTAGGAGAATGAAATGTTGTTGGTTGTATTAGTTTGGTTGGCTGAGTAAAAACTATATCTTACAATGTTAATTTTGTTCAGGGAATGATCCAAGTCTTTGCTGCCAAACACAGTCCCGTGAAAGTGTCCCAAGACAGTTGACAGCAATCTGCTGGAAAACACCAAGAAAGCCATGAACAGAAGAGAATGAAAATAAAATCTCCCCTACATTCCAGATGCCCTCTGTCTTTTCCCTATCATATTAGCTGTGATCAAAGCCTTATGTTTTATTTCGCGGTCAGAAGTTTCTTAGCAACTTAAATTCTGTTGTTGTCTTTTTTTATTTGAAAGAATATTGGTGCTATAGCAAAAATAAGTACAACTTTCTGAGTAACATGGGGATGTTGTACATGCAGTGTTCTGGATCAATAATTCACAATTTTTATAAGCCAAATTTAATACCAGCCAAAACAGATCCCACTGAGAGAGTGTACATCAGGAGAATTTATTAGTTTGGGTTGTGTCCATGTATTGGGCTCATACCTGATGGTTTGCAAACCACGGCCCTAGATTAGGAAAATAACATCTATTCATGTATTTTCATGTCTTTTTTTTTTTTTTTCCTTTT
>VYZM01022218.1:45617-62514 GCA_013398915.1 Dromas ardeola | reverse complement strand
TTTTTTTTTCCCTTTTTTTTTTGGGAAACAGTTTATCGTATTAACATTCTCTTCATTTTTGTAATTTAAAAGCAACAAAAAACTTTGGCACTTTTAATTGCAATGAGTATGGAAATTTGTCATTCTTTTGCTTTTTTTCTTACGAATTTCAGAGGATCAAGCTGGGTTTTTTTCTGTGAATTAAAGTTATATTTTTATTTTGAAGAACTATGTTTATTTGTCTTGTAAAGGATTTTTTTTTAATTCTTATTGCCTAATTCTTCCTCCTCACGTAAGCACCTTGATTTCAGAATAACACCAAGCTATTTCAAAAACTGTTTTATCAGTCTAAATTTTCTGTGACTAATATAGACACCTTTGATAAGGTAGTGCTTATATTTTAGAAGTCTTTTTGTGTTGGGCAATCCTCACTTAAAGTACTTAAATTTCTTTTACAATCCTTTTGTCACACCTTTAGAAGACAGTCTGGGCTATAAAATTTCAAAATGTAAGAAATCTTCAGCTGTGTCAGACCCTGACTACTGAGTCTATTTTGAAACAAGTTTCTACTAGAAAAAGACTTCTGACTTCTTTTTTCCCTGAAGGTGTTGCTTAAGGCAGCTTTGTCTTTTCAGCTCTCCACATACCTTCTTCATCTTTCATTTTTATGAGCTATTCAAGTGGTTAAAACACTTATAAAAATATAGATGATATAAATATTGACATATACATATGTCTGTATAAATACAGACAAGCATGAGTCTTGGGGTTTTAGCCCACAAAGAATTCAGACTTAAGCTCCCAGATCCTAAGTATACTCTGATCATCACTCTCACTAATTACCTTTCTCATTAAAGATAGCAAATGTATTATCTCACTAAACAAATTAGAATCTCATTCTTCCAAATATTTATAAAGCTGGATGGCCCACAGCATAGCAGGGATTTTGAGAATATGAGCTCAAAATAAAAACCTCAAATATCACAAAACGCAGTGATGAGGTAAACCTATTTTAGCATCAAGCATAGGAGTATTGACAGGTTTCAAAACTTTTGAGAGCTATGAAATTATCAGCACAAATTGCTTTATTTTTGCTTAGTTGGACCTATCGTTCACAGCCCTTGTTACGCTAATGCCATATAGGCAGACAGGGAGCTGTAACGCCCCAGACTGTTCCAGCCTTAGAGATACTCTGATTTATTGTCAGAAACAGGAAAAAAAAAAACAAAACAAAACAAAACAAAAAAACCTCCAAATATTTGTGTAATCTATGGGAAGATGAGTGGCTGCCTGTTCATGATATCATTGGCCTGAACGTTAGGGGGAGCCATCTGCACGATGCCTCTTCAGACCTCAGCTGTGATCGCACTTTGTAATTGATAGCATTTTGTATTAGGGTATTTCCTCCTAAATTATAAAACTTTCCCCACTCAATATGTGTAAATACTGTGGAGGAACAGAAGTCAAACTGGTTTCTGTATATCACTAGGCTCTTTCCTAAAAAATTCTACGTCTGCAATGACTGGTCTCTTGTTTGTCACAGTATTAATTGAACACTTATTTTACATTTTCTCATACTTTATTACTTATATACAGTTTCACTTCTTGGGAGAGGTAAAAAAAAGACAAGTAATGCAGTATAGCACCTACTTATTTAAGGAAAATGGTTTTCTGCTGCTATATTCAGGCCCAAAGTTATTGCTGCTTTCTTACGCTAACACTCTGCCTTCCCTGGCCACGTTTGCCATCTAGACCTAATTTTACCTCATGCACTGCAACTAGTTTGACTAAATTGTAGCTCACTTCTGCCCACTTCTGGCATTTCTGTCTCAGAGGATGGAGTAACTGTGTTTCCAATAGTCACTCATGGCTGGGTCCTGTGCAGTCCACACACCATGGTCGCTACCTACCCAACTTCAAAAGGTGAACTGTGTTTCTGCCCCTACTACATATCTTTATTTTTTCAAACACTGTATTTTTTCAAGCTAAAAAATTTTTTTTCAATTTTTTCCTCATTTACCCAACAGCATTTCCCTCTTGTCTTTCCTGTCCCTACTATAGCCCCAAGAAAACAAAAACCACCCCAACACAAATACAACAATGCATTGCTGTATTTCTGTCCGACCGCACAGGAGAAGCTAGTTTTCCTATGAATATGCATTCTTGGCTGGGCAAGTGTCAGCAAACACTGATTGCTGATTACCTCTGAGTAACTAACCCCCCCAACAGACCACATAAGCAGCTCAGTGGAAATGGTATTTCCTTCCACAGTGTATTCAGAACAAATACCTGCTTTCCTCTCTCCAACGGCTGCCTTTCACAATGTTTTTTTCAAACTTCATATTGTTGAAACCACTACGGGTTTGTTGTATTTGTTTGATAGAGGCCAGCAGATTCACAAAATATTACCAAGGGGGAAGGGATACATGGACTGATAGCCTAATAATAAGAGACTTTACTTCTGAAAAAACATGCTAAATAATAATTTGTCATAGAATGCTGCAGTCATTTCACTTGTAACAAACCAGCATTCACAAGACTGTGGCTGCACCACCCTCCATCATGCCCAATGTGCAGACCCTTACTGGAAAGTGTGTTCACCTCCCCTCTCTGCCCAGTCAGGACAGAAATTGAACTGAGATGTCAATAAGTTCCTCAGAAGTTATTCTGAGCTGCTTAGGTTTCAGTCTCCTCACCACTTCTGGTCTACTACATAGAAATTACCAAAATGTTCTGTAAATCCCTCACCTCCCATCTTAACGGTGTAACCAGCAAACTGTTTAGTCATGGCCATTTACACTTCCTGGTCTAAATTGCTTGTGGCAGGGTCCTATTAAAAAACAATATCAACATGTTACTTATAGGAAAGGGAATGCCAAAAGAGATCTGATGATGAATATTTTTTTCATTTTATTAAGTAATATAAATGATGAATACAACAGGATTAAGAATCATAATCCAATGAAAGTTTGGCATTCTTTGTTGAGGTGCTGAGACTTCTGTCTGAGATTAACAAAGGAAAAGAAATGAACTTATTTTGTTTTTTTAAGAATAAGCAGGACAATCTTTAATGCAGAGTAAAAAAGGAAGTAAATATAAGAACTGTGACCTTTCAGTAAATGTTATTTTAAACTACATACATTTAAAAATAAACAAAACAGTTGAAATAATCACTTCTTATTTAATTATCACAGAGTTGCATTCAAAAGATCAATAAAAGCATTTCAAACATCTCGACCTGCAGGTTTGCTACTATGCGCCAGAGTTTTGCTAAGGATTAGCTGGTAAGAAAAGCCACAACAGCTTTGTTGCAAATTAATTGTGATTAAATGGCCCAGAAAACATATACCAATAGACTTTGAAATGAAAATGAATTAAAATTGGCATGCAGGTTCTTTCTATTAAACTTTTAAATGTCCCTCAGGGTGGACAGTTAGGAAGATATTTTTTCCTTTTTCTTCACATTGCTTCATTTCCTCTGCACCTTTTGAGGTCGCTGAAAATGGTAGTATTGACTTCAGTGAGAGCAGAATTGGACTATATGGAACATTTTTGAAAATTTCTCATGTGCTTTCTTTGAGAAGGTCAAGTAAGTCCATTATTTACTTTTGTTAGGTACTTCTGAAGATTCCAAGTGATTTAGCATTAGTTCATGGCAGAAAACATGTGTAAGCAGAATAAGCAAAATAAACCACTTTAAAAGGGTGGTTTGTTTTTTTTTTTCCTTCCCACAATTTTGTTTAAAATAAGGCTTCTGCCAGCCTATTATCCTGATTCTTAAATAACATAACTCTGCTGATGAAAGCTGCTAGTGAGACTTGAGATCATGACCTAAAGTTCCCATGGTATTTATTTGGTTGTATGCTCCGAAGTCACTTAGGCACTATAACCTTAATAATTTTACCCATTTTCATAGTTACTCTCCCTTCACCTTTTCTCATGCTTTTCGTAGTTAAGAAAGCAAGTCTATGCCCTTAATTAATACTTCTTTTATGCCAGTGAAACAGAAGAATATCTCTTGACGTTCTCATTCAAGGAAGTATGTTCAATGTTCACGATGGCTTAGTGATCTGCTACGACATAGATCTCATATTTCCTTTTATGTTTACGTTTTCTTGGTTGCAAACTGTTGCTTGGGAACGTGGGTATGGATTCAGTGTATTATATTGTGTCTAGCTTTGAAAGTTTACTTTTTCTTTCATTTGACAAACAGATTTGATTTCATCAGTATTTGTAAGGTTACAGAAATATTTTATGAAATGTCTAGAATATTGTAGGCACTGAACTAAAATTAAGGAACTAAATTATGGGACTAAAAAAATTAAGATATAAAAAAGCAAAGTATATATGTAAAGCCTGTATTGCTCTTAGCTCATTCTGACCAATCCGAATCAAATTTCTGGAACATGTACTCTCCATCCATAAAATGTGGAATCAATTATCCAGTACTTGGAATATTCAGATTAGAATTTGGTTCAAATGCACTCTAACAAATAAATTCATTAAACTACTCCCAGCAAAAACCAATGTTTGTTTTGCCCATGAAGCTAGTGATAAATAGTTGAAGCCATTAGGAGTCTTGCCCTTGACTTCAGTGTGAACCCTGAATGAAAGGATATTAAATGGAAACGTGTATATAACGTTTTAAACAAGGGATCTATCCCTACAATTATTGTGCCATTTACAGGGGAATAGCTAGAAAATATATTAGCATACATGCGCTGCATAAACTACCATTTTAGTTGGAGACCTTTCAATTATCCAGCTGTCACAAAGAAAGTCCTTGCTATGTATTAACTGATAAATCATGATAGCTTATGCTGTATTACCAGAAGTTATCATTGGTTTAGGACATCAAAGGCCTGGATACACCAAGGAAAGTAATAAAAAATTTCAGATGGAATCATTCTACCTTGCACTATGTCTTGTATATTACTTTGAAATGTTAACAAGGTACTTCTCAAATGTCACTTATCAAACAGCCTCTGTGAAATATGATTGCAATACAGAAGAGCCTGTACTTCATGAAGTTATAATTTATTTTACAAAAAAGAATCAGGTTTTGGTTTTGCATCACTGTTTCCTAAAATTTATATAGTTCATGTGCATCTGTGCATAATTTAATTCTGGAATGTATTTTGTAATACAATTTTTGAAAGATCTTGTCAAATAACAACCTGTTGTCTATTGTACTATAGAACAGGTATTTAAGTTTTCTAGACAACCCCTACATGTTATTATTTTCTCTATCGGTTATTAACATTCATTTATTTACAAAGCCTTTTCTACCATAGTTATAGCCAAAAAAGCCCAAAAGAGTATCTCAGTATTTGCAGAGGAATGTGTAGGTTTAGTAATAGATCTACATTTACAGAGACAGACATAGAGGTGCTGATAAATTTCACATGTGGTATTCTTTGATAGTAACCATAGCCACGATTTTGAAACCTAAAGCCTGCTTATGATGTCTTAAGGGCTTTGCATGAGTATAAACATTCTTTTCAGTGGTTTCACCCAAAGTAGATTGAGAGTCCTATCCTAATTCTTTCTTTGCAGACTTATAGTTAGATATAGATATTGTGTTAAATGACACATTTTTGCTTAAAGTGTGATCATCTCATCACATTTTTATGCTTTTTCTCTCAAGTATATTCTGGATTGAATCCGTTTTCAACATTATACATTGGGTACTTGCATTTTTAAGCAGATTTCTTATGCATAAGGCAATTACACACCTAAGGTACAGATCACCCCTGGGTCTCATTCTTATTTTTGTGAAGGCCAGTCTCTGCCAACTCAGTACAATAAAGGAGCCATAAAAGCGCTGCTCAGCGAGAATCAGGCCCACTTGAACAGAGTAACTAAGCAAAACATAATGGTCCTGATCTAATGGCTTCTTCTGGTCTTCATATCTGAGTTGTCTCACAATATTTTAAAATTCCTTCTCCACATGGGTCATTGCAGCTTAAAGAAATCTCAGCAGTATTTATGCTGAGAGAAGTTAAAGTTTTTTGTGACATCCCAAAAGATGGTAAAGAAGCCACTGGCTGCACATTTTTTTAAGATTTCCTGTACTCCCTTGTTTTGGAAGTGATTTAGAAAAAAGTTGTATGACTTACACTCTTGACTTCACCCAAATTGGAATGATCCCTTATGCCTAAAGACCACTTCAGACCAGACTTCTATTGCTTTCTGGTTTTGGCATAAATCCTCATCCATTAAAATGGTAGAACATGTGAGTTGGTGTTAGCTAAACTCATTCAAATTCTGCTTTGGGTCTTGACTGAATATAAGATTTTTTTACTGAGCACCATCAGGGACAGAATGCTGGGTTTGGTGAGCTTTGGTCTGGGTATAATAAAGTAAGTTGTGTGTATTTATGATACTAAATCTGTCATGTTTGTGTGGACACCAACACAGAAATCAAGGCAATTCCTCACTGTGGGAATTATGGTCACTTACTTAAAATGTCTAACTCCAAGCACTGGCCAACTCAGGTAGCTGATTTAAAATGAGTTGAGTGCACAGACATGCATTCTCTTTTGAAAATTATGCTTCTAAATCTATTTTCTGTGGAAATGAGAAATACAAGCTCCTCCAGCAAAAGAAATACAGCGAAGGAAATCACTCTTTGATTCCACATTACTTTGTGCTACCAAGATGCGACTGTATTCCTGTGTAGATCTGCTCTGAATCTTGTAAGAAAGAGATTTGTGTTTTGCTGCAGCAAAGCATCCTTTAGTCCAGACTTCTCAAGTCTTGTGATGTATATATTATAGATTATCTCTGTCATTTCAGCACATTTATTATGGCACACTATTTTCAAGAAGAAGCTGGCTTTGAATGCTGTAGAGCAAGTGATGAAATCGTCAGGCTGCAAGGTCTTTGACACAATTTCTTCCTTCCAATGACAATGAACCTTTCTAGTGATGTTCCTCCTCTGATAATCATTAAAGTGTGTGTCTACCTCCACAAATAGTTGACTGAAAGAACTTCATGTTTATAGCCTATGACACCTGAGTTATTCTGAACTGAGTTTTAGAAGATGAAGGGCTTATAAAGCTGTTCTATAATTCAATTCTCTGACTATCTACGGGTAATACCAACGTGAGTTCAAGGGAAGAGCTAGACATCACACATTATATTATCTGAAGGCAGGCACTGAATTAATTAGAGGGATATGTCTTGATCTGAGCACAGAGCTAGGAAGGCAGTCCTGACTGATGTCAGCTGCAAAGCTTCATCTGATTTCAGCAGGAGGAGGATTTCAGCGTATTTACCCTTCTTGGGTCATTATTCTAGGTCTGACTTGGTTTCCTATGTTATATCTGGCTCATTTTGCTGAACAAGATGTTAAAAAAATTACTGAAATTACTGATTCCCTGGGGGACTGTGAATATTAATTTCTTTGTATTTTTGATTAATTAAATGTGTGCTAATTATTGCAATTAATGGCTTGAAATTAGTTTTTCTTTCCCTGAAAAAATACCACATAACATCTGCCATTTTAAAATCTTTGCACACACAGAATTTGCTTTCCGTTGCAAAACTACAAATTTTGTGTTAGTCTCTCTAGATTTACTATAGAGCATACACTGAAGTCTGGAGACTTAAGACTTGCAAAAAAGTAAGAGTCTGCTTAGCTCTGTGCTATTAAATGAATGGAACCTTTCTACATATGTATGGTTTTGAAATAGGGGCTAAAAATACAAATAATGTTGTTAACATATCACCTTCACCTTTTTCTTCCATGTTTGAATTGTTCATGTGTGAGCACAACATTGAGATTCACCCCAAAGTCTGTGATTAGTTATAAACAGACAAATTGTCTAGAAAGTAGTAAGGCTTAGTATCAATATTTGCATTATTATTAAAAGTAACTGCTGAAATACGACACGTATTTATGTTTTTTTAAATTTAAGTCTCCAAAGTTTCCTCGTTTATACATCCAAAGATTAAATATATTACTTATGATTAAAAGTATTCTTCTACAGAAACAATAAGTTGCAACACCTCAAGAGCTGTTTTGAATTACATTTCATAGTGGTATAATAGGATTAATAGTTTTACAAATATATACAAAAAAATAATATAATAGTTGGTGTACAGACACATAGGAGTTTTGCTATTACATGCTACTTTTTTCAGGCTAAAAATGCTGTAAATATATACTCATTGGAATGAAATATAGATTAATGTATACATATATCGATATATAGATACATCTGCCATGTGTTAAATCGGAATTCGTGGCAGAGATGAGACTGATGGCAGTGATGAAGAGCAGTGCCTGTAAGCACATATACATATGTACATACATATGTTTATGTCTATTAAATTTTTTGTCATGTAAGTGAATGGTTTTACTTAAATCAGATTTTTACCCATTTCTGAAATATTTTTTTAGTAGTAAGGCTCTTAATTATCTGTTCATTCATATGATTATGTTTGAATTTATCATAAAGATTGTCGTTGCATATCCATAAAAGTGGTGCTTGGAAGTCTAACGGAGAATCATTCCATTACTGACAGCCCCTGAAAATCATTAACACAAGATAATTCTGATTCAGAATAAGCTATTTTCCTCCTGGTGGCCTTGATATAATGAAAAATCCCCTCAATCAATGCAAGCAAAGTCAACTGTGAGTATAAAGATAACATTGGCTTATATTTAGTGCTGCTGTAAACCAGAGAATCCTCCTGCATTCCGGGTCATCCCCAGAGATGTTTCCATTTCAGGTGGATGGGATGCACAGAAAATAGATTTGTGACAGTGTTTCAAGATGGTAGAGTTTTGCATACCATTTCTGCCAATACATGATTTCTGTACATGACTTTTTTTGTGTGTTTGCTTATATAGGCTAAGTAGGTACATAACACTGCATTGCATTGTGTATTACACTTTAGTGCCTGAGAAGCTATACTGAAGTCAGACATCCTAAGGAAGATAAAAATCAGTATTTTCACAGTAAAAATACATATTTGATTGAAATGTTTTAAAGATGAACCATTTTTTTTCCTTCCTGTATTTCTTCTGTTCCTGACATTATGTAACTGGTGTTTTTTGGCTGTCATTATGAGAAGTTTGCAGTTTGAGGAGCTTAGAGTGAATTATAAATATGAGTCAACAGCATTAGCATTGTTGAAAAGAAAAGCTGTTGCCACGGTTGGAAAATATACTTCAAGGAGCAATCTTTCTACCCTATAACAAAGCAGTGATGGAAGAAGCTCTAATGTCTGATGGCCAATTCCCAAATAAATTTTAGATTTTCCTCCAGCACACACTCCTTCCTTTGCTTTTATTCCTTCTTTTGGCACTCCTTATCTAATGTGAAACTGGAAAAAATGGTTCCTGCTCCTCTCTTCCCAATATGTCATCATGCAAAGAAACCATTCATCAAGCTTTCTTCGTCTTACCACCCCCTGTTGCGTGAAAGGGGCAGAGCAGTTTTGGCAGAAAATAAACCTTCTTAAGAAGAAACATGGCCAGCAGGTCAAGGGAGGTGGTTCTTCCCCTCTACTCCACCCTGGTGAGACCCCACCTGCAGTACTGTGTCCAACTCTGGGGTCCCCAGTAAAAGAAGGACATGGACCTGTTGGAGCCGGTCCAGAGGACGGCCACGGAGATGATCAGAGGGATGCAACACCTCTGCTATGAGGACAGGCTGAGAGAGTTGGGGTTGTTTGTGCTGCTCGGAGAAGAGAAGGCTCTGGGGAGACCTTATTACAGCCTTTCAGTAATTAAAAAGGGGGTCTAGAGGAAAGATGGGGACAAACTTTTTAGCAGGGCCTGTTGCGATAGGAAAGGCTTTAAACTAAAAGAGGGTAGATTTAGACTAGGTATAAGGAAGTCATTTTTTACACTGAGGGTGGTGAACCACTGGCACAGGTTGCCCAGAGAGGTGGATGATGCCCCATCCCTGGAAACATTCAAAGTCAGGTTGGACGGGGCTCTGAGCAACCTGATCTAGTTGAAGATGTCCCTGAGCATTGCAGGGGGTTGGACCAAATGACCTTTAAAGGTCCCTTCCAACCCAAACTATGATTCTATGATTCTTGAAGACTCAGTGGTTCTTCCTGGTAGCTACAGGGAGAAGGCTGGGCATAGTATGGGAACTGCCTGCTGACTTCAGCATGGGAATGTGGACAAGCATGAGAGGGTCCCCAGCGTGAGATAGGACATCTCTCTGTCTATACAGAACACAGCAGGAGAGTCCACATTTAGTCCACAGGGGGTGCTCATTCCAGGTCACATCCTTGACACTGTTTATCAGCGCTTTCAGAGCATCCCACAGTAGCACGATGTCTGCAGAGACAAGGACCAGCTGGGTGCTTCCAGGAAGAATGAGATGCAGAATGACAGCAAGTTTAGAAAACAGCTCTTGAGAGGAAAGTTGGAAAGAACTGGGTTTATTTAGTATAGACAAACATGAAAGTCTATGCAAATGGTTGCTCTAAAACAAAGGCAGTAAAAAAGTAAGGGGCTTAAATTGTAGCACAGTTTTACATTATATCTTAGGAAAAACAACCATAAGACCTTATAAAGTTGTCTAGGCATACAAAATGCCTTTCTTCCTGGTAATATGTCAAATATTTTCTTTCTCCTCACTAAAGAATTATTCATGAATCAAGAGAGCATACTGCAAAAGTTGAATATCCTTGTGTTTTAAGGAGTAGCATTCAGTGAAATTTCTCTTCAATTCAGGGGACAGCCCATACAATTTGTATGTACGGATATAACTTCCTCCAGTTAGTCTGATTAGCTACAAGATTTTGCAAGCATGAAGAAGGGGCATCACACATTGGAAACTATTTTGTCACAGACCGTCTTGCAGTCAGGCTGAATTACTTTCCAGCTCTGAACTACAGATGCAGACAGCTGCAAAACTCTCTGTTTTCATGCAAATTAGATGTTGCTAAAGACTACCAATCTCTCAAATTGCCATCACAACCTTTCTCAGTTTGGGGAAGTTTGAATACTCTGCAAGTAATTAGCACCAGTAATCCCCTGTGCAAGATATCTGCCAAATTCACTGCATAGCTACTTCTTCTAGGTATCATCTTGTAGAAAACAGTGTGTCATGCCTAAAAATAATCAGTTCATTTCTTTCCTTTGACTTACCCTTAAATTAATTTATCTTTACAATATGCATGAAAAGGAAAACAAAGATGAGGAATTGCAATCTAAAAACAAAAAGACAGGCAGCAAGACAAGAATCCCCATTCATTGCGTACACAGTAATT
Source organism: Dromas ardeola (assembly GCA_013398915.1). Classification (NCBI taxonomy): domain Eukaryota; kingdom Metazoa; phylum Chordata; class Aves; order Charadriiformes; family Dromadidae; genus Dromas; species Dromas ardeola. Next base: position 51,291 of record VYZM01022218.1, on the reverse strand, counting down.
ATAAAATGAACTCATCAAAATGCAGCAATTTACAGCTGTTCACCAAAAGCAATTCCACCCCCTGATATTAATCAAACAAATTTACCTTTGCAAGACTGGCAGAGCTTTGCAGCAGAGCATGAGGACTCTTTAATATTTTTAGAGCTTTTAAGATATAGAAAAAAACCTGAAAGATCAGGGAAATACAATGAAAGGAAAATTAAAGACAGTCACTCTGTCCACAAACTCCTACACAGGTGGAGAAAATTTCTCAAATATAGTCTCAAATGCTATAGGTCAGATTTTTGGCAGGAGAGTGATTACACGTGGGCAGAACAGCAGTTTGCATCATCATTATGTGGCCTGCAAACAGATTTTTGCATAACAAAAAAAGGCCAGTCTACAGCTTAATGAATGTATTCATTAACTGTAATAGCTTTAGCTATGGACTGAAGTGGGAGGGACTTCAGAGAAAAAGAAATCAGCTCAACTGATCCCAAGATACTGATGCGTTTTCAATTTAGAAAAAAAGTGGAACTGTTTACAAAAGGGAGGGTGGGGAGTCTATTTTTGTTGTATACATATATCTCTTAGCATTTTGTCTAATCTTAGAAGCAGTGGTTTAGAAATGTGTGCTAATTATTCCAGGCAGTTTTCACAGGGATCCTAAAGCTGCATTCCCTGGCTCACTGTTACTGACTCAAGACATTTCCGTGATCACAGTTTGTCCAGAGCCAATAACTGGAAAGTTGCTTTTGGTATAGTGAGCTACTTAATGGACCAATCTAGTAGACATGTCTCCAGCTTTCTATGCTGTATCCCAATGGTATAAAAAGACAGAGCATCCATCATGTTAGCTGTAGACACAAGATGCAACGTGGTGAGGAGCTGTTGCAGGAACATCTCTTCCACTTGGCAATCCGGATGTCCAGTTGCCTAGTCGCAGTTGGTTTAGCATTAGTCCTCTCCCTGCTCCCCTCTCCCACCCAGGCTTGGCAGCAGCTGTGAAGAGGCCACTCCACCATCCTAGGCAAGGAAAATCAAGTGGTATCAAGGGACTGGTATCAAAAGGAGTGGTATCAAAAGGAGTCTTAGCTCTAAAACCATAAACTGTGGCATCTGAATGTCATTTGACTGTGTCAGAGACAATATGTACCTTTTTACTTTAAAAAAATAATAAAAAATCCTGGAGCCATTTCAGTGACGCAGAGCAAAAAAGCATTAAAATAATTTAGAAACATCACACACATATTGCATAGAATTTGCATTAAATGTGGGTGGGTCAGCTGGTTCTGTATGGAATGCATTATGTCATGAAGAAATTTGCACGCGCTTTAGGAAAAACCAGCTTAAAATACCTACATTTTCCCTTTAACATGTATCATCATTTCCTACTTAAGCAATCCAAATAAATTCTTAAGACCACATTCCCTTCAAGGACGATGGTCTCACATTTCAAGTTGTTAAGTGTAGTATGGAAGGCAGAAAATGGACTCCAGCTCTTCCCCCATAAATCTTGGTAACCTGATAGTATACACCTGACACTTCGGTATAGTATATCTGATTAACTTTTCTAATGTGAGCAGATAACAAAAATCTCCCTGGTGGCCAAGAAGTCCTATTTGCGATTCACTGCTACTTGACTTACTAGTACAATAAAATTAAAATGACTTTGTAGTCAAAGTTTCATATAATGCAGCGACTGAAAAGGGTTGCAGTAGCTTTGGGAACTGCCAACTTGCACAGTGTCACCTGGTTGCTCTGCTCCTCTTTCACTATCCAACATACACTAGCTAAATTTTGAAGCTGATTACAATCTTCATAAACTCTTCACTTCAAGGATTGTGTATTTTTCTCCATATACTTGATTCTCAGCACAACGAAGTTTGAATTCTGATTTGCACTGTCAGGATGCCGCATGGAAAGACAACAAAAACATAACAGGCATTGGCATTGTTCAGGAGCAATTAAATTTGAAGCTGTCCTTGAAGGATATTGTGGTACTGAATGGAAAAATAATCATTTATAGTATCTATTTAATCTGTTTCTCAGTGTAGAATTTTCTTCTTTAAAACTTTTTTAGTCCAACTGGCCTTCAAAAGTTGCAGATTTTCCCTGCTTCCTTGGATGGCTTCTCAAGAATCTGAAAACATTAATTGAAGTCAACATTATAAAAAAAAATCTGAACCATATAGTTGAGATTTAAGAAATGTCATAAACAGCACCAAAGACTTGTAATGTTTAAAAATAAAACCTCTGTCCATTTAGTATGTAGGCATGTCGACTTCTGCAATCACTTTGTTGTTGTTCAGATCTGATGTCTTATTATTAACTAATTGCTATTAGAGTGTCAGTTCCCACAGCTGTGGTGATTTGGACAACAGAAGTAACAAATCTTAAATATGGGGACAATAATATCAAATTGCTGCCGTGGATGTTCAAAACTGAGTGGGAGGCCTTAAACTGCCAAACCTGTGTTTACTTCAGACTGTTGGCCAAAATGTCTAAATTAGGGAACACAGAATTTCTATTCTGTTTTAAAACCACAAAGGATTATCTTAATTATACTGAGCGATATTGTTATTTGGGGAATATATCTAAAACCTTTCCTTTCACAAAGAAAAAAAGATTAAACGGCATCATTTTCTTTTAGAGCAATTTTGAGAAGACTGAGAACTTTAAAAGTAACAGAAACAAGCAATTCTAGTTCAGAGAAAACATGCCTTTTCATTTAAGATAACTTGACTGTGTAAAATGTCAGCTAGCTCTAATTAGGAGATTTTTTTTTTCCATTTCTTTCATCTTGTGCATGAGAAGTGTTTTTCTGTATGGTTTATTTCAGTGCTTCACCTCTAGAACAGGGATCCTGATTCTGCTGGGCACCGGTGTGTGACCCACTGCACACTCCTGCATATTCCGACTGCATCATTGGAATTACATGTGTGTACAGTCAAACACATGATTATTCCTAAATAAATTTCAGTTGTTTATTGATGTTTCCCATAGCAACTGCAGAGAGAAAAAAATACATCAAGGAGAAAAGAAGGTAAAACATCATGAGAAGCTGGAGAAACTGTGAGGGAGGGGCACTATTTTAACTTTTTTTGCATTCTTTCTCTAATCCACTGGGTTTTATACAATCATCATTCCCAGACATATGTCAAACCTCAGCATAAGCTAATACAAATACGAGGCAGAATGGATGTCAAGAAGTCAGGTAGCTTACTGTCCTCCCTTCGCTAAGGCTTCCTGGGGTGCATCAAGAAGAGTGTGGCCAGCAGGTCGAGGGAGGTCATCCTCCCCCTCTCCTCTGCCTTGGTGAGGCCACACCTGGAGTACTGTGTCCAGTTCTGGGCTCCCCAGCTCAAGAAGGACAGGGAACTGCTGGAGAGGGTGCAGCAAAGGGCTGCCAAGATGATTAGGGGACTGGAACTCCTCTCTTATGAAGAAAGGCTGAGGGATTTGGGTCTATTTAGTCTGGAAAAAAGACGACTGAGGAGGGAGCTTATCACTGCTTATAAATACTTCACGGGTGGGTGTCAGGAGGATGGGGCCACTCTTTTCTCAGTGGTGCCCAGTGACAGGACAAGAGGTAATGGGCACAAACTTGAACACAGGAAGTTCCATCTCAACATGAGGAGGAACTTCTTTACCTTGAGGGTGGCAGAGCACTGGAATAGGCTGCCCAGAGAGGTGGTGGAGTCTCCATCTCTGGAGACATTCAAAACCCGCCTGGACACGTTCCTGTGCAACCTGCTCTAAGGTGACCCTGCTCTGGCAGGGGGGTTGGACTAGATGATCTCCAGAGGTCCCTTCCAACCTCTATTATTCTGTGATTCTGTGAAGGCAGGGCCATTTATACCAGATGGATGTTTGTCTAACTTATTCTCTGACACCCCCAAAAGTCTCCAAGCTCTTCTAGACCTTCGTGCTCTTTACTGTGAGGAGTATTTTCCTGTTGTCTAAAATGAGTCTTCCTCCTTCCAATTTAAGTCGTGAATGCTTACATCAACATGATAAACAAATTATGATCTTTTTGCTGCAGCTATTTATGTACCTGCAGACAGTTATCATATTTGGTACTTTAGGCTATAAATCTTCAGCTAATTCAATCAAGACTGTTTCCAAGATCACCTTCTCATGTTTTGGTTGACCCTTTACCTCTTTCACTAATCACTAGCTTTTCGTTTTGTGAAGTTTGATACTAAAAGCCGTCCTGGATTTGTCTTTAGTAGCTTTCTTCCTGTAGTGAACTGCAGGCCAACACTTTCTTTACTCTTCTTCTCACAATAAAATCATTAGAGAATTGCTCTCTGTTACTTCTGATGTCCCTTTTTTGTTGCAGCTAGTTCTGTGCCTTGACCTTTCTCATTTTATCGCTACCTAATTTTTATTTTCACGTTGATCCTTTAAAATCTGAACTTGCTTCTACTTTTCATATATTTCCATCTTTGAGATAGGCACACTAGTGTCTTACTGTATCTCCTATCCTTCCTTTGCATGGCGCTTTTTAATTAAATACTTTTTTATTCTTCAATTCCTTACACATTCCTTACAACAGATATAACCTTAAAATTTTCTAGGCTTCGTGAAATTTACTATTTTTTCTCTTTGTTCTTTAAAAGTCACAAATGCTATTTTTCATGGTTGTTCTCACCCAATTTGCCTTTTGTCTTAACATTCTCAAGCAGTGCCCACCTACTGATTAAACACCTACAGCAGAGCCTCTTCTCTCTTGTCACTAGGTACAGCTTGTATCCAAGTACTGTCTTCTAGGCTTTCCAAGAACTCGATAGACAAACTACTGCATTATTCTCCTACCCCTCATTATCAGTAAGTTCTGTGCTTTGGAGAATGTTCTGGTAGCAGCTGACAAAAGCCTTTCTCCACATCACCTCCCACATTTGATGGCATTAATCAGACACTTACCACAGGAGGGACCATATACTTGTCACCTGCAATCATGACCAGTAGTCAATAACCCTAATTCCTTCCATGTTCTGCAACTCTGTGACTGAAACCCTGGTGCATGAGGCAACACCTCCTTCCTACTCCGTTTGCCTGCTTTTCCTGAATCCATTAAATCTTTTTTTATATAATCTATTTATTTATGTGTGCCTAATGATCTCTTCTGAGCAATTGTTGTCTCACACAAATCTTACCATGGAATTAAAGGTTTCCACATTCTCTTATCTAGTTTAAACTGACAGTAGTTCTCTTCCCTTGTCCTGTTTACAGTGATGTGCAACTCTAATCATTTGCTAGTCCTGTAGGAGGTGTCAATCAGCTCTGCAAATCCCTCTTATCCTTGACAACAGATTGACATTTGTAGCATACTCCACGCTGTTGATAGTCACGCTACTTACCTGGTAGATGTGGAGCGCTCTTGGATCAATGTCCACCTTGTCTTTTTGAAGATGTTTTGTGGAATTAAATGCTTACATCATTGTTGACAGGGATTGACTAACTTAATCTTTTTGAAAATGTTTTTTAGGAGGGCTAGCAATTTCTTGACTGTATTGTATGAGCCCAAGGCAGTCATCACCATCATGCATATTGAATGGTCTTTATAATCACTAAGTGTCTTTCTGATGACCTCATCATAATGCTTCAAGCATGAGCTTGTTCCTGTGCTTCTCTTCACCCAAATGTTCTCCTCCCTCCATAGTGATTCTTTCCAGAAAAAAAAAAAAAA
>VYZM01022218.1:0-45612 GCA_013398915.1 Dromas ardeola | reverse complement strand
AAAAAAAAAAGAAAAAGACTTAATTCAGACAGGTGGAGATTTCTTTATAACAGATGCAGTCCTGCATCTCGTCTTTCTTGGGTATCAACACTTTAGTGTGAAAGATTGCTTTTCCTTCCTCCCACAATCCCTGTGTATGATAGGCAAAGTGGATTGAAGCCAGCACAACAACTGGGGAAGACCTTACTGGTGCTGGCTGTTTCACATGGAAGATGGGAAAGATGGGAAAGGACAAAACACAGAAAATCCAGGAAGCCACACTGAAGTTTCTCACATTTCCCCATACCAAACATAATCCTAAAACCTCTGCACCTCTATCTTCTGTTTACATACAGTATAACAATACATGCTAGTCCTGTGCGAAAGCCCTACTTGTTCAGGTACACTTAGCTGGAGGAATCTGAAGACTTATTCCCTACCATTAGTATCCGGGGTCGTGGGGGAGGAAGCGAGCAGGGTACTCACAATCCATGATCACGGCTGTGCAACCCCATCATTTAAACAGGGTCTCTTTTGCCTCTATTTTTCTGTTCAGATGTTTAAAAGTAATTTTATGTATAGTAATGACCTAAAGCATTGAATTATTTTATTGTATTTACATTTATTCATTAATTGTCATATATATTCATTAATAAATTTTGTAAATATCGGTGGCTCCATCATGTCATTTATTGGAGCCTTTCTGTGATATAAAACTTTGTTGTGATTTACTGTAAGTAAACTAAACAGGTCTTAAAGAAAGGAGCAGAACTCTTCCCCTCTGTTTGCTGAAGGATATTTTTTCACTAAAATCTCCATTGCCCTGGTATATCCTTCAAAACCCGGTAGCTGGGACAATGTACACAGGCAAATAAGATCTGATAACAGATAAAGAACATTATGATAATGGACCTCATATTTCAAGTTCATCTCTTGCGAGTACTACAGTAAAAGACATTTAGGCATTTTTCTCTTTTTCCTTCCTTCTGTGATTCCTTATTTTTTTTGGTGCACAAGAATTTTTTCTTTTTTTTTTTCCTTTTTTTTTTTTTTTAGAAACATCATTAACAATGATATATTTTGTTTGATACGGTATGGTTATTATCCTGTATCACACCAGCAGCCTTTAAGGAAAATGCACCACACATTATTCTGATGGCCAAGAATATAAACACAAAAGAACTGGATAAGGGGAAAACACATCACGATCCTGAAAGACAATTTGCCACTGTGTTGAATGTGAGTGGAATATTGAGGGCAGCCAGATCTGCACATGCCATAGTCCTCTTACCTTCTTGACAGCTTTCTACTCTGGCCAGCTGATGAATGAGATATATGCATTACTGCGTACATCTGACAGATATCTCAGCAAGGGGCTTTTACTTTTGGTGCTGCAGCTGTACAACTACTGCTTTCTTTCACAGACAGGTTTCTTCATGGGCAGTTCTATCTTTAAGTCTTGGTGGGATCACTTTAAGGGCATTTGCCCATTGGTTAAAAAGCAACACCATCTCTTTCTAATAATCAGAATTACCTAATCAGAATAAAATTGGAAAGCACAGTGTCTGTGCAAGGGAGAAAAAATGAACTTGTGTAGTGATCTTCTGAGGATATCCATGTCCTATTTAATCTGTTTGGACTCTTTCATAATCATTACTGGAATACTGTTCACCTGGAATTATTTTACTACCTATGAGGAAGCTGTTCTTAACACCTTGTTCACCTAAATATCCTATACATCCCACTGCTAACATAAAGAAACACCCCTTTCATCAGCACGCAGTCCTGCACTGTGTTAATGGTAACCCACGCACCTCTCTGCTTCTCTGGGTGAGAGTGGAGATTATAATGGACTTCATTTGGAGCTCATTGTCACAGCCAATTTCTGGTGCCACAGCATCATTCAGTTGAACCAGTAGATTTTAGCAATGGGTGATACCATTTTGAATCTTTCATAATGCAACCACCAATGGAGCACAATGATATCACCAGCTACTACAACAAAATGAAGCCATTAGGATAAGAAAGAAGGTCTAAGGAGGGACAGGCAGGACTATGAAAGTAAGCAGGTATCTATCTCCCTCTCTGTCCCCTCTCCCTCATCTTCACACCCCATACCGAGTTCAAAGGATGTCACAGGTCTAATAGCCCAAATACATCTCTATCACGCTGTCATTGATATCCCATAAGTGTTGTTCCTCTACTGTGGGTGCAGAATTTAAATATCACACACTACTGATGCTTTTTTACACTCATGCAAGCCTGTTTTCCTACTCCTCTTTCACTGGCCTTTAGATATTAGTTTAGCAATTGCTTTGCCACCTTGTCTGTCTGAGGCTTTGTTATCTCTGCATTGTTGTCTCTGCAATATGCACGTTGGGTACATCTTTTATATAACGCTCCTAAAACCCTTTTGCCCCAGAAGCTAAACTGAAACACTTATTTGAATGAAAAGCAGCTCTGTTGAATTAAGAAGTCCTTCTGCGGAAAAGTCGAGAAGAAGGGTTATGTAATGTGAAGTTGTTATTTCTGTCTTTTTTAATGACTTGAAGTTATAAAATGGTATCTCTGTTACAAATCTTCTTAGAGAGGATAACTATTCATAAAGTAATACTATAAATTCTATAGCACTCTGCTGGGTTATATCTACAAAACTGTTCCTCTGAAAAATTATAAAGAAATTAATTACAAGAAAACAGTTTTTTTCTAAGTTATTTACAAGAAAACTCATAAAAGCTGGGATACTGACAGCAGAGCTCTAATACTCTTAAATTCTGTTCAGTTTTAAAAAAAAAAAAAGCATACTACAGAAAACCTATCGCTTCCTGCACTCATAAAACCTGTCAGATTTTATGAGGATGGATAAAACTGCTCAAAAACTTGCCAAGGATTAAGACGAATGTTTCAAAGAAAAAGTTAAATCACTCATAATTTTAAAAAAAATTCTGTGGCTTTTATCACAAAACAACCCATAAATGGTTCTAACTCTTTGTCCAGTAAATAGTGCTGGTGGAAGGTGGGGAGTGTTTGCCTGTACTGAGCATCCCGAGTGTGGTTGGGAACATTAATACCTGTGTCCACCCCTAATTGGATCTAAGCTTGGAGGTAAATTTTCCAAGTGCTGCATTTGAGATGACCATCAGTGCTCATCTTTCTCCTTTCATGAATGCATATTTTACTCTTTTGGGCTGAGTAAACTCGGGCATTTAAAATCTGAAGCCTGTTTAACAGTCCCTTCATTTCCATTCCAGACACCGGATATTACTTTTGCCACTATTGGCAGGTGAAGCTGCTATTTATTGACATTGCAGCTGCGCTAATAAGACGTAGTCAAGAGTCCAGACTTCAGTGAAAACAGTGTCTTGTGCAAAAGGCGTTACTGTCAGAGGTCTTGACTTCTGCATGGTCCCCATGTAGAGATCAGGGAATGTGCAGGAGGTTTCCTGCGTGCTCTGCTGTACAGGAGCAAAGTTTAAGCCGGGCAGCGAATGATCAAAATAGAACAACATACAGATAAAGGTCACTTACCTCAGTTACACTATGACTAACTTAAAATACCTAGGGCTAGCTTTGAACAACTCATGAAGTTTTACAATAAGACAAATTAAGCTTATTTTTCATCCTTCAGTTATTCGACCTTTAGGATTTAAAGGTGCTCTCTGTAGTCATTAACATCAGTGCCTTTTAGAGGGGAAAAAAATCCCAATCTGAGATTCTTCTGCAATTCTCTAACTGTAAGACCTGAGGCTTTTGAAAAACTGAAATATCATGTTCACCATAAACCAGCAGAAATCTGCAATGCTCTAATGAGATATGTACACTTCTAGTGCAACTCTGTAAATGTCAGTACTTTCAAGAAAATCCATTGTGAAACCGGGGAGGGGGAATTACCCTAAGAAGTTCTTGACATTTTTTTTTGGTTTCAGTTTTCAGTCACTTCTGGCTACTTGCGGTCAGAGTGTTGCAAGCAGAAAGGTGAACAGAAGGGGTTTAAAATTCTGTGTGTGGAACAGTGTCACACGAGTTTGTAATACTCCAGCCACCAGCAACCAAGAAACAGATGCAACACGTGGATCTGCGTGATGCTCTGCCCATCTTCATTATTCATGTCCACAGAGAGGATTTATTGCTTGAGATGCAATGTTGTGCTGTCTCAGCATCTGAGCTCTGAGCTGGTATTTCTGCTTGAGCAGCATCACCCCATTCAAAATGTGCTTCTGGCTCTTTGTGCCGCGCTCCGTTGTGCAGTATAGGCATGGTCTGGGACACAGTCCTGCCCTTTGCACTGTAAGAGGTCCTGTCCTCAAGGTCACCTCCTTTCAGGTAGGAGTAGTATCATCCCAGTGTCAGTAAAACACTGAATCCAAGATTTTCCTCCCAGAGATGTGCTTGTACCCGGCAGACTTCAGGATCCGTGATTTTTAATGTTGTTTCTATTACCTGAAGCAGAGGATAAAGAATGTATCATCTAAGTAGAATGTGCCAACGACAGGAAAATGCAAGGTAAAGGAAAACACTGAATTCATCTCCTATAAGTATTACAGATGCTTTACTAAACTCCACTCAGAATCACAGCTGTGGGTGTGTGGTCTTAGGCTCTGAATTTTATGTTTAAGAAAATTATTTTCATATTCCTTTGAATGATTAATGTTGTCTGTCTTCCGTTTATCTCTGCAGTGATGGCTGGGCGGACAGGTACGATGTGACAGAAGGGTATCAGCGTGAAGCTGTCGGTGGAATAACAATCAAGCTCCAGTCTCCTGATGTGAAATGGTTTGATGATTACTACCTACAACTTCGGCCAGAAACTAATCACCGAAATCCATGGTTTCAGGAATTTTGGCAGCATAGGTTCCAGTGCCGGCTGGAAGGGTTTCCGCAAGAGAACCCTAAATACAACAAGACTTGCACAAGTAAGTGAATTTATTTCTTCTACTGTATGAACCAGTGTGACTGAATGTCCATTCTAAACAGCTCATGTTGGACTGATGCGGCCTGGTCTGGTGGAACAGTGAGTGGGGTTGGAAGGAAAGAGGCTTGAATTGCAGTCCTTGCTCTTTCCAAAATGACAGCAACCACAATTTTAAAAGTATTCAGATGTCTAAAGAAACAGATAGTGACTCAGTACCTAACGCCTCTCTATATTTGAAAAACTTGATGCTACCTTACCTCCATAGGCATCTAAACACTTTCAAATGTTGTAATCCAAAATTCATTGCTTCTTTTCTGAAGCAGGGTTAATCATATTGCTTTACTTCACAGGAGCAACGAGACAGTAAATATATTAGAAGTTATCTGAAGTCCATATGGTAATGATGATTATTTGTGTACTTCAGATAGAAGACTAGCTCATTTGAAAGATTTCATTAGGTTTTCTTTCAGCCATGAGTCATTTCAGGAAATGCCATTTTAAGCTGATCTTTTTAATTAAATTGTACTGATTTTAGAAAAAACTGCCACAACATTTTGTCATTTTTGCAAAACAGAGTCAAAAACATTTTTTCCCAGAAAGATGTGGTGCATTTTTCTGGTTTCATTGGAATGAGTCGAGAGGAAAGCCACAAAGACAATCAGAGAGCTGGAGCACCTCTCCCATGAGGACAGGCTGAGAGAGTTGGGGTTGTTCAGCCTGGAGAAGAGAAGGCTCCAGGGAGACCTTATAGCAGCCTTCCAGTACCTAAAGGGGGCCTACAGGAAAGATGGGGAGAGACTCTTTATCAGGAGGTTTAGTGATGGGACAAGGGGTAATGGTTTTAAACTGGAAGAGGGTAGATTTTGATTAGATATTAGGAAGAAATTTTTTACAATGAGGGTGGTGAGACACTGGAACAGGGTGCCCAGGGAAGTTGTGGATGCCCCATCCCTGGAGGTGTTCAAGGCCAGGCTGGATGGGGCTTTGAGCAACCTGGTCTGGTGGAAGGTGTCCCTGCCCATGGCAAGGGGGTTGGAACTAGATGATTTCATGAGATGCCAATCAATGCCAAGACAATGGGCATCCTGTCGATGCCGGGCCATAAGGTGGTGTCATGCTGGTCATTAGCCCAACCACAGCTCTAAGTTCCAAGGGACCTTTCCTCCTAAAAATGTCAGTATCTCCCACTCACCCATGAGAACAAGAAATGGCTTTAAGGATCAAAGTCTTGGATTTGCATAACAAACCCCCACCTAGGTCCCACTTAACATTCATTTGTACAAGGTTGCAGAGGAAGTTTGCGGCTGAGCTGGAAATTGAATCTGGAAATCTCAAAATCTCCATGTACACCTTCAACATTCAATTGATTTTTCTCTGTTATTTTTATTTTTCTATGCTACCAACACAGCCTGACACGTGTTTTATTTGCGCTATTGACAGATACTGCATATTGAGCAGTAAACTTCATTGATTTCCCCATAATAATGTAGATCTCCTTCCTGAAATGTCAGTATAGTGGGCATGGCTGGATACAGGCTAATAAAGACCTGGTTTCTATCACTGTGCTGTGTTAGCAACAACATTTCAACTTGACTTTTCTAGGTTTCTTTTTTTACTTACTTTTTACCAACACTGGGTGAATCTAATTTCTGTTTTATATGAAAGATTGCGAGCTGTGAAATGTAGTTGCCTACAGAGTCTTTTATAGTGATTAAAATACAATTTACCACTGCAAAAAAATTATCTCGGGGGTGCAGGGAGATGTTATTTTAGACATGAAGTCACCCAGTCATGGATATGAGACAACTTAATCATAAAGCTTGAATAGCTCAGTTTGAACAGTGCTCATCGGTGGAAGGTTTCCCACAAAGAGATCCTGAATGAGCCACAGCTCAAATAGGTTCCTTAACCTGGGGATGTCAAATGCACAAAGAAATGTGCAAGAATCACATCTGCTGATTTGCAAATCATGAACAGAGAAAAGGACTAATTTCCCAAATAGATTCTTCTAATTACTTTTCCTTCAGCTTTATTGTTGTATTCAGTGCTGGGCCGTGATGGCTATAGTAAAAGAATGAAAACCAGATTATAACAGTTTTAGTTCTTTCTTGTTGCTGCAGGGCAGAAAATGTTAATTCAGTCGTGGAGTTCCCCAGATTAACAACACTACGCGCAGTAATCCATTAAAACTGCCCATTTAATCTGGGTTTTCACACGGGAAGCTGTTAGTCATCATGTTACTCAGTTTAGAGTTTTGATTTTGATCTAGACCATCTGTCAAAATTCATATGAAGGGAAGGTTTGCCAGAAAGATGACATGCAGATTTATTTAATGACAATTTTTTTGTGTCACAAGTGCTGAGACACCTATGCTGTTTTTGTCATAATAGCCCCCAAACTAGGCAAGGGTGTACGGTAAAGTGAAGAAATATCGTGGATTTACCAGCAGGATAGACACAAATGTATTCTCTGAGAATTACAGGAGTGAGAGATTTTGATGTTGGGAGTTTAACCTCAAAATTAACATGAATTTTTGAGACTGTCATGGTATTTTTTCTTTCTACCTCATTTATTATCTTCCATATGACTTTGAAAATCATGTCTTTATATCAATTCCTACATTCATATTTGGTTTCTTAACTTCAGGCACTCGAAGTTTTGAGTCTTGAATTTCCTCAGTTTGGACTTCACAATTGTAAAGATGATACTTGCCCTCGGTGGTCACAAGTATTTCATAGACTGTCCTGATAGTTTCTGTACATGATGAATATATTAGTGCTGCTTCAGATTTATCCTGATGAGAAAACAGGACTGTGCCATTTAGTTTGTCTAACTGCTTACATTAGTAACCTCCAACCTCCAGCAGCTGCTAAAGATGTTTCTCAGGATTCCAATGAAAACGTTTTGCATTTACTGAGAAATGCTGGAGAGAAATAAAAATCGATTTTTACACCAAAAGACATGCCATTCTTCACTTCTTGGAGTAATGATAAAAAGATAAACATAAAGCTGATTGGTGTTAATAGATGAGGTCATTATTCAATGAAGGTGTCTATACAGTAAGCAATAACCATTATTTTAGTGTGAGAAAAAGAATAATTCTCCACAACCTGGTTGTACTATCGTGAAAAAATTAAACATAGTTAACAGTATAAACAACTTATTTAAACAGCAAGAAAATAATAAAATCATTCTTTGACATAAGCTATCCATAGAGAGCGCCAAGCAGGTATTATGATGAAATGAAGACACAATTTAGTAAGATACGCATAATAAATCTGTGAAATCAGCCAAATAAAGAGAATCTAAAAAACAATCCAAAATATTTTTTTTCTCCATTCATTTCTATCAGGCACTAAAAAGTCTCCATCCCTTCACATACACTTAGTTCACACTGAGATGAAAATTTTAACATCAAGCCCACTTTTCATTTGCGGATTTGAACATAGTTAATACAAATGGGTGCCACTGCTGTTGCTAAGTACATTGATTTTCTGCCCACCTGGAGCACTACAGAAAGTGAGAAGTTTGCAGACTTATCTGACTTGATTTTCAGTGTAATCAGTTCCATGCCACAGGAGAGCTGCTACAAGGCACCTCTGAACACCAAGAGTCACAGCAAAGAATTTAAAATGCATCTTTAAAAGGAGACATGTAATGGCCTCTGAACACAAGGGATTTTACAAGAATTGGATTTGGCTTCCCCTCTGGCACCAGTCAGATATTTTTGTATTATCTAAAGCCACAACTCAGTAAAGTTCCTAAACAGGTGAGCAAGTTGATCCAGATGAGTAACTCCACTCGTCAACCATCTTCAGGTCAGAAAAGGCTAATCCAATCCTTTGGTATCGATTGCCTTTGGATCTCTGAAGACTGGGCATGTATGTGCTTGCTTTCTAACAGAGAAGCGTCTCCACCAGAACTCGAATTCCTAGTACTTTTTCCTCCTAGTGAGAGTGTTTTACAAATGCATCTTAACACAGAGCAGAAACAAAACCCAAGGCAAGCAAAGTACGTTGTGAAACACCGGCTCAACTGATATTAGTGGAAAAAGTCGTCTTCAAAGTCACCAGGAGCAGAGAAGTCTATTTCTTACATTTACCCATCTGTTAAATGAATCCTTTTGCTTCTGTTGCTGATCTTATTTTTCCCATGCTGTGTAAAAGCCACAGGCACAGATGGAACAGCATTTCTTAAGGTGTTACTTAAACACAAAGAAAAAACAGAACACACATCCCAAGTATCTGTGATGTAAGTGTAAGACAAGACAGAGCAAATAAATAGATGCTGATGCTGATGCAGCACTTTTGAACCTTGGTTCGACTGGAAGAGGTTACAGACCAGAAAAATACTGTTAGTTTTGTGTAAAGGCACAATAGAAACAAGAACCTGAAGGAAGGCGATGGGGCACTTGTGCAGATATTTACATCAGGGTCCTGACATTAAATATTGTGGTTCAAAGCAGTGAGGTAGAAAACACAAAGGGAAGTGATGGAGGCTGTGTGATCACAGACAAAAACCAGCCACAGAGAAGAGAGAGAGGGCACCAAAAGTGAGGAAAGAAACTCGTGTCTGACATGCTTTGGAGCAAGGACCCAGTGGCAGGGTTTCACAGGGAAGAAGAACATACTCGAAGTGATGAACAGGGAAAATAAGATTTGCAGCAGCATTCTGAGTGGGTCTTTGCAGGGTGCAGAAATCCAAATATTCCATTCATGATTTAACCATGTGTCTTCTCCAAACAAAAACACTTTTTCCAAGGGTGTAAAAATTAACATAGAAGAAGGATGACCAATATATCTCCAAGCAATTAAGAACAGGATTAAGAGTGAAAGAGTTTATTTGCAGAAAGGGAGATTTGTGAGATTTGGGATAAAACCGAGAAAAGTTTTGCAGCTCAAGGTACAGAAGGGCACATAAAATGCACATGTAAAAATTATCTACCTGTTTGCTGAATCTCATCCAGCTCCAGCTGCTTTTAATGAGATCAAAAGGACCTACAGAAAATCCCAGAGTTTCAGCTGAACAGAAATTTTGTTTAACAAATTGCCCTTTTGGGTTTCCATATAGAACTAAGTAATAAAACATGACTGTTTAGTCTTTGCACTGCAACGTGCTAACAATCTCTTGGCTAAATCTAAGTTCAAATGTCAAAGGTGGTTTAATCAGAACCCAGCCAATAAAAAAATAAATGCTGTCAGAATGGAAGGGTATTTTCTGTATTTCAAGGAATGTTACATTTAAACCTCATACTCCCCCAAATCACCATTCCTGCACTTTTATTTTTAGATTGCAAATGAAAACAAAACAAAACAAATTAAGTTAAGAATCATTTATGTTTTTTAAACAGAGAATTAAAGGGCATTTTAATTTTCCTGAATACATGCTGTCTGTCACTCAGTTTGATACTTGATATATTATATGTCACGCTTGGGCACTGGCAAGCTGAAGGTTGGCCCAGCCCTCATTTTTATGGCTCATATTTCAGATCTGGAGCTCAAACACTGTTTACCATTACTTTCACAGTGATGCTCGATCAGGTCCAGAAATTTCCAAAGGCAGATCAGCTGTAAAGCACAGATTGAGATCCGAATTTTCTAGAAGCCTGATGTAATCTAAGCTAGGAGCCTACACAGACATTGCACTATTTTTTGTTCAGCGAAATCAGCAGTGTGGCACTGAGGACTGCTATATGCTCATTATATCTATTTGAAAGACTTTTTGGTATGCATGGGTCCTGATTTTAACACACTAGTAACTCAAACCCTTGCATAACTTCAGTCTTCTCACTGCTGTTACTGAATTCACGAAACTCTTCCAAAATCTGACTTCAAAGCTAGATCTATTTTTCTTCACTTTATGCTCCCTGCCTTCCTCCTTTCATATATTAGATGTATTTGATGATACACCATAATACTGTGTTTTTATTCTTTATATTATAATTCCTTTTCTCACTGCCTTCCTGAACCTTGAAAACTATCTGGAAGAGATTAATATCACTGTACAGGTACCATGTCTCTCCAGCCTTAAGAATAAAAGTAAATTGTAATTAAATGTATTCAGAGGATTGTATACATTTCCTATTAGATGGATGAATTGGAGTAGCTTCTGTCATTCTTTTCTTTCTGCAGTTCGACTCCCTATATAGATTCAAATAGTTCATATAAGCGTGTTTGCAAGTACAGAAAGCTTTATGCCAGCATTTAATGTGCTTTTGCACCTGTAGGCGTTGTGTTTCATTGTAATTTATGACCAAAGAAATTGAATTCTGTAGAAGGTGAAAGGATAGTAATGTTGTTAAGAAAACGGTGTGAAGAAATATCTACCCATTTACTCACATTCTCCTAGGACTTACTGTCACTGTTGCTCTTTTTGCTGATTTTACTGAGCTTGACAACAGAAGCCAGTACCTAGGCATTCAAGGATCCAGGTCAACCTCTAGTCAAATTTGTGAGAGCCCTGAACATGCCTTGCTCATGTGGGCTTAAACACATGTAAAGCACCAAAGTCAACTTGAACGAAATCTTTTGAAAATCCTCTCTGCGTTTTAGGACACTGAATTTAGTCCTTCAGTCCTTCTCAAATTTAATATTTTAGTGATAATCACCACATAAAGTATGACAGTGCTAGTATTGGCTTTCAGTTGCAAAGAGTGAAAGTTAGAATTGGTCAAAGACCTTTGGAGAGGGGATTGTATTGGAAAATATTTGCTTGTCAAATTTGAAAAATGTTCCATAGCAGCATGTTGACTCAATGACACACACTTTGAAAGAAAAGCATTGAAATGAGTCATTTTTTGTTTTCTCATTTCATTAGCACTGAAGTGTTTTGTTTCAAGTTTATAATTTGCTTTTACATTGTTCCAGTGTTATGCTATGTTCTTTGCCTCAGCATCAAAATGACATTTGCCAGTGTTGCCAAATCTCTTTTTTTTCTCTGAATTTCCTTTTCAGAAAAGATAAAATCCAGTCTTGAGTTTATTTATTCATTTTGAATGGAAAAGGATATTTGAACTACATGAAGTTTCCCTTGTAGCAGAAAATATCTTTGTTCGTTAGTCCAAGAACCTGTAAGAATTAAAATAGGGAATAAATAAATGAACTATTGATTTTTAGCAGAAAAATACACCTGGAACCTTACAAATAACAGAGAACTGAAAGTTACTATTTTCACATCACTTTAACGGAAAGTTCTGATGACAGATTTTGGAAAAGGTTCCAAAAATAAGTCTTTTTCTGTATCTTTAGATGATGTTAACTTAATTAGGTATGAACGCTATGCGTAACCTTGGTTCACATATACGGCCTTTTGTCCATTTTATAAGACTCCACTCATTTCTTCACTGAAGAGACATGCATGCTTCTGGGATGACTGACCTGGTGCCATGCCATCCAGAACATGCAGATCCAGGGAAGGTTACTGATGTGTTCCCAAGGAGCACAACTGTGACAGCGTGGATGTATGACAGACCTAAAAAGTCCCACACCATAACCTGCAGCAGACAGGACCTGCTATGTCTTGGTTACAAAGGGCAGCCTTTTCCCCTGATTTTATTTATTTTATTTTATTTTATTTTTGCATTCACTAATGCAGAGGGAAAAAAAAAAAGAAAAACAAACCAAAAAACAAACCCAAACAACCGAAAATGTTTCCTGGTGGGCTTGAACTTCAGCTATCACTAACAGAAAGTGAATGTGGGACTATTTGCTAGCATGCCAACCTATTGTCTCTCAAAACAAAAAAGTAACACAAATAATTGATGAAGTCTTTAGTGACATATTTATGGAAACTATATGGAAACTAATTTGTGAATTAGTCATGGGGAAACATTATGGGATAGTTGGAGACCATAGGCTATATTTCTGTTTTCCTCTGTGATGTCCTGTAAGACTTTGTCATAAACAACCTTTTGATCATTGAGAAATTTTAAAATAAAAAAGTGAAACACTACCCATCTCCCTTTATTTCAATGTTAAGCTTATTGCACAGCAAAAAAAAAACCTGCTCTACACTTTGAAAAAAATATTCTGTCTCATATTTTGTTCTCTTGTTTCTCCCCAGAGAATGAAATAAGAGGGAAGTTGCCTGGAATGTGAAGTATTTTCACTCTTCCTTTTAAGCTTTCTCTATTCTTTAAAATTCAAAGTATTCTCAGCTTTGGAAAAGTTAGAAAGCAGGAAAAGCATATTGAACCATGGTAATTTTGCACTCTTGCACATCCCTGCTTGATGAGGCTTTGTAATGTCACCAGCTGGCAAAGAGAAAAAAATTGTATTTCATCTTCCTTGAGGGTAAAAAATGGGGGGGGAGGGGAAGAGGACTGACAGATTTTACATAAAAAGCACGTAAAATAATGCATTTTGTTGAAGAATGTTTTCTGTTTATTTGCATACTATGTAGAGGGGAACAAAAAACAGGGAAATTTCAGAATTTCCTGCAAGAGTTGGTTTAGTTTTGTTTTCCTATATTTAGGGGAGGTATATATATGTATTGCCCACAAAGTGCAGTCCCAGACTGGCAGAGCACGGTGAGCCCAGCCCAGGCTGGGGTGGCAGGAGCTGGGGTCTGTGGGGGAAAGCCTGGAGAGTGGGAACAGCTCAGCACTCCTGTGCTGAGGAGTGGCTCCACTTGCACCGGGACTACGAAGGGCCCTTAAGAGCTTTCCTGGCTCGGTGCCCATAAGCACGCTAATTGTTTTTTAAATAGATCCAAGAAATGAACCATTGCCAGTTGGAATCACCTTCTTCATGAAAGAATATGTTTCTTTTCCGTCATCTACATATTTCTGTTTTGGAGACGTGACGACAGAAAAGAACAAATTTGGATGAGGAGTTTAGCGCTGGGCAGTCTCTGCGCGGTCAATCACGGGTTCAAGACAGGTTTCAGAGCCAGCCCTCCCTGTATAAACTCCCAGGTTCATGCTAACAGGCTGCCTCAGCTCAGACTCCGCAGCTGTGGCGTGCACATACCCGGGCTTGCCTTCGCATCGCCCCAGGTCATGGAAAAATTCATAAATTCATGAGGTGCTGCTGAGTAGCACTGCGCGTGGTCGCCCTGCAGAGTCCACATTTGTCCTCTGCTGTGATATTGCTGGAGTGTCCCAAACTGGGTCACCGCCAGCAGTGGGGGCAGAAAAGGTACAGGTTACGATGCTCTGAGTTTATACCATTCTCAGCCTGTTCTTCGCCTTTGGTATAGTCCTATAATAAAGCTGGGAACATACAGATATATCCAGACATACAGAATATATATTTAAGCAGGAAAATGCAAGGATATTAACCACCTTCTCCAGTGGCAGCAAATTCCTAAGTTGATATTTAATGCATTTAACCATATTGTAAAGGCTCACCTGAATCCTGTATATAGATTCCTAGATGATCTACAGAATATTTACGTAATATTTCCCATAAAATCCAGCATAATTTTACTTTCATTTCAGAGATAGCTCGACAGCACTTAGAAACTCCAGCCTCTAACAAGCCCATTGGATTAATCAGAGGGAAAAAAAGGAAGATAATGAGTAGTCCTCTTCCTGAGGAATATTTAGCCTAAAGTAAGATGTCACATAAAAAGTAGTAGAAAGGAAATATTATTAGATGGGAAACTGAAGGATGGATGGGTTATCTGATTTGTCAAAGAAGGGACAGGATTTGCCTATGTAATAATTTGTAGACATAAATGGCTATGTGACTGCAAATCTGGAACTGTCTCATGATCTTGGAAAATAATAGGATAAACCCTTATTTACTTACCAAAATTACTTGGACAAGAAGACTAAGGGAATAAACAGAGCAGAACTGAGGGATCTGCGCACGTCCTCTAACCACTGAGATTCCCTCATTTCTCAGAGAATTCTGCAATGCTGGATCGCTAATGATTGCAAGTACTGTCCCGCTTTCCTCATTAGGTATGATTTGATTCACCCTGCATTCTCCCATTGCCTTGTACATCTTAATTGCAGGAGGCAGATTTTTTTTATTTCTGCAGTGATTTTCATGATACAGCCTTAATATTTATTGGTTCTGAGGTACTGCAGTACAGATTACTTTCTATAATCATTTGGACATTATCACCAAATTCCACACAGATTCATAAATAGGTTGATAATTATTTCAAACAATGTTTATGGGAAAATGAGCAACGTCCTGAAAAAATTGCTGAGTCTTACCACAGAAAAGGTACTTGACCCTGTCGAAATTGCAATAAGAATAGACTGGAGACCTATGAAATGCAGCTTTGTACCTGGCCCACGCACATTGTCACCTCTGTACCTCCAGCTCCTGTTGTCTGCAGCATCCTGGGAGAGATGCTGGCTCTGATTGCAAAC
This sequence comes from Dromas ardeola, assembly GCA_013398915.1. Lineage (NCBI taxonomy): Eukaryota > Metazoa > Chordata > Aves > Charadriiformes > Dromadidae > Dromas > Dromas ardeola. Next base: position 30,394 of record VYZM01022218.1, on the reverse strand, counting down.
TGTGGGCCAAGAAAGGTTCACAGCTCGGGGGAGATTTACTCTAAACTGGCTGTAGCCTGGTCCTAGGGTTTGAACACCCATTTGCAGCTGTGGTGCATTAGGTGCTTTCCTGGGGCACTTTATCTGTTTTAGTGTAATTCGAGACACGTCCGAAACTGTGACGGCCATTCCAAACCAAACCACAGTGTGCAGGAAGGATTTGGAGATTGGCTTTGAAAGCCCACCCCTGAACTGAACTGAAACATTCATGTGAACATGAAAAGCATCACACCAGCATCATGCTGGCTTTTCCCACCCACAGGAAAGCAAAACATTTTCATTTCCTTCCTTCCAAATTTTTCTCATATGGGAATGTACAAAATGCAGAAAAACAAATATTTTATAGATATGGGGTATTTTACTCTAATAGAAAATAATTCTATTATGGTTATTATAAACAAGCATATGGGTTAGAGTCTGTGGATATTTATTCTCTGCCCAGAAATTGTGTAGTAACCCCTCAACTTCTATTACATTTTTTCACTGTTCTTGATTAAGAGTCTGTAAAGTCAATTCCATTGAACATTACTGGCGTCATCACCATTAAACTCATCTGTGCCACCTCTCCATCTCATGAAGGCCCTGTGTCAGGAAATGTTCTTGACTGAAGACAGCACTCATGGATGAATTTAAGATATGTGTTTGAGTACTACCAAGAACAATAAGCACTAACACTTAGGTGAACAATTTGTTTAAGGTTACCTAAATCATATTTGTTGCAGACATAGATTTAAAATATTTTTACTTCTTTTTTTCTGACTGAGAGACTACCTTTTAGCTTATGTATTCGGCCTTCCCTTAATACCACTCATATGTTCACTGAGGTCAATAGCGTTATGTGTATGCTTCAAGTCTGACGTGCCTAAGTACTTTGTGAAATCGTTTGGAAAACACTTTCAGACTTAACTATTTTTTTAATATTGGCATTTTTTAGGACCATATATATTACAGTATATTAAAGAGCAAAAATTTTCTTTTGTCTGAGTTTTTGAGATATTCCCCTTAACTACAGAGTCTTGTGGTACTGTAAACCAACAGTCAGACTTGGCAGGTTGGATTTGCTCCTTTACAGTGAAGGGAGGCAGTTAACATCTCGGGGAAATGTTTTCTCCAGCTGCAGGAAGTATATTAAAATTCTCACAACAGCTAATTCCCTCACAACTCCATTGACAATTGCCAGCAGCTTCTATGAAGAGCTAAGCAGCTTTATTACAAACCATCAGGTGAACTCAATGAGGTTCAATGTTTAAAGAAAGTCATAATAATAATTCTATAAGCACAGAGCCCAGTGGAGAGTGTTCCTGTAAGAATTAAGTTATTACATTTTTAAGCAATCATATGCAATAAAGAAGCTGAGATATTGTTTCATAATAAAGACTATTGCTGATGCAAATCTGATTCATTCTAATGGCTACTATAATTAACTGCACGGTTTGCGAGCTGTTAATTTTGAGGATGAATAATTGGTTAAACCAAGTTTTGTGTATTGCAATGTAATACACTTGTTCAATTTTCCACTTAATTTCAATTAATATGGGTTTTACATGTACTCCACTGTTGCAGATTTTATGCCTATTATTTTTAATTAGGAAAAAGCAATACCTTGGTAGAACAGAACAAATGAGCAACACTGTGTGTTGTTTCCAGGTTTTTTTTTCCATTACAGATATTTCAGTCTCATATCACTTCACTGTCCAAAACGTTAATCACTGCTCCTGAGGTGGGCTGGAACTTGGAGTGCCAGCTCCCGCACGAAACAGAAGGAAAAAAGGAATATTTCAGTTCCCTCATTCACTTACTGATCTCTACATAATGATTTCAGTTTGAAGTATGTATCTTTGCTACCCTTCCTGATGTTTTCACTACTCAAATATGTTTTATTGATTAGAACTGCGTGGTGATGTTCATGTTCACCACCGAAAAGGCAAGCTTGTAGATGCACCTGTTTTTTGACAGGATCAATCACCAGCTGGAGATTACTGACCTCCACAAAAGGTGCCTAGACGTCAGACTGGATGCTTGTCTTCTGAATACGTATTGTTAAACTAGATGAGTTCCACCCTCAAAGTCATATATTAGTCTTCATTTCTTTCAAGAAAATAATTGTCTGTCTTGTCTTTTCATGGCATAAATTACTTCTCACATTGTGCTGCCCCTGCAGTCAGACAAGCTCCATTTCTGCCTCTTGTCTGTGCCTCTGTGGAGACAGACCCGCCACTCTCATAGAGCAGACAGAGAGAGTTCTGTGCATTCCTTTTGCTCATGGCTGCCCACATACGGGATTCCCTGGCTCCTAGGGATTGCTGCTTGACTCATAAAAGGAGAGCCCTTTGTTTGTCCTCCCTCCAGAGCCAAACCTTTCCAGGTGTCCGACAAATTCCCAGCCCCATTGATGTGGTTGCTTTATCTCTGACTCTTCTCACTTCCCCAGTATTAAAAATCTGGAGTGCAGCTGGCAGCTTTACTGATGACATATGAGGCAGAAAACCTCCAGCCTACTCTTTCTTATCTGGACTGGTGCTGCCAACAGAGCAAATCTGTGCCATTAATAATACTGGGTTATAAAAAACAGGGCCTTCAGGGTGCTGGCGAATGAATTTTTATTGTGCATTTCACAGAAGCTTAAATAGAAAACAGAAATCCAGACACTATGTTTTAAAAGCCCAACAAAGTAAGGTTAACCTCTTCTGGCTAAAGAGAGTCATCGCCTAACCCGCATCATCACAGACATTTTAATGCATTCATCTGCATCGCATCACTATCCTCACTTCGTAAATAGAGAGGAGAAAGAGACATAGAAAGTAGGAGAGTTATTAGCACAGGAACTTTTGGTACAGTAAAGGAGTCGTGCCGAAGTCAGTCTGTTTGCGCAGGATTGGTTCCCATGTCTCTGAAACAAAAGTGTTGTCTACAAGGTCACTGTGGAATAGACCCCATGTTAGCATTAACACCTCAACAAAAGATTTCTGAGGATCTGGAGAAATTTCTGCAGGGAGAAATTCCTGGGTTTCCCAAAACATTATATTATAATGTTCATGACGCATGCTTTAAAAAAAGACATGGAAGAGAAGTAGTCGAAAAAAAACATATGTGATGTGTAGAGCTGCATAGTGAAATGCATCAGCTAGATAGTAAAATATTTAAGGAGAACCTCTTCTTTCATTCTTTTCTTTTTTTTTTTTTTTTAACATGATGTCTGTGTGTACCAGTAAGAGCATCTGCTATGAGTTGTTTAACACACTTAAAAAGACTTTTTCCACCATTAATAACCAACCCACCAACAGATGTCTGAAGAGCTGATTGTATTTGAGCCCCATGCACTAACCACCCACTTGGTGGTGTTCCCTGGCAGGCCAGATGACTCTGAGGACACAGCACGTTCAGGACTCCAAGATGGGCTTTGTAATCAACGCCATATACTCGATGGCATATGGCCTCCACAACATGCAGATGTCGCTGTGTCCAGGCTACGTGGGCCTCTGTGACGCCATGAAGCCCATAGATGGTCGGAAGCTCCTGGAATCCCTCATGAAAACTAACTTTACTGGAGTGTCTGGGGACATGATCTTGTTTGATGAGAACGGCGACTCGCCGGGAAGGTAATGTTGACATTTGTCAAACTCTTTAATACCAGACATGTTAACTGTACGTAGTAGATGCATGCAGACTTGACATCAGAGCTAAGATGTCATACTTTTGTTTTCACATTTCCTGAATTTCTGTCCTTATTTTTCCATAATAACTTTTTTTTTTTTATGTGCATCTTTTATGATGTTTAAGGTTAAGGACATGAACTTTCACGCATGCAATCTTCCTGCATGGATTTGCATTTTCATCTGTACCATTTAAAGGTATTACTTCTCACTACAAACCATCAGACCTTCAACTTTATGTTCATACACCACGACGGCTACCACAGCATTGCTCCATTTGTCTGGGTGTTTAAATGTATGTGTTTGATTGAGCGATAAGCAGTCACAGCAGACACAGTGCTTTTATTAAGAAAGGTAAAACAATATCAGAAATATTGTATTGATCTATCTGGGATTCTTTTTTTCCATCAGAACTAGTAAAAATCTGCTTCCATATCTTCCAGATAAAGCCTTTCCACTTGCATAACAGGCTTAATTATTAATTCATCCTGTGCTTCTATAAGGCAAATTGAATTTAAACAAAGCTGTTTTTGCTGAAAACTTACATACATGTATATACGTACATCTATGAAATATAAGACATAAGACACTATGTAAGATGGATAGGAAAAGGTAAACCCATTGGTCAGAATATTTTGAAGTTTCTAAAAATTTCTGCAATTTCAGAACTGAATTTTTTTTCATTTTATTCGAAAACCTGTGAAGTCAGCATTCTCTCCGAAAGAGAGCAGTACAGCCACCTACAAAGCAGTCTGTGTCTCTGGAGACACAAATTTTCCAACTCTCCAGACTCAGGCTCTAAGGAAGTGCACTGTGAGCTGGTAGGAGAACTCAGACACAAACTGGCAGAAACCCAGGAAAATTTCAGATGGAAATTTATTTTCAGCACTGTTTTGGTGAGCAAGGCTGTCTTCCGCTAAGCATTTCTATTTTTACAAATAGCTGAATTCTGTAGAAAAGTGCTCAGTCTAGATTTTTCTGACCAAATTATTTTTAAAAGACTTGCCCCAGACTTCTTTTAAAGGATTCCCACTTGGTTTTAATGCCGCTCAGATGCACTGGACTGCATCCTACCTTATTCCTGCCTGTTTCACAATTTTCTTGCTGAAAGACTGAAAACTGCCACAAATAAATGATACGTGGCCTGCCACAGATAAATTATATGTGGCATGACAGCACCAATGACAATATCTAAATGTTGCAGAGAGACATCTAGCTTTACCTTTTCCTCATGTTGGCATGCTTAGTAATAACGATTTAATTCTATTTGTTGCAAGGAATTTAATTGAATGTCTTGGCTTCTTTAAAATTCAATTCTAAGAAAGATAACGAAAGAATTATATCATGTGCAGTCATTTGTTCAGTCACAGTAGGACATTAGTGTTTCACTGAAGAGCATGGGGACACCATGTTGATTGTGCACCTCAGGGTAACGCAACTTTAAGAAAGTCCAGCCTCACTGGATTTGTGTGAGATACTTTAGCGCTCTGCCTACTCAAACTCATGGACTGTGTGTGGTGACAAAATGGTCCCACAAATGGGGGACCCCAAAATGGTTTTGAAACTCTTCTACAATAGTCACATTTTTAAATCCCATCTACATGCTAAAATTAGCCAACATTGAGCCAAAATTTACTTTTCATGATTAAGGCTTTATAGGAAGCTCCATCTCTAACGCCCAGGTTTTGAGCAGTTTATAGTCCTTTGAGCACTGTCAAACACTATTTGCAACAGCTGGGGGATGGTGCAGTCATACTGGAACAACTCATCTCCCCTGTTCACTTGCACTGAGAGCTGCATCTTCGCTTTGTAAAATGGAAATATAAATCCTCACAGCTGTACTGTGGTGCTGGCGTTTTAAGCAGGAAATCAGAACATAAAAAGCCTTTCTGACCTAGATAGCTCAGGATTTTGATGTATGGCAAAAGGGTTTTTATATTATACAACAGATGATTAATCCCACAAAATGCTTTGAATCCAGGCCCTATTCCAAAGTCCGTTATGTGTATGTTAAGCTTTAAGTAGATAGACACTCTAGTGGAGGGCTTGTTTTAGGTGAGAAAGAAGACACGGAAAAAAACAAATGAATATGGAAGGAACAGCCGTGATTTCTCAGGAAGATAACAACTATCTGTATATACTATCGAAACTCCAAAGAAGAAACTGTGAAGGCAAGAAAAGGCAAGAAAAACAAGATGCTGATGTTTTGGCTGTGCTACCAATAGAATATGTATTCTCAGGAACTTTATGCCACTTCTGTTTTGAAAGAAGTGTTTTGCACTGTGATTAGGGCACTGCTGGAAATGTGCTATTGCACCATCTGGTCTCTCCTATCCTAAAGTGATAAACTGTCCCTGTGGTGTCTCAAGGAAGCTCCAGGGAACCAGTAACTCGTGAGCCTCCACTATAGCAATGGTCTTACTGAGTCTGGATGTTACTATCAGTCCACCAACACCGTTCTCCACAGAGAAGAGACACAACATACTGAGACAACAGCTTATTTTATTTGTTAGGTTTCTTTCCAGCATTCCCCTTGGGACGTATGCATGGAACTACTACTGGAGGGATAATTGTTTTAGGTCATGTAACCTGCTAAGCACTGGCTGTTCATCCACCCATGAAACTCTGAATTGACAGCTGTAGCAAAGCAATACTCAGAGGAGTGTTACAATGTCCTGACAATGCTGAATAAAGACTCCACAGTGGCTTCTGGGCTAACTTTTTTGGTTAGTCTGTTTAATCCTTGAACAGTCTGTTACTATGTCTGTGAACCTCAGAAAAAAAAAAAAAAGCATAAAACCCTATTTATTCAGGTTCGTGTGTGTGTGTTTTCTGGATTCAATACATTTATGTCAGTCTGGCATTGATCTCTCCAACTTTGATGAGGTCATTCTCAAAGCTGTGGACCTTTCCTTCTTTATACAGGATGGGAAGTGAAATATTCCAAAATTCAGAAGTATCATAAATATTTCTTCCTAGCTCTGTGGTTGCTCATTCCTTCTTCTTTTGGAAAGACTCACAAATCATACGATATGGGTCATATGGGTCATCATATTACCCATTCAGTCAGGCTCCACTTTTATTTTCTTTCACAGGTTGCTTGCAGTCCTGATCCTGACCCGTGTCTGATTTTGGCATTGAATCCCCGACACAGTTTCCCCACTGTGACAGTTAGACTTTGTTTCCTGATGCAAAGCATCCTGAGATCCATGGATGGAGAATATTATAATTTTTTTTTATGTCAGCATGGGAAAAATACTGATGCTAGATATGGTATGGCTACTGCTTGTCAGTTTTAAAAGCGTTTCCTCAAAATTTAAGAGAGATACTTGGGTATCTTAGTTAAGAGATTATTTGATTTAATGGGCTGATTCTTTTATTTATCTGTACATTGGACTTCACAAATTACACTCTGACAATATCACTCTTAATCCAACCCAGTCCATGTGCTTTACCTTGGGGGCTAATTTTGTGCCTGCTGCCAGTAAAAAGGTGTCTCCTGGTTTATGAAGCAGGCAGGTTTTCTAAACCTATGATTGCGTTCATCTTCTCAGTCTATATCATTTGCTTATTTTCCATCAGTGAATTTCATGTTGCTTAGTCAGATTACTGCAAAATCCACTGAAGAGGAGCTAAAGAAAAGTATGACATCATCACTTCAGGAGCTGCCCAACTTTCCAAGCATGCCTTACATGTAAGCGCTAAAAGAACAGGCCTGTAAGGCAGAAAGGTGGCCTGGTGTTTAGCATGCCAGTAGGAGGCTAGCGAGTCCTACGTCGCTCCACAGACTTTCTGTAAGACTCTGTGAGAGCTAAAAATAAAATAGGAGGAAGAGGAACAGGAACCTGAAAACTCGAATCAGCTCTAGCTCTGTGCCTAACTCTTCTGTTCCTAAATAATGAGGTGACCTGACCTAAAAGTAGCCCAGGACTGAGGCATGAATACTCTTTCTTTTCCATACCATACTGTACGAAGTATTAAATGTGTTCTTATCACTGAAGAATTATAGAAAAATGGAGGGGATTGTATGGATGGAAGAGAATAGCATTTGCTGCTGCAATGCTGTAGAAGAAAAAGGCCAAAAAAAAGGCAAGTCTCAACTTCATTCTTCAAATGCCTGGACTACAAGGTGCCTCTTGACAAGAAGATCTCCCTGAAGCTTCCTACAAGTCCCAGAATCCTGGAGTCTGTGCCTGAAGAACGTTGCCTGATCCCTCTCTGGGTGCCACACCAAATTGCATCTTGCAGTCTTACAGCACAGGACATTTCTTTTGATCCTACAGGCCTAGGTTGCTTCTGCCTCAGTTTAGGAGCTTAAATGTCTTCAGGCTTCCTCTCTCAGGAGGGGAATAAGCACCTGCAGACAGTGAGGAACACTTATCATTGGGAATTGCCATTATAGGTTTAGATTTCTACACATCTGCTATAGAGGGACCCTAGGGCAGGTAGGGTTCCCTATGTAGTTGCCTTCAGTGCTGAAAGTTACACAGGATGAATCCTGTCGGGCTCATTTCAGTGTTTTTCTTAAATAAATAAAGACACTCCCAGGAGTTCAGTCACTTAACCCTAAAGTGTTCAGGGAACTTTCATGGTGATAGTAGAAAGCAAATTAAAATACAAAGGGAAAGAAAGATGAAGATATCATAAAAAGTATTGGAAGGGACTCAAGCATAATGCTTGAAATTTTGTCTTCTTTATTTCAAAAAACTTGATTTTGACTGCATAGTGTTCCTTCAATTTGAAACATTTCATGATGTTCTCCTCAACTCAGCTATGTCTCTCCTTTGTGTTTCCAAAGATATGAAATCATGAATTTCAAGAAAATGGGGAAAGACTACTTTGATTACATCAATGTTGGCAGCTGGGACAACGGTGAGCTGAAAATGGACGATGACGAAATATGGTCAGAGAAGAATAATATCATCAGATCTGTGTGCAGTGAACCCTGTGAAAAAGGCCAGATAAAGGTAAATATTTTCTCCATTTACTTCAGTCATGTAGAATGCATAGCCTTGAAATTTGAAAACAAGTTTTTCTTCACTCTTACATGGAGACAGTATCCCACACCTTAATTAAAATGTGCAGAGTTATGTAATTAGTTCTTACTTGTATCATAGCCATCTCACTATTTTCATAAGTTGCCATTTTCTTGTACTCCTGTATCTGTGAACTGCTGACTTTTTTATACTTATATTCCAAATACTTTAGAACAGATATTTGGGGTTTTTTTGCTGGGTATTTTTACAGCATGTGATTCAGTGGAGTGTAAATCCCTGACTAGGACTTGTCAGTACAATTGCAGGTAAATTATAAATAATAATTGCTACTATTTCAGTGCTAGACATAGACACCTCGAATGGAACATTATTACTCAGACCTGAAGTCTGTGGTATCATTAGAGAACATCAATAACTACCACTACTTAGAACTTCAGGAAATGTAGGTAACATTTTTTTTAATCATACCTGTTTTACTGCTTCTTTGTTTCCCAGGTTTTTGATTTTTCCATCCTTCCGTTCCATGTTGCAGTAAGTAAGGAGGGTAGATGAGTCTGTCATATATTAACTGTACTTTATTATGCTTCAGCATCCCCTGACACTTACTGCAGAACAGTTGAAATACTGTAAGTCCTTATCTTACCTTACAGTCATTTATATAAAAGCCTTTGGGTTTGGGCATGGACAACAGAGTGGCTCAGACTGAAAAAAGGCAACTGGAATTTCTGACATATCTCACTGGAAGCTGGATCATTTTTCTCCTGTGTTAATGTGGCATACATCCAAAACTGGGAAGCAGCTACAGTGAGGGGCTGGTGGGAGGCTGACCATGTTCTGCAACACAAAGTGACTCTCTTCAGTCTCAGTTTTCCAGAGCTTTAGGACACAGTCACCATGTTTTATTCATTAACTGGCCTTTGGCAGAGTCAGTAAGAGAGTTTCATCAGACCAAATGTATATGTCTTCAATGTAAACATACACAATTATCCAGATCAGGAATCATCTCATCCTCATGTAGGCTTTGAAAACAGTTAAGGTGAATCTTGGTGTAGAAGCTCTTCTTTCTCTTCACTGATGGTAAAATGCACCCAGCCAGGACAGTTGGTTCAGACAAGAACATACCTTCTGCAGGCACATAAAAGAAGGTGGGATGAATTACTCCATCAACATCAGAACAAGGGTCTGATGTTAGCCTACTCCAGCCACAAAGTCACATATGTGAGAGGACAGAGATGGACAAACAGATAATAACTTCAGAATTGGGCAGCTGTGAGTTCCTTTATGATCTGCTGCCACAACACAGGTGACGGGAAGTATCTTGTGATCTTCATTAACGCAGTTTCCTTACACCTTCTGACCATGCTTTCAAGGATTCTCCCACAAGGATTCTTCACTATGAAGGCAGTTCATCACACACTTAGACACATGCTTGAAATCTGGTGTCTGAAATGTTCTTTATGCTCCTCATTAGGTTATTGATTATGAATCTCAAAGTTTACTTCATAGTCCTTTATCTTCATGGTCTTCACAGATGTTGGGGAGAGCTTGACTCTGCCAAGCTCCATGGTGGTTTTCCTGCAGAATTCTGTGGGATTGAGTTATCATGCAGGAATTTGAAACATTCAGTGTAATGATATTCAACACTCAGCAACATTTGGTATGTCCATCTGAAGGACTAGATAAAATTCAAACACAACCCAACTCTATATATTTGAAATAGTGCGGACATATGATTATTTAAATAAATACACGTTCAAAGGATTGCCCAGGTGACAAGGGCAAGGGAAAATAATTTTTGTTTTAAAGATAATTATTTTTACTAGAAGGGACAGAATGTTTTACAGTTATGAGCTACAAAAAACAATTGTTCAAGAAATGAAAGATAAAAGGATGAAGAAATAGCTGACTAAGCAATTTAATACAAAAAGTCTGACCTGATTCTGAGTAGTAGAGAACAATCATTTTGATTCCTAAGGAAGGATACATAATCCTTCTCTGGATTAACCCCCACTTAGTGCTGGGTGAAAAATAATCGGTGTATCAGTTTTCTGATAGATTTGTCAAATTCCAAGTAATTTATAGAAGATGTCGATTTGGTAAAGTTTAAAAGAAAACTGTAAATGAACTGTTTTGATAAAAAATTTAGGTGTTTTGATACTAACATATGTTTTCTATTTTGCCAATTTATTTTTTTGAATATTTTACACATTGAAAAAGTTTGGATTTTTATAATGCATCAAGTTTACCAAAATATGTGTCCAAAATTTAGTACAAGCTTTCTAAGAATGGATTTTTCCCAGACACAAGAAATTTTGTCATTTGTTCAAGTTTTCAAGTCCCCATATTTTTGATGAAAATTATATAATTTACACTTTTTTTCACTACAGCATTGCAAAGAACAATCCCGTTCTTTTTGATTACACTCCTTTATTTATTAAAATTGCAATAAAGACATTTGGTTTTGAAGCCACCTTCTAAATTCATCATTGCAAATGATACATAAGTCAACTTACTTCTTATGCTATACTAGGGGGTATTCATTTATAAATTGTTTGGGAAGAGCAGTGAAACTGGGAATACTTTATTTCAAAGGAAAAACATATTGACAAGAAGCACAGATGTTTTCAGTGCCCAGATGATAAATACGGATCTTGAAAAATCTGCATCTCAATCATGAGCACGCAATAACATTTGGCAGTAAATTATAAAATGAGAAATCAGGTCAGACGTTAAAATGGATAAAGACAACATTCTCACTCTTAAATGTTAATTAGAAATGCAGTAATTAAATAATTCTGGAAAAGCCATGTTCAGTTTCGTTTCTGGAAAAAATCAGTTTTAACAAATCACTTACAGTTGGGTGAAAAATAAGCACCCAAAAATCTTTAGGTAATGAACCCTTAGGGAAATAACACTGTTGACGTGATTCCCTGCATCGACCCCAGTGGAGTGAATTATATGCCTTGAGTATCACGCACTGGCTTGTGTAGGTACATTGCCACCCATGAAATTTTGAGTTTTGCTAATTCTAAGTGGGGAAAAAATATCTTACTGCAATTTGTACCACCCCTTATACTTCTGTGGAGTTGATGGTTTCTTTCTTCTGGTACATACATGATGGGAGAACTGAAAGCTTGTGTCATATTTTGTATAAGAAAACATATCATAACCAAATGTCAATTTTCGTCTCAGGTGATCCGTAAAGGAGAAGTGAGTTGCTGTTGGACCTGCACTCCTTGTAAAGAGAATGAATATGTGTTTGATGAATACACATGCAAAGCCTGCCAGCTCGGCTCCTGGCCCAATGAAGACCTCACAGGTAAATGAGTTGTGGCTGTGCTTATGTTGTCAATGAAAAAGTTCATCTGCTGAGCTGAAGAAACAAATGCCAGATACAAGTGAGTATGAGGACTGTTTCAGTCAGATCGAACCCAGTGATAAAGCTGACATTTGAACTGAGGCTGGTATTTGTTTTCTCGCCTCAAGCTGATTAAGAAATCATTGGTGTAATTCAGCTGCTTTCTAAAGACCTGAGCTACCAGATCTGGAAATAAAAAAAATTGCTCCTGGTTTTGTATTCAACCCTGTCCTAACATCTTGCTGGTGGTGCAGATCTTGTCCTTCCCCAAACAGGTAGAGAAATTAAGTCCTTCTCAGAGAAATTATTAAAGGACATGAAATTTCGGGTTTATTTTCCTCCCAAGCAGGTACACAAGAGTCATGCAATATTTTCTTTTTTAGTCTGAAAAAGTTATGAACTAGTTACTGTAGTTACTGCTGCTAAAAGTGTGACTTAGCTTTGCATTAGTCCTTTCTTTGTTAGAGTCTGCTAGAATACAGGGTTCATGTTCTCCTTGCCATGGCGTAGATGTCTATGCTCTTGCAGAATACCAATTTGCCTACTTTAGAGATAAATTACTCTGACACTTGTATCCCACAGCCTCTCTTCTTTATGACTAATAAACAGAATTCAAGTATCCAAATGCTCAGAGCGCACACCACTTCAAAACACTGTTCAGAGATCAGGTCTTCGTTGTGCCAGGCTCTGTATAGACAACGGGAGAAGAGACAGTTTTTTTTCAGAAGAGCTCACAGACTTGGTTTGCATACAATTTCTGTGGATGAGGGGAGAAGTATTTGAGGTGAAAGAGAGGGAAGACAAAGGGAAAAACAGTTTTCTGGATGAATTTGTGTAAGTGGAAGACTGTCAGGCAAGGCTTGGCCTATAGACAGGTTATTGTATATAAAGTTAATCCTTCCCTGGTAAGGAATGTTGCATTGCTGATATATAAGAACTAGGTTATCTAATTACTGCAAAAATATCATTTAGCCATGAAACTGATGGGGTAGTTTTCAGAAAATGTCAAAAAAAATGAAACTTTCGCTGAGAAAAAAGCTTTTGACTGAGAAAACTGAAACAGCAATAAAATGGATCTGCAAGTGCTCCTCCAGCCCCGCTCCCCCAGCCCTGCCTCCCGAGGCATTCAGCAACCAGGCAGCAAAGTCAGCTTATCCAGGGAAAGCTTTCTTGTGCCAGGAGAATGGGGAAGAGGAGAAAAAGAGACCTGGCCCCATGTGTCCCCCAGAGCAGAGTACTGAGGTTATTTTATAAGCTCAGGTTCACATCCCAGCTGGGCCACCCAGAAGCCTCCACAGCCCACGTTGCAGGGACCAGGCCACTCCACCAGGGTGGTCAGTTTATGAAGGTCAACTAGTGCAAATGGTCAACGCGTCAGCCACCTTGGATCTTGCTCCCTGCTCACATCTCTGTTTCAGTGACCACCTGAGGTTTTACCCAATATAGACCAGCTGGAAAAGGGGCTACTATAATTCAGTTAGGAGGGAACTTGTTCCAAGTGCCTCATTGGACCAACAGGGGACCCAATTCTGTGATGGGAACTGCCCATTGACCTGGTGAAGTTTGGGTAATTAGCCTGTAAACCATGATATGTAAGGCAAGGTGGGACGAACAGCCATCAGGTTGGCCTTTGGGCTCTGCGCTTTGAGCTGGTTCCCCAGGGCATACAGATCTCCATGCCTCAGGTAAGGCATAATTCTGGGCTTTTGGGAGGATTTACCCCCTGAAGGTCTTTGCCCTCAGGATGGAAGAGCAGGATGGAGTGGCACCTCGAAAGCTCTTGTAGGATAAGTCACTGATTTTCCACCCTCCTCTGATTTTTTTAAAGGAAAGCAATTGTCTTTTTAGTAAAGCCAACTGCTTTGTGTATTCCATAGGCTGCAAACCATTCAACTGGCTCTAGACATGCATTTTATGGCTTTGAAGGGACCAAAGTTAATATGCATACGAAATGACATCAGTGCCAAGCAGTGTTCCTGAGGAGATCTAACCCTTGTTCCTCAGCCAGGCACAAATTCAGCAGGCAGTGTTTGGAAACTGAACTCCCCCTTGGCCTCCATGAGCACAGCTGATACAATATGCACTCCTGGTAAGAGGATACCCATCACCATAGCTTCATGGCTGTGTAGTCCTCACCTAACTTACTATTCACATGATGGCTGGATCTTGTCTTATTTATCTTTGTATCAAAAACAGATTTTAAAAAGTCTATTCCCAGGTTATCATAAAATATATTGAGCTGCATTTTTAATGATCAAATTTATAGCCCCAACTTTTGCAGCTTGTAAAAAACTGCCTCTCAGTCTTGTTTACAACATAAGTTTTAGTAATAAATGCGAATTAAAAGTAAGGAGAGGGAGATGTAATTTTATTCTGGCAAGGAAATTTCCCTTCAGTGTTATAAAGCATACACCAGTCTCCTTGAAGTGTCCCTACATCTGGTACTGCAGCAGTCTGCATCTCTTTGCTGCTTGATAAAGCCATGTCTTAGGTAATGTCAACCCCACAAGGCTACACATATAAAGAGCTCATTGGAATAAGTCTTCCTTGCATTATCACCTTCAGATGAGAGTCCTGTAAATATATCAGCCACATGCCTGAGAAGGCTTTCAACATGGAGCTGCACCTCACTGTTTGCCAGAGATCTGAACTTGGATAAAAACATTTTTGGAATCCTTTCTTGGCTCACACAACAAAACATTGCTCTGTCTTTCTTATGCTGAATGACCAGAATCAGTTTTGTGCCACAAACTTCACTATATAAAATGTGAAATGGCATGGATGTTGCTCACAGAAAGGAAGAGAGATTAATGCTTTTTTTCAGTCACCTGTGGGATATCAGAATTCAGATGCAGGAGGGGAGAAGACAGAAGGGATGCAATACATGTAGGAAAACAAAAACAAAGTTATTCTAAGAACAGAAGACATTGAAGTTCTGAAGTACAGAAAGGTACAGGAAGTCCAAAGGTAGTAGGAAAGACAAGTGTGAGGAAGAGTTTCTCTTGATTAAATCAGTTTCTGGAAAATATTCCATCTAGAAGTGAAGCTGAGGCAAGAAAGGGAATGTTTAGCCACCCATATTTTATTTTCCCACGAATTCCAGTTTCATTGCATATGCATACAACGTTCTCCATGGACTAGGTTCCTCCTTGCACAAGAAATTAGTCATTCTCTTCCTTTTCTCCAAATTCATCTGTACCATCTCAACATGCACCCAGAGTCATTTTCTTCCTCCTTGTTTAGTATCAAAACATGCTTTCCAACCTACTGTAGCTCCACTTCTTCCCCCTGCATTGTGTTAGCAAAATCCATACATCACAGCACCACTTCATACATTAGTATGGCCAGTGTGGCTGAGTCACATACCCAATTAGAGTAGGAAAAACTCCCAGATTTAAGTCCAGAAGTATATGCCAACCCCTCCACTATTCCTCAATGCCCTTCTTCACATTATATTCACAGTGGAGGGAAGATAAATGGATGCCAAGCATTTTTAGATACAAATGAAGGGATTTTCTTAACACTGAGGATCAAACCTAAATTAAACATATTTTTCATTAGCTTGATGAGAACGGCTTTTTAGTTCTTCAAAAACCCAAGTGCCTTTGAGGTTATGGCCTTCTGCATTCAAAAAGGGTGCTTTGGAAAGACCAGATAAGTTTTGTTCAGCATCTCAGAGCTTTTTCACTGGAAGTAGGCATATCTTGGTCCAGTTATCACTAGTGTTGGTTTAAGGACATTTTTGAGGTGGGAAAGAGGCAATTATTCTCTCTTTCTGTGATTCAGGGACAGCATACAACAATAACAGAAACAGAACTTTGTCTAGTGACCTCGGGGACTGCAAGGAAAGTAGATGATATTAATTTCAGTGACACTTGGATTATCTTCAGGCTCTATTGACATTTTTCTCATTCTCTGTGCACTCCAAATACACCGGCTATTTGATTTTCTTAATTGGATTCCCATGAAAATAGGAACTGAAATATTTCACAGCTCTTGAAATGTTTTCTTTGCCATTCAAGGATAAGACTAAATATCAGAAATATATATTTTTATTATAGTTACAAAAATGCTTTCACCAAATAAGGTACAGTAAACCCAGGAGAGCAGCGTCCTGATCTTGTCTGCCTGTTTGAAAGTGCCAGATAAGATCTTGAATGGAAAGGATTGAAAAAAAGGGCACCCTGCCTCTAAGTGACACAACAGCCATTTCAAAGAGCTCTGACAACACTGATGCTGTGTCCCATTTGGCTTGTACTGATCCGGATTGCTCACTGAGAAGCGAGGATGGCTGCCTCCCTCATCCTGAGGGCATTGCTCATACTGTCAGCGAGAGCCGCAGAGAGCGGATGGTACTGGGAGCTGCTGCTGCCTTGGCTCCGGGCAATATCTGCCGTGGCTGATGAAAACACCCATGGGACCAAGGGCAGGGACGATGCTCAGCGTCGGATCTCGGCGGATCCCCACAAGGGCTTGGTCTGCTCTTCCTGCAGCACGCTGATCTGGGCTGCGGCAGAAGCCACAGGCGTCTGAGATTTGGGTGTCTTGTAAGACTGGGTCCTGCCCCTCCCCAGCAAGAAATATCATCCATACCTTGCCTGAAATATTTTCAAATGGTGACTACTTGTTGCCATCAAACTGCTTTCCTGTATTGTTACTTGCAATAAAGTTACAGCCGTTGGTAATTTCAGCAATTGTCTGACAGTTATGAGCACGAGGCAGAACACAATTTAGTCTGTGCTGACATCGATTTTGCTACTGAAACATCACTAGGATCTTGCTTTTGACCATAATTGGTAAGGTTGTAATTCAGACTGAGGGTAGAAGAAGGACACAATTTTTATCTTGCTTTGTTTTTTTTTTTTTTAAGTGTTATAAATGCACATCAGCAGAGATAATGTCTGATTTTCACCCTGATTTTCTGTGCCTTGTATTCCTCTTTACTTTTTATTTCTTATTCTTATTCTTTATTTCTTACTCCAAATGAAATGTAACCATTTCCATAAGTCACTTTCACATCAGCCTCTTGGAGAAAGCAGATAAGGATGAGTTAAAGGTTCAGGTGGCAATATAATGATGAGGATCTCTGGCCGTAATTTTCTCCTCTCCCTTGTTGCTGGGTTTGTGGATTTTCTTACTTCAACTGCTTGTTCCAGGTATGGTGTGGACTGTAGCTTCCAGTCCATTTACAACCCAAGTCTCCAGCATGAACCACACAGTGTTTCAGGCTCAAGTGAGCTGGTTCAAGAATGCTGAGCTCAACGAACAGCTCTTGGAGGCTCCTGGGCTGAATGAAGGGGGACTTGCCAACAAAGCCAGAAGGGTCCACTTGTAATTGCCTCACATTATGGAAAGTTTGCTGAACACGACATATTCTGAACAAAACATTTACAACACACAGAGCCAGCATTTTTTGGTGAAACTTAAATCAAAACATTAGAGCTAACATAAGGATGGACCTGATTGTTGCAATTCATCAGTTGTTCCAGTCATTCTGCACATTTATGTAATTAAGGAATCATTCCCCATGTGGTCACAGAGTAACTTTAATGTATTATTCTAAGATTCATGGTCTTGCCTCTTACTGCAATGCACAGTATATTTCAGTTACTAGGGACTTAGGCTTCTGAAGTACAGCTGCCCCAGCTTTTGCAGTTTAAGATGTGACCAATTCCAACTCCTGCCCTGCAGAGGTGGCAGAATAAACACATGTACAGTCTTCAGCTGCATCCATTGACTGTGCAAACCCACCTTCACCCATGATTTCAGTAAATGTGCCAGCCTGGGAGCTACAGCAACTAAGAAGCCAGCACATGGTCACCTCTGCTATTGTAGCAACTATGAAAGGTCCCACCAGAACAGGACAAAGAACTGGTGACCATAATAGTTTACCATGACTACCAGAACTTAGTTCTGAAATGCTAAAGATGCCCTCTCTTACTTCAGTTGGTCCATATTCTATGTGGTGGTCACAGGGCTGCTTTCTCACCCAGGATTCAGTTTTGACTTGTGAGTATGGGTAACAATTTGTGGTTTTATAAAAATTTAAAATAAATTTTAAAAAGTTATTATAAAAGCTACCCTGCCAGTTTCATGTAGATGTTTATTCTGACTCCTATATTTTTGCATCTCAGCTCTCCATACGTGAAAACCCAAATAACCAGTCACGATATTCCTTCTCTCATCTCTTGGGATTGTAAATAGGGAAACATTCAGAAGCACTCATATAAAATATCTAACAGCATGACATCAATACATTTTGAATGATGTGTACTAAATCCTATGTGGACACTCTCCTTCACAACTAAGATGGGGCTAGGTTTAGGTTTCAGTCTTGGTGTTTGGACTCCTGCTATCCTTTGAAGGACCTGTGAAAACTTACCAAGAAAACCAAGTCTTTTGTCAACAGGTTTAACCCACTGCCCGGGATGCCACATCACACTGAAAAATACTTAAGACTTACTAAACCAGCAGTAATTTTCTGCCAATTTTAGTCTCCATAT
This sequence comes from Dromas ardeola, assembly GCA_013398915.1. Taxonomy (NCBI): domain Eukaryota; kingdom Metazoa; phylum Chordata; class Aves; order Charadriiformes; family Dromadidae; genus Dromas; species Dromas ardeola. Next base: position 11,844 of record VYZM01022218.1, on the reverse strand, counting down.
GCAGATTCACTGAGCTTTAGTTCCTGATGTTGACTTAAAAGATTTCACTGAATTCCCTTCCCTTTCCAGAGTGCATCCTATTCGCAGGCCTTAGTTTGTCATGTTTACCTTTGAAACTAGTTTAATTATATATTTTATATGCTTACCATGAAAGGGATTTTCAGTAGTAATACAGTTTTATGGATGCTGAAGGCATGGTAAGGTCTTTTAGGTGTCAAGGTTATCATAACAAATTAAAACAGGGTCATGATCAAATCCCCAGAAAATATGGACTATAATGCAGTGCTTCATATCTATGAACTCTTTTCCTAGATGAACTAATTTTAAAGCAATATGAAAGATAAGAAATAAGTGGCAAGTTTAGCTCCACAAAGAGAGTGCAGGGTACTAATAGACCTATGGCAGTGGTCAAGCCTTCAAGAACTCTCCTCTCCTCATTTTTGGCACAATGTAGCCCATTCCTGAAGCAGCTAGATGTTTTTCCAAAATATTAGATTATTTTTTTTGTCCCCCAGAAAATCTTCATACAGCCTTATCTGTAATTTGTTGGTGATTCTTGACACTACTTTCAGAAATCCTTTCCCCAGCAAGTCAAATGGGACTCTGATTTTTTATATCAGCTTGTCTTGTTATTCACATGCATATCAAGTACCTTGCTCCCACTGGTGACGTTTCTGGCCAGAAAAACAGAGAGGCAGTTTTATGTCAATTTTACTGGGGCTCTGGTCCCAGAAGCAGTGCACTCTTGAGCACAGAGTAGAACAACTCTACACCTGCTCCAAATTGGACCGGGTCCTAACAGCTTTTCCACAAGCCAAAGATTGCCTCAGCACACTGCAGGGACCACAAGACAAGGCTGCTGGCTCTGTTCCACCTGGAGTTTATGAGCCAGCTAGGAAAGAAGACTTTCCAGGTGCTTGGAGATGTTGATGAAGTGTAAGAGATGGGCTGTGGGGCATGTTTTTGTCCAAATGACCATTGAGCATATACATATTTAGGGGATAGGAATGAGTTCTTCTTGTGTTACCATTTTTCAGCTTTTGCCTTGATGTAATCCTGGCCATCAACCTAACCTGAACACTCATAGTGCAGTTTTCCCATATTTCTTTTACTTGATCTAGTTGTCCCTTTCTGCAAAGTGCCATTGTCAGAAACCATTAGCTGCAAAGCTATTATATGAAAACCTCACCAATCATTGCTTTATGAAGACTATCCAGTCCTTAAATCTTAATTGAGCAATAAATCATTTCATAATTTAGCATTCTCCTTGTAAAGCATACCCAGTGATGGGGGAAAAAGTGGGACAAGTTTTCAACTCTTTTCTCAGGTATTTTATTAAGAGAATGTAAAAAGAGTAATAAAGTAAGGAAGGCATGAAATAGTCTGAAACTAATGAGAAATGCTTGGTTATGATTCACCTCTGCTGCATTAGAAACTGAGCAAAATTCAGCCCCTATATCATTGTCTGCATGTAAAGGCCAGCTGTCAGATAAAGACCTTTTCTCTTCAAATTTCCTGTCCAAAAATATACAGTAGTATTAGAAGCTGGCAACAAATTGTTTCCTCAAAACATTAATTAAATTTTGGTAAAATCAGAAATAGATTTAGAGGTCACTTACTAGTAAAACTTCTTGGGGAAGAACCCCACGTAGGGATATCTGCACACACTGGAGTATGTTTTCTGGTTTTCACTCTTTTTCCACCACTCTCACTGGTATAAAATGTTGATTTTAATGATATGATTCCTGTGCTACATTAATCTTGAGAAGTCAGAATGAAATACTGTGTCTCCCTCACACTAATAAGAAAACCCTTTAAAACCAACAGGAGTCAAGTAAGTAACATCAACTAATGCCTAATGAGAGTGTTTCATAAAAATCTAAATGTCTTTGTTACATTAAGACATGGTATTAACTTTATTATTGCAACATAAAACTTTGCATATCAAAGCAGTTAAAATATGGATCGTAAATTAGTCTGCATTTAGTAACCAAGAACACAATTCTGTTACACTGGAGTGACTGCAAATTTCTATCCTTTAACTGCAACAATGTCAAAGATTTATTGACCCTAATCCTTCTGATTTTTCTGCAAGAATAAACTATAATTTTGCCACACAGTCTATTGAGTATACCACCATATTATAGGTATTTTTTAAATAATATTAATTGTCTAGAGATCTAGGATATAGAAATACCATGAGATGAGTTAAGCCCAATATCTACCAATATCACTTCATGGAATGATTTTTACTACTAAGAATATCAGTGACAGCTTTGGAATAACTTTAGGCTCCACCAAAAATAAAGGAAAAGGCAAAGAGTAGATCTTGCTTGTAGAAATTCCCAAATTATAGTCCTGATGTCTACATTTACTCCCGTTCATCAAGTCGTTGAGGTTCCAGGTTCCCTAATTAATTTGGATTGCTTGGCATCCAGATGCCCGGTGCTGATGACCCTCACTGCTGAAAACACAGATGTGAGCACCCAGCCCTCCCTCCCCACGGGGTGAAGTGCCTTGCTACCACCTACCCCGAGTCAGGCTGACATCCTTCTATCTGACCCAGCCAGAAGACAGCAACCTGATGACAACAATCCTAAATTTTAAGGTCATTTAAATTTTGCAGTCAAGCTTAATACAAGTGTAAGGGAAATAAAAGCTTTTAGTTGTGTTTCCTCCTCTCCATCATCTCCCTGGCTGGCAGCGCCAGCTTGTCTACTATTGTCAGGAAGTTGCGCTCCAGAGTGTCAAGGTCCTCCTCTCTTATTCCTTTTCACTCCCAGAGCTATCCAGGTTTCACAGTGCAAAAGGAAAGGAGGGATGGAGCAGGGACACCAGCAACAAGTTTTCTGCCAACTTTTACTCCTGTCCATTGATCTGCACACTGTGGAATGAGAAGCTTCTTTACCTTTCCATGGCATGCAAATACAGAGTGACTTATTAAAACCCATATATAAACTGAAAACCAAGTGTCCTTAGATGGGGTTGCACTGTTTTAATTCAGCTGTGACACTAATTTATTGATTTCAGTTTTATTTTATGAGTTAGATGAGGCTTTAATTCCTCAGAAGTCTCAAAAGGCTGAATGACAGATAAAGTAGTGAGCAGGGTGTGCCATCCCAGATTACCTATCATCTGCAACTCTGATCCCAGAAAGCTTTTGTTAGAAAATAGGCAGCACATCTGAGAAAGAAGCACTCTCTTTTTCTTGACAGCTAGAATCTCTAAGAGTCCTCTCCATAATCATTAAACAGGTACCAATATCCATCATAGTATATAATATAATTAGTAGGATTGACATCTGGTCCTTTAAGTGCATACGTTACACAGACAACTTGGAAGCATTTTGCACCAAGGTAATGCAACTTGATTCTGAAATTTGTTCATAAATTACTACATTTAAAATAATTTAAATGGAAAATTCCACTGTGATATGAGGTGACTTAATCTGCTTGGCCATTTTTTCAGTCATCGTGTTATACTCCAGATAAACTGTATTACTGAAATAAGCCGTCACCGAAAAGTATTTATTGTGTCATTATATTAACACAGTCTTAGCCTGTATTTACTGTAATGGCACTTTCCTGAAAGACAAAAAGAATAGTAATATCAGGAAAATCTGTAACTGTATCATTAAAGAATCTCACTCCTACGTAATTCAGCTTACCTTCTTTTTTTCTTTTCCTGTAGGTTGTGACCTCATTCCAGTCCAGTATCTCAGATGGGGTGATCCTGAACCAATTGCAGCAGTTGTTTTTGCATGTCTGGGTCTGCTGGCCACCTTGTTTGTTACAGCTATATTCATAATGTACCGTGATACTCCAGTGGTCAAATCATCCAGCCGAGAACTTTGCTACATCATTCTAGCTGGCATCTGCTTGGGTTACTTGTGCACTTTCTGTCTCATCGCAAAACCGCAACAGATTTACTGTTACCTTCAACGAATTGGCATTGGCCTCTCCCCAGCTATGAGTTATTCTGCTTTAGTGACTAAAACCAACCGCATTGCAAGAATCCTGGCTGGAAGCAAGAAGAAAATTTGTACAAAGAAACCTAGGTTCATGAGTGCCTGCGCCCAACTGGTTATTGCATTTATCTTGATATGTATACAATTAGGCATAATTGTTGCCCTCTTCATAATGGAGCCACCAGATATAATGCATGATTACCCAAGCATCCGAGAGGTCTACCTGATTTGTAACACCACTAACTTGGGTGTTGTAACTCCCCTTGGATATAATGGATTATTAATTTTGAGTTGCACCTTTTATGCATTTAAGACAAGAAATGTCCCGGCTAATTTCAATGAAGCAAAGTATATTGCCTTTACAATGTATACCACCTGCATCATTTGGCTGGCTTTTGTGCCAATATATTTTGGAAGCAACTACAAGATAATCACCATGTGTTTCTCAGTGAGTCTGAGTGCCACGGTGGCCCTTGGCTGTATGTTTGTGCCCAAGGTCTATATCATCCTTGCTAAGCCTGAAAGGAATGTACGCAGCGCATTCACCACATCGACCGTGGTCCGCATGCACGTAGGGGATGGAAAGTCATCTTCAGCCGCAAGCCGCTCAAGCAGCCTGGTGAACCTGTGGAAAAGAAGGGGATCATCTGGTGAAACCCTTAGGTAAAGTTTGCTCATGTGGGAGTGTGGGGAAGCAATTACAATCTTCTGAGAATTACTGATAGTGGAAGGACAAAGGGAAATATATTAATTCCCTTTGCCTCTGCACGGGGTGAGGAGTGAGTCCTCTTTCACACTTCTTTAATAGTTTTGGGTTTGATTTAGTCAAAATGCTGCGCAAAAACAGGGGACAGAGCAATGGGCAAACAATTACAAGGCTGGAGGTACTGGCTGTGTCAACTGTGCACTTAATACAGGGAGAGAAACAAGATCTCAGGAGAAAAAAACAACAGAACAAGAAATATAACTCATTGTCTTGTCCTGAATGCACCCATTTACAATCTCTTTCCCTTGAATGAATTGTATAGTGTCTGTATTTTGCCTCTAGTCACAGCAGTAAGACAACAGGGTTGCTGCTAGTGCTACTTAATCAAGATGGAGTAATAAACACAAGTGGCGCCATGAGCACCCACTCTCAGGCATCTGAGGAATTGTTTCATATGATTCTTCTGTTATACCTTTTATCTCCTATTTCCTTGATTTTCCTTTCTGGTATTATCTCTTTCTGCTTTCCTTCTTTTTGTCCTCACCTATCTTCTCTTCTTTACCTTTCTTGGTACCTTTTTCTGTATTCATCCTCCTAACTCCATCAAATTCAGACGCTCACAGGTCCAACTCTTGCTACCCTTCCTGCCATTGAACAGGTACTTCCTTGCGAGATATTTCTTTGTTTCTTCCCAAGGATTTGTTCGAATTTGGTGATCATGAAGGCAGCTTGTATGTTCAGTGTAAAAAAATTATAGGGAACATTGAAGAGAAAGGAGAGCTCTGGAGTGGAAATACTGTCTTGCTTCATAGAGTGTGCAGAAGTGCGCCCAGCCCAGTGGTTCATTTTCATCTTTTGATCCCTTTCACTTTTGATATGGGTGCTATGGGAATGATTTGGGTTATTTAATTGTTGGCATAAACAAATCATTCTGCCTATATGAAAGTGCAGAGAGAGAGTTTTTACATTCCTCAGCTATATATGTCTCGCCTGGAAGTAACAAATAGTTAGATATTCTTCACTGAAACATGCAACGATTTTAGGATTGATAATACGAATATTTCCAGACATGCCATTGTTCACAACTGGAGTTGGCATAGAACGAGGACAATTTGTACTTCCATTTTTGTGTGGACCACAATTTAGACTTGAGGGAAGATTTTATTAGTAATACCTGCAGGATAGATTATGCCGAAGTGATTATTTGTTTCTGCCAGATTATTACTAATGCTTCTGTCAGATTATTACTAATGCTTCTCTTTCAGTGACTTTGAATCGGTACAGAAATGGACATTCCATTACAAGATATTATATATCTATGATCAGTTAATGATAGTATCTTCCAGTTCCTTTCCAGGTGCAGAGTAGGATGCTATTTTAAAATGATAAATCCTTTATCAGTTTAAGTGATGGTTACCTGAAATGCCCTTTTCTACAGCTTCTGTCTGTATGCCTGAATGACCCGAGGTGTTCAGGTTAGAAGCCCTATAACAACTTCTGGGCCAGCTAAAAGAGACATTCTTCATAAGATGTCCTCAATAAGAAGGCATTCTTCCTCTTTGAGATCATTACTACTTTTCCTGACTTTTGCTGCAGAGCTTATTTGCCATCTCCAACTTTTTTACTGAACAAGATGAAGCAATATATGACGGGAAAATCTTGGTCTTGGGAAGGATTTGTTTGTCACCTGTTAAGGCCCAGTTTTGGAAGATATTGCTCTAAAATCTGTGGTTTGTTCTGAAGAGTAGGGAGTGTACCCTGCTATTAAATATCCTAAAAGACAAGGTGCATTTTCTTCTTTTTGAGGACTCTGTTTCCACTTCTTTATATCCCTCGATGTGTAGATAATACTTGCGGTAGAGAGTTACCAGCAGAACATAACAGGCCATCATCAACAGAGATTTCTTTTTCAATAGCACTGTCTTGGAAATGTCTTCAATGCTGAAGAGCATTGAGAGTGCCCGATAGGTCTGTGTAGGAATGAAGAAGGCGGCACAAAGCTGATACATTGACATATTTACCTAGATATAAAGAACTAGAAAATTTCATTTGAAACCTGGAGAAAAACTTTCATGTCATCAGCAGTGTTCAACACAAACCTGCAACAAAGACAGCACTCCTAAATGTATGTGTCTGAATCCTCAGCTGGTGAAAATGTGGTGGTGCCAATGAGTTTAGCAGTGCTCAGTCAGTGTTTGCCTGCAGGGTCTGGGAATCCACGAGCAAATTGATTCCATTGATCATGGGAAATTCTCTCTAATCAATGCCTGCTTGGTTGCATGAAAGAAAACAAAACAGAGTCCTGAGACGTGCTGAGTAAATTTAAAATGCTGCTCAGGACTTCACCTATGTCTGATATCATCTGCAAGAAAGAACAGCTTCAATTCTGCTTACTGTAGAGCACGGGCAAACAGAGCCCGACCATTTTACTTGATATTCAAACACTTCTTTAAAAAAAAAATCCTGTTGCAGAAAGTAATATGTTTCAAGGTATTATTCAGTACAATGTTGAAAAGCTTGTTTGGATAGTTATTCAAGTAAACACTGAAGTACTCAGAATCAAAGGAAACATGCACTAGAGCTACATGGTATTATTTAAATAGCTCAGAGGGGTTTTATTTAAAAGAGAGTGAGTCACTGTTGAATTTTAAAGAAACATGCTATTTAAGTCACCAGTGCATAGAGGGGCCCCTATCATTAGCATTTTCCTTCTTGACACTAATTTATAGCACAGTGTAGTATTGCATCAAATCATTGTCAAACAGGTAATGCCAATGCTCCATTCAGAGCTTTCACATCAGCTGCAAAATGACAGATAACAAGACTGCTTTTGCTTAAATAAAGCAATGCGTCTGTTAGAGTCCTAAACGACTTTTTGCATGGGGTGTTCTTCAATTAAGAAAAATCAGGCAAGCTGTGGATATGTGTTGGAATAAATCTTGACCTTCTGAAATATGTAGAAGGAGAGAGCAAAACTATTCATTACCTAGTGAAATGAAAACCATTTTATGTAGGCTATTGTGATTCAGCAGTACTCACCAAAATATATTCTACCTTCATTTAAAAGTAGGGCTAAAAAACCAGACATTATCAGAAGCAGCTCCACAAAGAAGAATGCTGAACACTACATAGCTGGAGTCAAAGCCACACAACCTGTGTAGGGAGGCATCTGGACCTTCTGCTTCCAGTTATCTTACCAGTTAATTTCATAGGGACGAGGAAGGCCATAAAGAAATTGAGCAAATCTTACCTTAAGGTCCCAGGAGCTATTCTCACATACACTACACAGCCCTTTTGCAAGAGTCCAAAATACAGGGCTAATTCATCCTCTCCTCATTCTCACATAACTCTGTACCCCAGGTGAGATAAGGACTCTATATTTCTGCTACAAGAGCTGCTACTATGATATTTCTAGCCAGGACTGCACACCAAAAGGTCTCAGTCATGCTACCTTGGCCTGGGGGATAGAGCAGATGTTCCAAAGTTTCTCTTACCTTTCTGATATCTCAGCCCTGGATTTCACACAGTAATTTAGCCACTGTATGTGTTTATCTTTTCTGGAACATGTCTTTAAATGGCCCAAACCACACATGCTCCATTTTTCAAGCTTACATATACCGACTCTTTAAACATCTCCCTCCACCTTCCTGTAGAAAAGCAAGTTTGTTTTCCTTTAAAGCAGGTAAGAAACTGTTCTAAGTGACCAGCAAAGTGTTAAAAGCAGCCTTAAACACTGTTTTTCACACAAATATGTACTAAGCAAGTCTTTTAAATCCTACCAATATTTTTCTCTCTGCCCTTTAAATTTCTTCCAAATCTTCACAGTGCAGCCAATGTTTCTCCTTTCCACTTCTCCCACTGTTGGTTGTTGATGTCCCCGTGGTCCCTGCTCTCAGCTGCTTCTTTTGGAGGTCCCCAACGTAACTTCAATGTTCCTCAGTTGCTTCAGCAGCAAATTCTTCACTGTTCCAGCCTGTAACATGTTATGGGAAAATCGAGAGGAACCTGGCATCCTTCTACAGATCAAGCTGTGACCTGGACACAAACAGCAAAGCTCTTCAGGCACCAAGGGGGGAACTCTGAAAGAAGGATGAGGTCAGAAAACACCATTTCAGTCACAACGTAAGGCTCTCTGCTTGGAGATTAGAGGCTTAGTTCATATGAATCCCCCTTTATTTACTTTTGCAGTGTGAGAGAGAGGCAGAAGAAAGGAATTAGGCAGCTAATGCGTTTTTTAGCTGTCAGTTGGCCATTCTGCCTGTGATGATGTAGGACTCATTTAGGTTTCTTCTACCACATTCCCAAAAGACAGAAGCTGGTAGGTGCCCAGTAGAAGCCAAACGTACTCTTCTGAAACAATACAAGATAGATTATCATCTTCTAAGTGAGTTAGCATCCCTGAAAGTAACTATTCATTTAAGTAAAAGGGCTGAGCTGTACTTGCAATCTGTTACCCAGGCTGGTAGATATGATCATTCAACAGAAAAGAATCATTACCAGCAAAGTCAGATAGCGTTAACCATATTCAAGATAAATTGGAGGTTTGCGGTACTGTGCATAATTCCTTCATACAGATGTGAAGAACACAATTCTAGACAACAGAAAAAAAGATGTACATCGATTTCTGCACTTTATCATAGACACTTATCCACAGCAACTCACAGATCTCACTGAGATTAAAGTTTAACAGCCCAGTGTGGCAGTGATGTTTTATTCTACCTGGATTTACTACATGACGCAGTATTTCCTAAATAATTAAACGCAAACCATGGCTGTCAAAACAAATGAACTAATCATTTGTTTTTGAATGTATTATCTTGCCCTCTTAAGAGGTTTGTCTACCACTGTGCGACTGCAGAACTGGGCATTGCTCTGTATACAGCTGCCAAAGTGATAGGACTGACAGCTTTTGTTCAGGATGGGGATCCCTTGCTCTAGTGAGACAGCATTCACCCTCAGGTGAACCGCAGAAATTTTTATTTTATAACTCATTATTTTTTTTGTTTTATCTTCCTCAACTTAGACAAAGATGCTCACCCATCCTGGTGCCAGTTGGGAGCATTTCTTCTCCTTCTCAAGCACTACACTGGTACAGTAGTAGCAGCTTGAGGGACCAAGCGCCTGCCTTGCACAGGCAGCAGAAAAAAAATTCCAGTGTCCAGGTTCACGTGCTGTTAAATGCCATTCCCTGTCTCCTGTGAGAAAAACATGATAAACAAGGTAGATTTTTCCACTGGACTGGATTCAGCCCTGGACCACTAGTGGCTATAATTAGTGTTTACATCACACAGTCACAAACTGTGCCACAATTAAATATTTTGGAAACAGGTGTCTACCATCACACTGTGTGCTCTCTTTTCTGCAAGGAACAGCTGGTTTTCTCCCTTATCTCCTCTCTCTCTTTTTGCCTCTTATGACTGACTATGTCTGTTTCATTATAATTCAAACAGGAGCTATTTTGATCCACAAAATAAGAAAAATATGCTTGGATCAGCCTAGAAGCTGCCATTCATGGTTTAAAAATATTGCAGTCTAAATATTATATCATACATCAGCACATCATATCTCAGCATCAAAATCTTGGGATGAGTTTTTTTAGGACCCTGAACTGAAATTTCTCCCAAAAAAAATACCCTTTTTTCCTCAGGAAATTTTTCAAGCTAGATTCTAATTGTTAATCTAATTGAAAACCATTTGAAGCACTGAAAAAAAAAAACAAGTGAACCAAAAATTTTGGGCTTGAATGACTAGAGCAATCTCAGCTGTTACAACTTCAAGGTCTTACTACTGCTATGTTGCATTATTAGGAACGCCCTGGGAAGACATTGAGTTTCCAGACAAAGGGGAATCTCCATCAGAATAAACCTCTGCCACTGTTACACTCCATGCCAAAGGGCTCCAAGTTGCAATCCATGCAATTCCCATTGCCCAGATATCAAATTTTGACTGGTTGAAAGGTGACATCCATGAATAAGTGGATAGATTTGAAGCCATGGCCATCAAGCTGTGATCAAATGCTTTTAGAATACATGTGTATGTTATCAGCATGAGGATTTCAGTTGTAAATGTGAGAGATTCAAATTCCCTATGCCTCAGGAAGACAAGTTGTCGGAGAGATGAAACTGGGCTGCTATTTAACATGGAGCATTCAGTCCTGTAAAGAAGACGGTGTACAAGAAAAACTGGGGGAGTTTTGTGGAAAGCTGAAGCTGACTCGCATTCCTCACGTGTACGCCCATTGAGAAAGATACTGATCGTGAGTTTCTGCCACAGCATATTCTATTGGGACACATTTCTTATAGTACAAGTGCCAATTTTGTCTTCATTTATATGCAGCTTGAACAATTTCTTTGACACATTTTGAATGATGATAAAAGAACAGTACACTTCTCTTCCAAACTAATTTGTAAAAACTTCTTGCTTACCAGACTTTGTCAGGGCATGGGTTATAGGTTCATGCTCACAATTTTCACTACTGAAGGGCTGAGGTGCTCTTGGTGATGTGATTGGTCACACGGTACACTAAGCCCAACCCTGCTCCATCAGGTCCATCGCCTGGCAAAACAAGGGAAAACACAACTTTCCCAATCCATAGAATAATAGTCACAGACTTCATAAAAATCATTGGTTCTGCAGTTTCTGCACTGGTTTACTCATAAAAACACGAAACCGAATATAGAAGAGGTTCATGATACTGAGCTCAAGACTGGTGTTTCACCTCTTGTACGGAGTTATATCAGCAGCCTGTTAGTTATGCCAGTGTGGACTGCTTTCTTACTGGAGCCTGGTGGACCCATTCTGTCTTGTATGAAAGAAACACTGATTGGAAAAGACAAGAAGTTATTTTCTAGCCTGGTGAAAGGAACAATGATTTTTAGTGTCAGACAATGGCAGAGGAGAGATTCCAGCCTGGTTCTCTTGTACCCCACAGGTGCCCCATCCCTCAGGCTTTTATATTAGCTTTACACTAAAAGATCTTTACGATTCTGGTTTTATTTCACTGTCAAAAAAAAGGGACATTATTTGAAATAATAAATTTTTATGGAGTAGACAAATAATTTATTGGTGACTTAGGTTTCTTAGTCAACTTTTGTGTGTATGGGGAACCAACCAGGAAATTATCAAAGAATGTGAATCAGGAGAACTAGTGCTTAGAATCATAGAATCATAG
>VYZM01022213.1:90338-117552 GCA_013398915.1 Dromas ardeola | reverse complement strand
AAACCCAGTTGTGGGCCGGTCTTTGCCCCAAAGGACAAACGCTGTCAGCTTGAGCAGTGAATGCAAATTTTAGAACAAGAAAATTTCATTCCTAACTGGAAGGGCTGGATGGAGGACTACTGTTTAATGTTAAAATAGCCACTCCTTCTCATAAATCTGCTGATGTGCTTTGGTATATAACGTATATATAAATTTACTAATCCAAATTTTTATTAAAACTTTTTTCTTCATTATATATTTCTTTTCACGCTATGTATGCAACTTTGTTTTATTAAACATTTCTAGTTTATACCTTCTTAAGTCTGCACTTGATGATGCACATCAGCTCTCTCATTCTTAAGCAAGAATCCATATCTCTGCATATATGTAAATTAGGGACCGGTATTTTTCCCCCTTGGTATAAAACACATATTTCTAACATGGCACTGCTACAGTAAAGACTGGTATTGTTTCCAAGTACCTTACTGCTTGAAAATGCAGAAATGTTACAGGCATACATATACCTATAATAGCTTAATCTGTTATGAAATAAAGGATGCAGAAGTATTTTCTTCAGTAAATAACAGGTATTAGCAGCAGCTCTATTTTCATGTGCATACTTTAAAATCTACTTTTATATTCATCACTACTTTCTCATATTTTTATTTTCTATCTTCTATTTCTGTAGCGCTTTCTTCCCCCTTTCTCACTGTGGTCTCTTGTATCTCCATTTCCTTTTTCAATTACTTGGTCCTTTAAAAATCCTCTAATTAACAGACCAAAACCAATTATCGACCATCAGAAAGATTCCATACCTTCAACAGCCTGTCAAACAGGACAATCCTATTTAACTGGTACTCTGTGTCCCTCTCCCGGATGATCAGAGGAAGACTAGCAGCTGCAGACAGCTCATTACTACTATTCGAATGAGGTAAAGTTGACTGGCTGGAAAAAAGAGTTAGGATAGTAGTAGTGAACAGCAAGAAATAAAAATAATTGTGAAAAAAATTAATATCCTGTGATGAATTTATGAGTCAGAAACAATTTATAAATGGATAATTTTGAATATCCAGCACAAACAGATGATTTCCAGAACAGAGAAACAGGTCAGGATCATCAGTTTGGTATCAGGGCCCTATGTCCACTAGTGCAGTGGGCTTATCAGCTCTTATTGACTCCAAGAGCCAAACAAGGACGTGTTAGGTTTGCTTTTGGAAGACAGTTGTGCCTAGCTGTGCAGTATGCCACTCAAAACTAGTAACTCAAAATTCAGCCCTTTATATATGTACAAACTTAATCACACACTTACTCATCTTCAAGCAATGGATAAAATGCTTCCCCACCAACATCTTTCAGTCTCTGAAATGAAGAATAAAAATAACTAATCATCAGAACGCTGCTCCAAATTCAAGTGGAAATATTTATTGGAATATGAAAACTATTAATTAGCAATTCATTTGCCAAATTTAGTAGCTTGCCTTAAGACCTAAGCATTAGCTCAGACTTCCATCAGCAAAGAAACATAGAGCCTTTGATACTAAAAACTTCTGCTAATACAGGCTTTTTGAGTTGATGAAAGTTCTTCTACCTGAAGATAATGCTCATCTCATTCATAAACCTATCTCCACCCAAAAGATGGTTTCTATGGGTCATGGATTAATAGATCAATAACGTTACACAGCTCTTTTTCTTTTCCTCGGTTTTCTACATAGACTTCCTATCCAAGTAGCTGCAAAGAAACTGCACAACTTGGGTTTATGTTTTTAATCAGTTCAAGAGTTATGCAAATTTGAGTTCCTTTTAGCAGCAGCATCTGAAAGCTGCACAGAAATACAGACACTCTCTGGAAAGGTGACAGACAAACATGCCTGGACTTTTGCCTGAAGTTTTCAGACATCTTTGGTGCATCGTGATTAATGTTTAATGCCATCCTCCCTTGAGTGCTCTGTTTTGCAGTTCAATCTCTAACATAAAGGCATATGGCACACAGCCTGTTCCTCCTGGGATTGACAGAACAGTTCGTTCTCAGTTCATTCAGTACTGATCCTCTTTTGATTATAAGCATCATGCTCTGCTCTACGAAAAGTGTTTGAAGAATTGTGTAAATTCAAAAATTTATTTCAGCTAAGGCCGCAAGGTACAGGCTTGTATCTTCCCCAAAATGAAACTTCAGTACATACTTATTTGCTGCTATATTCATAGAAGTAGGCAGCAACATCCAAAAATTACAGATTAAAAAGTTTTAAAAAAGCCTTAAAAGCTGCCCATTTTTAGGAACTGCAGTAGGAGCTGTAGTGGATATTACCTTTAAAATAGCTGTTGCATATTCTTAACCTCCCCTCCATGCCCTAAACCTCACCAAGCAAGCAAACCCAGTTCTTTGGTTTGTTTTCATGCATTTGTGTGAAGTAATGCAAAGTTCTACTGAAGAAGTATGTTTACATAGTATTTGCCACATTGCCTCCAAAGTTAAGGTAATGGTGGAAGAGATTAAGACTTCAGGAGTCATCTTCCTTTCTGTATTAACCCCTACAATCATATGGAAAGGTTTTTTGTTTTTGTTTTTTTTTTTTGTTTGTTTGTTTGTTTGGGGTTTTGTTGTTGTTGGTGGTTGGTTGGTTTTTTTGTTTGTTTGTTTTGGTTTGTTTTTTTTTTTATAAGAACTGTGACAGAATTGCATTTGCTTCTATAAAACACAAGCTGCAAACAATGCAGCATAAATTTCTAATTCTACAGCAATAAAGCTCAACATGTGCAAAGACACATGAACAATTAAAACATTTCAGTGATATATGCAGTAAATCTTGTAACTGATCATGACATCAAAATGATGAGTTATCATATGTTGATTTTTCCACTGAAGATGGAAGCAAACTGCATTACTGCTTTTTGACAAAACGCTTTGAAGTGATCTTTTGAACTAGTTGTTTAATAGTTATATATACACCAAAGATTAGTAATTAACTACTGGAAACTTGATATTCAGCTTTAAGTATAAAGCCTTTAAGGAGCTGCAACTGAGTTGAGTTGATCTTTCTTTTGAATATTGTGAGCCACGTACAGACAGGAATTAAAGAATGCGAGATGACATTCACTGTCCAATTTAGCAATTGTTGAGAATATCACGTACTACAGAACTATTTGGGCTACACCAGAACAAAGCAGAAAATAAAAATAAGGAAAGGGAGGGACACAGGAAGGAGACAGAAGATAAATCAAATTTAGTCAGCTTTTGCAGACAAAGCAATTTAATAGCATAAATCAGAATCTGACTCGGATGCCAAGAAGTGTTCTCTTGGAATCAATAACACTGTCATTTGTAGGAACAGCAGTAGGAGCTGCTGTTCCATATTCCCTTTAAATAAATGTTTCTGCAGTGAAGACATAAGAACAAGTGCACAATATTCTTCTTACGTTTCGGAGCTGGCATAGAGACAAAGTCACAGTTGTGTCATCTAGGAGGGAACTTCTATCTCGTCCTTGCCCAAAGCTCTCACCATCTTCTAATAAAAAGCTTCAAATGTGAGGAAAAAAAAAAATCAGGTCATTTTATAACATAAAACTTGAGTTATAAAAAAGTAGAAAATTCTTACATCAATGATTTTCCTCTTTAGAACAAAATACTAGCTCTTAGAAGTGTACTGTATTGACTGCATGGCATGAAACCTGCTATCAAGGGAATGTACAATCACCTTAAATTATTCCAACAGCTTTTGCTGTAAAAAGGCACATTTCAGGTTTTCTATAACTTTGGTTTGCACACAAAGAAAGAGTAATGAGATATGGGATTAATATTCCCTTTTATTCCTTGACCTGACACATACCAGGACTGCCATT
The DNA here is from genome assembly GCA_013398915.1 of Dromas ardeola. Lineage (NCBI taxonomy): Eukaryota > Metazoa > Chordata > Aves > Charadriiformes > Dromadidae > Dromas > Dromas ardeola. The sequence goes on along the minus strand of VYZM01022213.1, from coordinate 113,736 downwards.
TATTGTGAAAAGCAAAAATAAAACATTGCCGTCAAATGAAAGCCATTTCCCACAATGACAAAAACCAAGCAAAAGTCTGACTCATATCTTTTCTACTGCAGTCCATCTAAGGGTACAAATGCATCTAAGAAAGAGTATACACAAATAGTCTATTTGTTGATATTTTTAAAGCAGACAACATGAAATTGATTTCCAGAAATTAAGCTAACATTCTCAGTATCACTTAGAAGATGGACTTATATTGCATTTTTGAAATTAACACCTCATCTTCAAGACAGATAGTATGACAAAAAATGTTTTCCCCTCATAATTCAAAAGCACGTGCATTCACCTATGGATACAGAAATAGGCAAGCCCTCAGAATTTCACACTAATTTTGCCACCAAAATATCACTTAAAATCTAGCTCCATTTTTTTAATTTGTTTTTTAAAGCTATTGAATTTTGGCTGTACAATGACTTCATGTGTTTTTAAAATCCAGAACCAGCAAACTGATCTATATGGACACATAATTATGCTTACTAAGATCAGATTGTATGATTAAAACATTAATATACTACATAAAATTGCAACACGTGCAGCAGTAAGATAAAAGAAGTAGTGACTAGAATGGTATTACAGAATTGTAAGTCATAAAAACAAGCATTTAAAAAAATGTAATCAGCTGATCTGCTGAATAATTGGATTGACCATTCAGCACTGCTGCCCTGTGAAAGGGAATTCAGAATGTGAGAATTTGCCACAGAACATATTAAATTAAATTACAAATATGCTGTTGAAGCACAGTGAGACATTTTTACTAACACTTAATGGTATAGGAAAGTGTGCTAAATTTAGGGACTTCCAGTTCAGTATTTTGCACTTCACCTATATTTCTTCGAATTTCAGAAAGGACTATGAAGTGCTGGTAGGCAATAGATATAAGGCATTCAAATAATGCCTTAAACTGGGCACGAGAGGAAGTGACATGATTTTCTGCTGTTCAAGAATGCTATTTTAAATATTTTTCACACATACAGGTCTTGAAACTAAAAACCAAGACAAAATGTTCTCTCAGAATCACTGGTCTTCTCCATCCACCCTCCTTTCCCTTAAAGTGACTCTCCTTCCTTACTTGGGAAGTGTGCAGACAGGTGGCTTTGATCGAATGATTTCCTTGTTGACAAGTTCTTTCTCCAAGTCTCCTCCAGCCAAACACCAGAGATAATAAACCTCTTCAATTGATCTTTCTGCTAGGTAATCGCTATCCTCATCTATTAGGAGAAACGACATAAAAATAAGTTGCAGCTTTTTAGGCAGTTTGTATTTTTTCCTACCACTCTAAACACATGCCGTCAAAAAAAAAAAAAAATATTATTATGTTTGAAAGGTCCTAGACCTTAATGTGAAGTTAGAGGAAAAGTGATCTTCCCTTTGCAAGTGCCCTTTAGGAAGATTTAAGGAAAGAGCAGATGGCCAGAAGTCAGAAAAAAGCAGATAGTTCTGCTGTATGCCTTGGTGCCAGAAAATAGAACCAATCAGATAAATGCATTGAAGTGGGGACTTTTTCTTCCTGTGCATCTTTTAAAAAAACAACCCAAGCAAACACTCTTTTGTACACAATACAGCGCTAAGAGTAAAAATAAGAAACTAGTGATTCATAGTGGGTAGTTACAACCTATCTTCCCCTCACATACCATTCCCATACTAACAAGGTATAAAATCTTAGTCTTCAAAAATTGTATAATGAGATTTTCTAAACATGTAGAAATCTCTGAATTCATCAGAAGTTAACAAGGACTTAAAAGTGGTAACACTTTCAGCATGCTCTAGGTTTAAACTTAGAAATGTCAGCTTTTATTCTAGAATGTGACCTTTCACAAAAACTTAGTTTTCCAATACTTCGAAAAAATCATGTCATGCTATGATCCTGCAGAATTCAATTATCAATTCACAACACAGTCTAGTGAAAAATACTACCTTGTACACGCACATGACCAAATTCTAAAGGCAAAAGATTAAATTGATATTCCAAGCTGGACTTGAATACTATTTATTCCCTGAGGCTGAAGCACAAAATCGAGATGTCCTCCTTTAACTTGCAGACACCCATCAAAACATGTTTGCCCGTATCTCTCCCCATTAAACAACTTTTTACAAAAATGTAGTATTGTAACATTTAATAATTTCTCTCCAACAAAGTATTCAAAGAAAAGGCAAAATTGTTTTATTTTCCTTCCCCCTCCAATGACATTTATCCCACTACCTGCTTTTACCTTTACATAATTGACTTATGTCTTCAGGAAGCGTTAAATTAGCACACCTTGGAGAAGATGAGAACAGACCAACAGGTTTGTGGAAGGGAGGATATACTGAGGATACTTCACTGAACAAACTGTCATGCAGCAGTTCCTCTGGAGTTGGTCTTGAATTAAGAAAAGAAAATAAAACACTAAGGGTAACGCGCTTCCAAAAATGTTACATTTCAGGAAGAGACGTCCCCAGTAATGAATATTAGCAAGTTATTTTAAATTATATTGGATTTCAGAAATTTTAACAGCAAAAATGTCTACCAATTTTGTTCAACTCATGATGCATAACACACCATGTCTGTTTACAGCCCAAGTCTAGATGTCACCTTCATTTAATGTACATAGCTACTATTTTATAAATTACCCTGAAATTCCTATAAGCAGAGATGGAAAAATGCAAATGCAAAGCCTTGATTAAAGAGCAAAAGCATAAATCAGTTTTCAGAAGAAAGTTGTGGTGGACTGACATAATGAAAAAATACTTTGAAAGAAGAGATTTGAAGAAAGCAGCCCTTACTCTGTCTACAACAGAGCTATCATAACCACCACCAACTTCCAGATATGAAACCAGTAAAAGCTTAGAACTACTAGAACTTAGAACTACAAATGCCTGAATAGTTTTCCCGCAAAATACTCAGATTCAATATCAATGTTTTGCATATTTGATTTCTGCCCCCCTCATTCTTTTCCTTTAAGCATTGAAAAGCAACCAAACCAAGAATCTCTTACAGGTAGCACAAATCTTCAGCATTCCAAAAAAAAGTTCAGCAACAGGTCTTCTAATTTCATAGTATCCCAGCAGAGTTTACTAGGCTTACCTCTTAGAAGGCTGGAATGTAAGGCATTTCTTCAGTAGAGCTATGATATTTTCAGAAAGGTCCTAGAACATAAGAAAAATATGGAAGAGGTCTGTTTATTACCATTTTAATTCAGCAAGCCACTTAAATTTTAACATACAGCCTATTCCTTTGAGGGCAAACACATATGAGGTTAGCTGTGTCAGACCAAAATGCTGGGGAAGTAATTTTTCTCACCCCCACCCCTGCGTTTACTTTAGAGGAAAAAAAGTCTGAAAAATTTGCAATGTATGCAGCTTTTTAATTTTATTTCTTAAATTTAGATACTCTGTACCCAGCTTGAAACAATGCACTACCTCAGAACTCCCTTCTGATAATAGTCAGAATCCTTTTACACAATGTCTCAAAACATACAGAGAGTAAAATTCAGTGATTAATTTTGGGGGTGGGGAGGAGTTGAACTGCATAAACCTACACTATCAGAATATGTAAAGTGGATCACATAGAAGACTAAATTTCTAGAATAAAAATACATAACCCCCAACACTTTAAAGAAAATTTATAACTTATTGAACTACCCAGAGAGCATTAGCATTTACTGAGATAGACAGTAATTAGGAAAGAATGGCTGGAGAGTTGGGTGGAGAGAAACCTTATGAAATTCAATAAGGGCAAGTGTAGGGTGCTGCACCTGGGGAGGAATAACCCCATGCACCAGTACAGGTTGGGGGCCGACCGGCTGGAGAGCAGCTCAGTGGAAAGAGACCTGGGAGTCCTGGTGGACAACAGGATGACCAAGAGCCAGCAATGTGCCCTTGTCACCAAGAAGGCCAATGGCATCCTGGGGTGCATCAAGAAGAGTGTGGCCAGCAGGTCGAGGGGGGTCATCCTCCCCCTCTACTCTGCCTTGGTGAGGCCACGCCTGGAGTACTGTGTCCAGTTCTGGGCTCCCCAGCTCAAGAAGGACAGGGAACTGCTGGAGAGGGTGCAGCATAGGGCTACCAAGATGATTAGGGGACTGGAACACCTCTCTTATGAGGAAAGGCTGAGGGAATTGGGTCTGTTTAGTCTGGAAAAGAGACGGCTGAGGGGCGACCTTATTAATGCTTCCAAATGCTTGAAGGGTGGGTGTCAGGAGGTTGGGGCCAGGCTCTTTTCAGTGGTGCCCAGTGACAGGACAAGAGGTAATGGGTACAAACTTGAGTATAGGAAGTTCCACCTCAACATGAGGAGGAACTTCTTTACTTTGAGGGTGGCAGAGCACTGGAACAGGCTGCCCAGAGAGGTGGTTGAGTCTCCATCTCTGGAGACATTCAAAACCCGCCTGGACGTGTTCCTGTGCAACCTGCTCTAACGTGACCCTGCTCTGGCAGGGGGGTTGGACTAGATGATCTCCAGAGGTTCCTTCCAACCCTATGATTCTATGATTCTATGAATGAATATTACCCAGTACTGGCTATTTGAAAGAATCTTAGATAAATAGTTTAGACTTCAAAATTTTTCTTCATACTGCAATACATTTAGTGACCAAATAAGTTAAAATGTGTGTGTGTGTGTGTGTGTAATGCTCTGCAACAATAATAAAATGTTTTGGGTAAGACAGCATGGAAGAGCACACTAGTTCCACAAACCTTAATAATATCAAGGCAACCATGTTCTTCAGCCAACACAGTTACAATATCATCTACGCAGCCTTTGAAAAACAAACAACAAAAAAAAGGTAAAGACTATGAAAAAAATTATACCAATTAAATAGGATATCAGATGAAACCCCACCCTAATAAAAAGCACTTAACTTTGGCTTTTTATTGACATTGCTACATCACCTGAAAGTGAATTCTCAAAATTAGAAATGCAAATTATCACCACCTATGCAGGCAAAAAAATTGAAGCCTAAGAAAGTTAAGTAGTCCATCTAATTTAACAGTGAAAATCTTTTTGCAGGCTTAGTAAATCCAGAGTTTCAGTGTCTGCCAAATAAATCAAAACAGTCTTTCCACTTTCTAAAAAAAAAAAAAAAATAAAATAATAAAAAAAAAAATCCCAGAGAGAACTTAAAAATACCTGCATATAGAAGCTCAACGTAATTTTCCTTCTGTTGCTACTTGCAGATAATAGTAGCAGTATTTCATAACTTGTTTTCAACACATTTTTGAGAAAATAATTCACAAGTCAGGACATTGAATGTTTTTCAGTGAATAAGGGTTACCAATAACTTGCATTAAACTTGAAGGGGACTGATGTGCTTCAGGAAGCTTTGTTAACAAGTCACATACCAAAACAGTTCAGAATTTCAGCAGCCCAGCACTAACTGCTGAATTAAAAAGATGTTTCTACTGACAGTAATTAACAGTATTACTATTTGCTCTGGATAATAATAACTTACTGAAAAAGCTTCAAATTGCAAAATCATGTCCTTCCCCTCCCCATGGTTTAAAAATAAACTCCATAAGAAATCAAGTTTTAAACTCCACAAAATAGTCCCACTTCCACACTCATTTACATTAAGCAGAAATTCCACCTCTACAGTAATGTTTTATAGTTTGTATGTGAAGCCAGAAACAAAAGCCTGGATCCATTAATATGCTTCTCAGCTCTCTTTTTATTTCCTGTCTTCCTATTTGAGTCCTGCTTCTCCCTGCTCAGGATTTGGTACACAAGCACTGCTAGTGCGGGAACAGTTTTTTTTAGTGTCATACAGTTACTAACTCATTTCAGAAACCTCCTGCAACACAGAACAAATAACCATCAAAATTACAAACTTTCCTAAGCATGGTTTTTTATACTTTGCCCTTACTCTAACATTCCCATAGCTCTTCTGCAAACTTATTTTTCCTAGCACCCACCTCTGTACCTTCTCTAGACAAGCAACCATGCTTCAAATGCCTATTTAATTCTGGAAATAAAAGCTGAGAAACAAAGTGCCTTAGGTCTGAGCATCACAAGCTGACTAGTCTGTAAAGCTCTAATTATAGAGCTGCTTGGAAACTTAAAAATTTTATTTTGTGCTACTTACCTAACATAATTATAAATTTCAATCTTTCTGCTATCTCCAAACTCTGGAATAATTTTCTCCCCTAAATGAATAATAAAATCAAATTAACGGTTGAATACTACCACGTAAAAATATTTAGATAGCATACACACACACCTATATAGGAAGACAGCGAAAAAAGTTTCTACACATGAATTTTAGCTTTAGGAAAACTATCTGTTAGAACAGAAAACATTATTTACTCCAACTATAGCAGAATCTGTTTCATGCAACCATAAAGAAAAAAAATGTATCATTTATAACATCTCTTAACTGGAACAAATGCAAAACAAAAAAAAAATATGCAAAACAATGCCCCAAACTACCTTAGCAAACCTGAAAGTTTATTATTAATTCACTTAACAAGCTTTCAAAAACCGTAATTAATTACTAAACATGGTGATCATTGTAGCTTGTATTACTGCACAGTGCTTTTGAAAAGTCATCTGAAAATCCCTTTAAAGGTGTTTCAAAAGATTATATTATTGCATTTTTAAGTAAAGGTACTTATTCAAAGGAATAAATAATGATCTATGAACGCTATGCAAATTTACAGAAGAGCAGAATATGCAACAGAAGACTATTTCCAATGTCCTGATCTAATCACTATATAAAACAGCTTCTTGACCATGCAATTGTCTGACAATTTAGTTATCTTATATAATATGGCTAAATATCTATATTGAGGTATTTGCTAGGTCATACCTCCCTACAGAATGTTGCTGCCTTTGAATGAAAGAAGTCTAGTTTAACACATACAAATAATAAAGATTTTCCTGTCATAATTTATTTCAACTTCTAGAATCAAATAAGCATTTTCCAAATAAACCCTTAATTGTGTACAGAAGCTCTTTAAACCCTGGTGATAAGGCAGATTCTCCCTCTCCTCGTCTCCATGAAACTTTAGTAGTTTCTCATGCTTTCCAAGGAGAATGAAGGCATAACATCAATGGTTATTTTATGCTTAAAAGCACAATTAGACCAACAACCACAAAAAAAATCTAGAGGGACTTCTTGACTCAGAAGCTATTCCTTGCTAAGAATTTGATCATGCAATCACATCATTGTGGTTTAACAGGCAGCTGCCCTTCATGGTTAACACATACATTCATACCAAGCCAATATGCATCCTACTACTCGAACCACCACCAATACTGTCCAGGTAGGAATGCTAACATATTCTGGTATCTGGACTCGGGTGATGGGCAAAGTGTCATTAGCCCCATACTCAAGAGCAATCAAGTTAATGCAACTATTCCCCAAGAATCACAATCAAGAGAATTACCCTCTTACATACCACGCAAAGCTCAAATAATATTATACCAAGAGACCACAGGTCTGATTTAGGGCCAGAAGGCAGAGGCTTCTCACACTGAGTATAATCACTTGGTTTGACTATGCCCTGTGCAATTACTTCAGGTGCCAGATATGATGGGTACCTAGAAAGATGCAGTGACATTAAGTAATATCCTGTCTGTCCAAAAAACTTACATTTCAGTTACAGTAATCAAAATAATTTTGCATTCTGAGAAACTAGAATTCATAGCAATGCAGATTGTTCTATTTTATTCAGTCAAAATCTACACATTGCAGCAAAGTTTCACTCCAGTTGCAAAATACACAGTGCCTGCTACATAAAAGGTCAAATCTTAATCACTAGCTCTGTCTTTTTGTGAGAGGAAATAACAGCAGCTTTCAAAATAGTATGTCTACGTATCTCAAAGAAAACATATATTGAGGTTCAGCACTAGTACATTAAATAAATGTATCCTAGACCCATATTTGGAGGCGGTGACAGTATTGCACTCCATTGATGGTGTTCCCATCAAATAACTTTTGAATTTGTAAAAAAAGTAACAAAAGGTGTTGAGGACATATTCTACCTGCTACTACATTATTTTAAAATAACATTATTGCTTTGTCTGTCAACAATGCATTATAATACCTAAAAAAAAAATAAATCTGAAATCACCTTTTGAAGGGAAACATCATTCCTTCTTTTGGGCAAATCTTTAAGAATCAATTCAGTATTTCAGTTGTTAACAACATGACACCTCAAAACAACAAAAAGTGGCAAGGGAACACAGCAACAAAGCATGTAACTTTGGCTAGACAATAAGATCACTTGAAAATAAATCACAAAACAATAAAGAAACAAGAGGCCTATGGTTGTGTGCAATAGCAAAGTACTGATTGTACTGATTGCTTTTTCCTAAATTTGAAATTAGACTGTACCTCCAGAACCTGAGTCACAGGGAACTACTAGCACTTGAAGGCAAATCTAGGCAATAAGGACTGACATCACGTAGTTACAGTAACATGCTTGCATGGTACCCATAATCTGTCTTTTATTAATTTCACCTAATCAGACAATAACCTCTTCAGTGACACGATCTGAAGCTTTTGTGTAAGGGGTGTATGCAACAGATATGAAACCAGCAACCTATAACCTGTGCATCCAAAACATTGTTGAAGAAGATTCCTCAAAACATGTATTTCCTGAAAAAGTACATCCCTGATGTATTTCTATTGTATAGTTACATCCTTACCCTATAGGGAAATCAACATCAACACCTTGAGCAGTCATATGGTAGAGTCCAAATTTAGCCAACTTCACGTGTCCCTGACAAGGAAAAAATAAACCATCAAGAGCAGCAAAATCCAACACTGAAAGAATCTCTGTTTAAGTTAAGAAAATAAATAAGAAATTCAAGTTGCATTAGCTGTCAGAAGGCAGATACGTATAACAAGTCACCCTTTTACATTTCTGTCTATTATGAAGAACTCCGCTGCAAGTTAATAAGGTGCTTATTTCTAATGCTTTTACTTTCCAGGAGCATTAAGTAATTACCCCGTTTGGAACACACAAGAAAATCAGAACTTTGTTAAGTTAAAGTATATTTTCATTAAATTAAAAATGCTTAAATACTCTATTGAACATTTTTCCTGTTTGAAAATTGTTCAAAATCCTGTTTGAACCCTAGAACTCCCTAAGCACTACCACTATTCCCTCACCTTTTCCATTTACCTGGCCTTGCTCCTCCAGTCCTTCCCATCAACCCATTACTATCTTGCTCTCCTTAAGTGTATCAACACATATTTCAAACAAACAAGTTTTCCAAGTGCTTGCTTTTTTTTCTGTGGAAGCAGAAAGTTAACACCAAAGCAACAAAAAAATAGTCATAGAAGTTAAACTGAGGTATTGTTTCTGCTGGATTCTGAATTATACTCAGCCAGCCTGCAGATGGTGCAACAGTGAAGGCTACATCAGCAAGCTATTCAAAGTGCAAGATAAAAGTTTAGAAGTTTATGGTCTCATGGCCCCCTTCTGTTATTTATTGATTTTAGGACTATCTTAAAATCCTAAAGTACTTTTGCTTGTTCAAGCATTATTATGATTTTTATTTGTTTACAAGTATATTAAAAAGAGTGTTCCTTCCTTCATCCTCTTTCTTTCTGCCTAGGATCTAGCTATTCTATCTAAACTGAGTAAGAAGGAGAAGGAGAGAGGGGTCATGTAGACAGGCTTAGCTGTCAGTTTAAATGAAGCTACTGCTCTGAGTACAACAGCAGCTATTCATTTCTCTCAGCTTTTATGAGCGGAACCTGTATTCCACACTGCCAACTCAATAGTCTGTGACAACAGAATTGACAGACACTGGAATTTCAATAATTTAACATGAACAAAGAAATATGTTGATATCTTAAAAGTCAAGTATCAGATCACCGTGAAACACAGGAAATATTATTAACAGCTAATCAGCCAGTAGAAATATTTTCCTATTCAAACAGCTAGGAAGGTCTTTTAACTAATTACGATGACAACAAGTAGACTTTGATTACCACCTTAAGGATAAAAGGGTGAAAAATGTAGTTTGGGATAGAAGACAATGGGAAAAGAGAAAAATAAAATCTGAAATACATTTGAAATTTAGGAAATATGGGAAAACCGTAGGCTGTTTGGGTTTTGTATTATTTTCTTTTTTTTTTAATAAAAAAAAACAAACAACAACAATCAAAACCAACATCTTTCCAGATACGCAATTTTTCCCCATCAGAAGGACTGTGACTGCCCAGTCTCCATATATGACATAGCATGCTAATTGTTGGCAGCAAGACGAAAAAACAAAAATGAAACAGAAACATAGATTTATTCCTGTAATTGTACCTTTCGATCCAAAAGAATATTGCAAGGGGAGAGTGCTCGGTGTACCATTCCATGTTTGTTCATATATTGCAAACCTTGCAAAACCTCATATGCTATGCATAAGATCCTTGAAGAACTGCAAAAAAACCCAAACAAACCAAACACGTTACACTGAATGTTTCCCTTTTTAATTTGTAAAAATGTAGCGTTCCACAGCTATTCCAAAGACAAGTGAGACATTTGCAATTCCAGAACAGTTTAAGGAATCAACATCAAATATGGTAGGATATGTTCAGTGCCATACACAACTCCTCAATATCCCACAACTAGGTTTCTTCACCCTGAACTGGTCCTTAAAAACATCGTAAAATTGTGACAAAGTATAAAATATTCTCTGCAATAGAAACTATTAGATATACCTCAACTAATTGGGAAAAAAAAAAATCCCACCCCTTCTTGATTTTTATTTGTTTTTCCTAAGTCTGATATTAGTGTTCATAGAAAAGGTCAACTGAACAAACATTTTTGAAACTCAGATGTTAACTAAAGCTTATCTAGAAGATAGTGTAGAGGCACAGCTAGATCACACCTATAATCTTCCATCATCTCAACATCTAAACCAAGAAAGAAAAGAAAGGGCGGAAAATTTCGTTTTCAGCACGTTTTGTTTTACAAGCTAAGAAGCATCAACCTTACTGTCTTTAGAAACAATGAAGTTTACCATCCAAACCGTTTTGACATAACTATGTATTTTGACAAAAGTCATCATTTATTGTAAGAACTGAAAGCCCTGAAGAGGAGCTTCTGTAAGCAAGTAAACAGGAATTTGTACAGAGACCACCAGTATTAGGCTTCCAAAGTGCACCCAAAATAAGAACAAAAGGCACAGATTAGCGTCACCCAGAGAGATTCCTTTTAACTTTTTATTACCTGCCTCATTTCCCTCCCACTCCCCCTCAGAGGACATTTCAGGTCTGTTTGGCAACTTCATCTCTGTAGACACTGGTTTACAAAATACCCAGAAAACAAAGCATATCTGCTTATAGAGGCCTAACTTTACATCTCCAGTTTTATTATTTCATTGTTAAAGAATAACATATAATAGTATTCTGGACAAGGCTCACCACCTTCTCTTGTTTATTAAAAATTTATGGAACAGCAAAATGAGGGGGGAACATTACAGACTGGCAAGAGTAACAAGCCAACTAGCTGACTAAACACCAAAATTAATTTCTTTATTAAAGCTTTGTCAGCTCCTTTTCATACCTGATGGAATGCCAGAACTTTGTCACAAGAGTATATGGCTAGATTTTGACGAAAGCCACAATTTCAACAATTTGTGAGACTAGGGCAGCACAGAAATAACGAAAAGAACTGTTTTAATAATAGTCTAAGGCCACCATTAAGTTAGCTTACATGGAGCTATGCTCTAGACTCCAACCTTTTTCCAAGAAGGAAAGCTCTGTATTACTTTACACTAATTGTGAATATAAACTTTTAAGTTAAATTTTCAGCACAAAGGGAATCTATTCTAACATACGCCCACACAGCTCTATCTTAGATCATAGCATTTGGAAGTGATTCTCAAGGTCTTAGCAATTCAACCAAAACCACATGGCTAATAACCACAAAAACAAAACAAAACCCCACAACCATCTCACTCCTCCCTCCCTGGCACTTTTTCTTTCCCATCCCTCCCACCCCTAAGCTATATAACACACCACAGCACCAGACACCATGAGCTGTGCAGTGTTTCCTCCCAGTCATTCTTGGGCAGGCATGCAACTGTGGTAAAAAGTGTACCTTACAAGCCTTCAGCTTCCCTCTACAGCTTTTTGCCCACAACACAAAAAATAACAATAACGGTTGCAAGGCGAATCCTCTCTCACACTTTTCACACAGCTTTGCAAAACAAGACATGAAAAATAAATGATGGAGAATTCATGCTTCCAGTAAGAAAACAACTGAATGTGAACAATTAGTACATCATGAGGTATTTTAGCCTAAAAAGTATCTCTTTGTATTAAAAATAGAAGTAAATATAACGTGCAATTTTGTGGCCGTTGTGCCTGAGGAGTGCAGTGTGCTCTGGTGGCGCTAGGGGGCCTCAGCCACCCATTTATTCTCCCCGTTCTCCTGCAATTCATAAAAACAGAACCCGGGCAAAAGTCTGAAAAAACTGCTTTTGGATTCTTTGCTCTTTAAGAGAAATCCCCCATGGCGTTACAAAGACCAGCAACACATGAATGATGAGTATTTTTCATTGCACATTAGTTAGAAGAGGCTTAGCTGAAAAGTAAAATTACTGTAAAGCAAATTGATTCTGTTTCACCTCAAACCAGGACACACATAATTCTCAGTGTTCTTAAGCTCTCGATGCCACGCTGCTGGGCAGAAGCGTTCAGCCAAGCACCTCACCCTCCAGCTGAGGCACGTACACCACCCCAGGAGAGAGGGAACTCTGTATAACAAGATCTTCATAGTGCTATTGCACATTACCTAGTTCTTACTTCATTTATTCGGTAAAACACACTCTTTGTGGTTATTACCCATGAGATTTGCATTTAATTGCAAAGGGCCTGACAACAACTCTCCTCGCTGTTATCAAGCACAAGAGATCTCTCTGCTTTAAACTCCCCAAGGCCAAATGCAACAGCAGTCCCTTGCCTCACTGGAGATGGCTACCAAGGCTATGCCCTCCCTTCAGTGGGGCTCAGCTCTTTCCCAGTTCTACAGCCACTGCCAACACCGCAAGCATTGCAATGGGGTTTTGCACGTGCATAAGGTGCACTCATGGAGCTGCTTCCAGGCTTCAGGTTAAGTTGATCTTTAAAAAAAATATCACATATAGAAAAAAACCACCGTAGTCTTAAGTAAGGAATACATTTACGATACCCAATGTTGGTGGCGACGTCTGAGCAGATTCAGAAGCTTTTTCCCTGATTATCTGGAAGCCTATTTTTCAATAGACTAGCCAGTGTCAAACTATGAGAGATCTAGAGGTGTGGTTTAGCCACTAGGGTTCTTGAACTGCAGTTATCAGCACCCTCCTTGAACGGGAGGTGGAGGAAAAAATGAACAGCAACAAAACTAGAAACAACACAGGACAAAAGGTGACAAAATGGAAGCATGGCACCATGCAAGCACCAACCACGCTACAACACTGACCTAAGGAGAGCTGTAATGACAGCTGTACGGCATTAAATACCCCATTCATCTCAGCAGCTGATGATCATGGTTGTGACTTGAAAATATTGTGAAGCAAACCATTCCATTGCTCAAGGCAGATATGCTAGGAGGCAGTAAGCAAAAGCATGTAAGTGTGAGATGCACTTCAAAAACTGGCAGATCTGAAGGGGCACTAGTTGTCTTCAGTTTCCTAGCTCTGCTAACAAAACTTGTTTTAAGGTTCTTTTCCTCTCCACCAACAGGAGAAAGAGAAGAAACAAAAGTGTCTCTGCAAAAGGAACACTTCACAGACAGAAAAGGCATGGTCTCTCTACAACTACCAGCACATTTTCAAGGAGCAGGCTTAATTTTAATCCTCAATCTGGATACCAACAAATCTACTCAGCTGTAGCCTACTCAGCTAGGCTTTTGAAACGGGGTTCTCTTCAAGTGACAGGATTGCATACCGATGTAAAAATCAAACCGATTGGATTTAATCATTGCCTGCTTTTTTCCTGGCTTGGAGAAGAAGAAACGTTGCCAGGAGAAGGGGACATTTTTTTTCCTTCATTTTAGAAATTAAGAATTAAAAGAATATAAGGATTAAAACCAATACCAGGTTTAGGTCTGTAACTTGAACGTATAGAACCATAGCAAAGGAAGCATAAAAAATAACTGAATTCCTCCCTCAGAAATTCATCCTGTAGGTAAGAAAAAAAAAAAATCTCTACAAGTTGATATGAGCAAGTTCAGTCAACAGTACAAAACCAGCACAGTTCAGAGAGGCATGTGCATAGCATTTGTGGGTGGAGAGAAAAGAGAAGATGACTTAAAAACCCACAAAAATGAGGATTGTTTTATTACCTCCAGAATTTGTCAGACCAAAAGCTATACCAGACGAATGACTAATTTCCATGCTGTAATAGTACACAGGTGGCTGCATTGTGTCCTTCACAAAAAACATTAACTTTTCCACTTAGCAGTCAGCCTGATCTCCAACCTGTTGTATTCTTACTGTTAAGGACACAAAGCCATTTTCTGGAAGTTTACTTCACGAATAATGAACCTAACCTGTCAGGAAACAGATGTTTTAGCAGAGTTTCAATCTCTTGTGGTGGTGCAAACCCACTGATGAAATAATCTGATTTGCTTAAGATGCTTTTGTCACTTTTTGGATTCAGACAGAGGAGGAAAAAAAAAAAAAAGAAAAAAATTCTTCTTAGCTTGCCCACTATAATCTTCCATCTGACTGAGAACAGCTTCTGGGCTAAGGTGAAAGGGAAAAGTTGTACCAGAAAAAATTGGCATATTGAGAGTCTTACCTTTCTTCAAAAGGATCAGATATTAACAAACAGGGAGAGAGGGAAAGAGGGATTTATTAGGAACTAAGACAATAAGCCCCTAAAATAGTTAGTGGAATAGAGAGCTAAGAGTGAGTGTACTCACCCAGTAACGACAGAGCAGTACCTGGGAACAAGCATCTAAGGAGAATTGCCCAAGCCATAGGTCAACATAAACATAAGATCAAACGAAAAAGGAAACACATGTAGAAATCAGAAAGTTTATGACAGAAAGGTGGGATTCTGAATTCTTGAAAAAAAAAAAACCCAACCAAAAAACCCCAAAACTACCACACACAAACAAAACAAAAATATTACCTACGTATTACTCAGTTTGAATGGTTATTTATAACTTATTATTTGTGATTGAGAACAATAATGTAGCTGCCTGTAGAAGCATAAACCTGGGCTCCAAGATAGGATGCTCTAGGAACAAACAACGCTCTGCAACTGATTACTTCCATTTTAGGTAAAATTTCTCGTCTTCCTAACCCTACAAATGGTCATAATAGCTCAGACCAAAAACTATTTGAGACCACTGTCCTGTTTCCAAAAAACATGACAAGTAGACACCTAAGAGAGAAGGAATACAGAGCAAGCATATATGATACCCATGCTCACAGAATATCGCTGACGAGTTACTGTGGGAATGCGCAGCCACTGAGTATTTTGTTGGTAAGGTCTTCTTGCTATTTTTTCATGAGCTTTGCTTCATGGTGCTCTGTTGCTCCAACTTCCAGAAAGCCAATTTTAAATTTCAGCATCAAGGAAAGAAAACAATTGCTTAACTCCAGAGTAGGAAAAGTGATTTTGGAAAAATGCATTTGACAGCCAGCAGACATAGTCCCTAAATATACCAGAGATTGCTGAAAGGAAAGTAGAAACTACTTGATGCATGACATCTTGAACACTTAAGAACAAGAGGACTATAGATCATACAGTTGGAAATCGAAGATGGGTGGGGTCAGGAGACTTGACCTATTAAACTGTTGGAATAAAAGAATTCCAACATGAGAAAAAGAAACAATAAAAAGAAAAGATAGAATTTCAGCATTTATGTCAGTATCATGGAAGTTACAGGTTCACACAAATTTTTTTTTCCCTCCAGTTTAAAGGAAAATTAATGCCAATCTGAACATGAATTCACTGTATTCATCATTATCACATCACAGAAATGCATTCATGGCATTACCTGGAAATACATCTTCTCCATCCTTTTTTGGTGCTGCAATAAAATAGTTTTAACATGATGGAGTAATAGGGTATCTCAAAAGATCTTCCTGCCTGCTTACTGTCTCCAGTCCTACCTTCTCCTAGACAAAGCAATCTCCCCTTTTCATGACTTTGACCCAGGCAGCTGTAGCTATTACAGTGTAGTTAACCAGAACACATCGATGTACCTGGACAGCAGTACAGGAGCAAAGATAACTGGGGCTGGAGGCAAAGTGGAGGCAGCAACAATATCTTGGGGAGAGGAGAAATAATTCTGGTTGTTACAAATGCATTTGTGGTATTTTTAATTGGTTATGGCCAGCTGTATATTTCACTTATTTTATGCTATTGTAACAGTCAACATTGAGTACCTAATCCATTCTGTAAAAGGAAGAAAGCTGTGCCTGGATAGTACTGACAGTGCAATGAACACTTAATGGACTATTTCGAGTGTTTCATCTAGTGAAATGACCAGAGGCCTCACTGGAATTTAAAGCAACACAGGAATGGCACCAGAAAGCAAGCCTCATCACCTACTTAACTGTAGAGAACCCTGTAATTTTTGTACCTACTGGAGACGTATATGTGGATTAGTGTTAAGTAATGCTTCTTCAATGCAGTGGCAACTCAAGGCAAGAGGAAATTGATAACAAAAACTGGAACTAGAACTACTTTGACTTTCCTCAGGAAGGCAGAGCAAGACCAAACGGGATAAGATTATGCTGATGATACCATGTTCCAGAGTTCCTCTTTCCTCAGACTTACAACTCATGGGTACATACACAGAAATGCATGCTTAAGGAAGTCCTTTATCAAATCTGTGTGTCTTGTTTTAACATTGTCTTATTGCTGTAAACAAGTAAACTCTAGAGGAAGAGAACCTCAGCTACCAGGAGTCTTAAACAGCTTATGGCACTGATACACAGGAGCAAAAACACGGGTTCCTCTTCCAAAGAGGAGTGTCAGACAGGGTCTGCCCTGAGGAAGCGCACCAGAGCAACACAAACCAGCAATGTCATCAATCACTACCTCAGAACTTGTGAAACTAACATGCATTTGGAATCCAGGAAGGAGATTCATCACAAAAAATTGTGTCTGTTCAAAGTGGAACAGAACCAGGTTGTGAACAGATGTAATGTTTCTGAACTCATAAAAGTGACAATATTTCAATACAAGCAAAACTATAAAACAAAGAAAATGACATTTGCAGTTAGTTCCATTACCGCCAACAATGTGGATAGACTGGTTAGGAGCGGTGTGGCCAAGTGGTTACAGCAAAGGATAACGTTTGGGTATAATCCCAGCTGAGACAATCACTACACTGACCTCAAGAAAGCCATCTGACCTCCTTATGCCTCAATCAACCAGCTGGAAAACTGGATAAAAAGCAGGACTGGGTTAAAAACCAGATGTGCAGATAAATTGGGTCTTCCTGGGTAAATAAATTACAAAATACCCTATGCAGAACATAAAGAGTTTGATGCAGGTGGGAATGGTTTATTTAGCACTTTATTATGTGTTTGATTAAAAAATGGCACTAGGGACCGAGATTGTAAACACTGCCAATTTACTTGGAAATGCATTCACATTATCAGAATGAAATGAACTGGAAGGGAATGCAACAAGCAGAGAATAAATGACAAAAAAAATGAATTTTATAGGCAGAGTCCTCAGGAAGTCTCTAACTTATGCACAGAGGTATTTCACACAGGATATCTTCAACAAGTTCATATTGCTCATCTGAGGAAACTCAAAAAGTCCATTCATTCCTTTTTCAAAGTTCTAAGCTGCAAGCATGACTTTAAAAGCAACACAAGTGATGTTACATTTTTATGAAGGTCTCAACTTGTAATGTACAATAAAAAAGTCCATAAAAAAATGGATGAAGGCACAGATAAAGAACAACTTCATATATAAAGCAGGTTGCACACAAAGATTTTAAATAGACAGGTGATTTTTCAGATCATTATCACTGAATGATTTAAGTGTATCTGCTCCTCATAAAGCAAAAATTTTAAAACATCGCACCTTGAACTCCTTTAGGACATCCAGCATCCATCCCATAAAACAGTGGAGCAAATGAACAAAGTCCTTTTGAAAAAGCAAGCCCACCTTATAAAGCACCATCTTAATGAAACCCCTGGTGCCATCTGGTTTAATGCACAGAAGAGGGAAGACACATCCACATTCCCACTTTTTGATCTTGCCACTGATTAACTTCTGTGAAGTCATGTTTTGCATCTTAGCCTCAGCTGGCTCATATGTAAAAGGCAGAATAGTGATACTTTTCATTGGACCAAAAAGTGCAATGAAATAAACAAAATTTCAACCATCACACATAAAGATAGGTAAAGTAGCCCTTATTTAAAACCACATCGCAGACTCTGCATTCTTATCACAGACTATACATTCTGAGATAACTAACATAATAGAACTAGATGCACAGGTGACAACAAGAGCTAATGGGATAAAACCCAAGAGAATTACCTCAAAATATACAATAAAGAGCTTAACTTCAATAGCATTATATACATGTATCATGCATCACGTTGCCAACATTTCATTAAAGGAAACAACACATCTCACATTCTCCTCTCCTCCTTCTTTTGGACTTCATCTGAACAAATACATGCACCTTTAAAAGGCCACACATTTTGTGATCAACAATCCTGGCAAGGTCTATCTAACAGTCTCGGGAAACCAATCAGACAACATATAAAAAGCAAATAAGGGAATTAACTGCAGCTAGGATACTCTTCCTTTTTCTAATAAAAGTCACCAAATCAGATCTTCAGCTGCTCGGGGTTTCTTGTTAAGTTAGTTCCAAACCAGGCATCAAATCCCATACTCTAGGCAAGGACTATCATTCCTTTGTATATGAATGCACCAGCATCTAAATTTCTAGGCATAAGGTATGTTAAATTTCAGCTCTCTAAAGTAAAGACGCCTCTGGTATTTGTCTATTAAACATTCACTATGCAGTAAATGGTACGAGTAGCAGTATTACCAGAGCCTTAAACCACACAATCATTGAAGGAAAGGCGACTTCTAAAGTACCTGATGAATGGTGACATCGTAGGCAGTGCCTATTTCCTTACCTTCCTCCATGTTGAAGTAAATAATGTATCTGAAAAAGAATTGCTGTTTACATGCCAAATGGCAGCTGGCAACTACAGATCAGTGTCTGCTCATACCCTATGCTTTTGAAGACACCCACGTTCATAAGAAGTCTGAAAGTGGCTTTTGTAGCAAGCAAACTTCATTTGCTTCCCAAATTCTGCCATGTCACAATTCCTACATACTAACAATCTCTTCAGACTTAAACACCTAATATTACCTGCTTAAATAGAAAACAGATGACAGAAAAAGTAATAGACGTAGCAAAGATCATGTCTAAATTATCTCAGCCAGGACAGCTGAGGCTAAAATGAAATAATGGGTTTGGATTTTTCACTATAACCTTTGTTACGAAAACAAAGCCAACAACTTCATACCATGAGAACCATTAGAAAAGGTAGATGCCTGATTCAAAATGACTGTTAAATAAATAAATAATAATAAAAAAGAAGCCACCAGGTCCACACATTCATGAGGCTGCCTTCAAAAAAGAATAGTTCTACTACTACAAGGAGGGGGTGGAAAGGATTACAAAAGCTCATGGGGACAGCTATATAGGTAAGATTTTTCTCTCAAAGAAATATTCTGAAGTAATCACATCTAAGTGATCAAACTGTACTAACCTGGCATTTTAAAAACCACAAAATGATAGTTACAATACAATGGCAAGAGTTGGCAACACTGACTTTGCAGTAAAAAATTACAGGAAAAGAATACTATGCATTTCAAAGTCCATGTGATCCCTGTAAGTCAGCAGTGACAACACATCCTTTCAGCATATATGGCAGTATAAACAGTGGTTATAGACTTGGGAAAGATGAAGACTAAGAAGTATACTTCTTGTTTTGATATCACTTTTACATCAGAAATGTTAAGATTCAGTTAACACACGTTAGCAACTTCCATAAAATTAGAAGGCTCTGGAGATCTGGAATACCACAGTTATTTTAAGGGTCAAATCCTTGCAACTCCTCTTCAAACCAATGATCAAAAGAGGAAGTTCTCCTTCGCCTGCATGCTTCACACATGCTGTGAAGACATTGTTTCCAATGGCGGAAGTTGGCACACTAGATTCTCAAACCCAGGTATCAGTCAATACACTTTCTACACAAAAATCCTATTTTGAGCTGGAGACCTCTACCCAGCATTCACCTAACAGAACATAATTTGTCCTATTTTTCTTTTCTACCACTACAGATGTTTCGAGACTATTACTAACATAAAATGACAACTTCAATTAGACTAAATTTACAGAACACCATTCTTCCCTCAAAAATATATTAATGATTTAAGAAAAACAACAAACTTAAAAATCCCTTACATTACATTATTTATTATCAATTACATAGTGTAATGCAAGCTTTTTTTTTTTTTTTAAAGTATAAGTGTTGACCTAATGTCAATTATGGCAATACTATTTTGACCTCAAGCATGTTTAAAGTGCTCTTTCAAGAGGAAGAACATAATTAAATAATTTTTTATAGTTACCACAATCATTCAGTATAAAGGTTTTAATACATATGATTTCCACTGATATCTTTAATGATTGCTGAATCCACATCAAGAAACAAAAATAATGTTTAATGCCCAGGCATTCATTTCTAGTTGAATTAAAAGAGTTACCAGAAATTATAGTAATTAACCAAACCTGCCCAGCCTGTGTTGTTAGTCCACCCAATGAATATCCAAAAGTTACTCAAAGCTTTCAATACTACACTTAAAATAGATGCTACCATGTGCTTGTTCAGCAGCAATTCTGTAAAGTCAGCAAGTTTCAGTACTACTTGCATCAGTCACTCAAAATTACTGCTTTTCACAGGTTTTCTCACAGCATTCTGCTGATTAATTTCGTCACTGCTTTTCTGCCTCTTCCCATTAAGAAAAGAGGTAATATCGCTCAGAGTTTACTAGTAGGATCTTTGCCAGGAAAAAAGGGAAGCAGGGTGGGTGGGAGCATTATTACCAGAACTGTCTTACTGTGCCACAGTTAACTTAGTGCAGCTTCCTTCTATACACCAAAGTCAGAGGGAAAACATTTTGTTAATCAAAGGCACAGCCATGCACGTATCAGTGGGCCCCCTTAGACTGTACGTTTGAAGCACTGTCTTAATAAAACAAATGCTTGAGGTACATTATTTTCAGACACTAGAGTAAATTAGTCTCTTTTCACCCTGAACCATGATACCATTCAGGCTCAGCTTAACATGATGAGAGAAGATTCTTCTCCTGCCACTGCTGTTTTTATCCAGACAGAACTCAAGCCTTAAACTGGAAGCTGTAATCTTATATCCCACTTTATAAAGATACCTGCGATTTTACTAGGGCTGAAGATTCTCTGCTACAAAGATCAGTGTCACAGCAAGATTTCTTCAGAAACAAACACCAAGACAGCAACATTTTGAAGTTTTCATTCTGACGGCAAGTGGGTCATAATCTACATTTGCTCTTACAAAAAACTCTGCAACCATGTCATTACAAGACTAAAGGTCTTGTCATACTTTCAACTGCGACAGAGAAATTATTTTGAGATATTATTACTAAGAGGAGGCTTTCTAAGAAAACTTAGAGTGACACTATTCTCAAGAAGAAAAAATTAAAAGATCTTTTATGTGGAAACAATGCCTTTGTTTGAGTCTTTCAGTAGGGGCTTTCATTCCTATATTACATAGTTCTTGGTTTATAGCAAATGTGTGCATTGAAATAAATGAATTGGGGAATATCCACAAAATTCCAGGCCTACTTTAAGCATTCTCTATGAAAAAATTAATCAATTTTTTCCTCAAGCCAAATTTTTGTGTATTAGCTTCTATACTTACAAGAACATGCATATGCACCGCATACACAGAGGACTGTAATAGGGGTTTTACAGTGCTAAACGTTTTTTTCCCCATAAAGAAAAGCAAATCCAGTGTTTTATTACTTTTGTAAGTGCTGCACCGACAAAACAGCTGAAGTTGCCTTGTACCATTTGTTTATCATCTTTGATAAAATTACAAGAGCAGATGAAAAATAAGATTTCAGAAATCTCTTGATTATAAAACCAATATAAGGTTTTCTGCTGAGGATTTGATGGAAATTTTGTATAGAAAGGCACCAAATGGCTAGCCATAGCCTAAGTATAGGAAAGAAACATGTCTCCAATGCTTATCTCGTTTTTCATTGTCATCATATTAAATCTGCGGATCTCTGATGATCAAAGTGTCTGAACAGTAAAAATAAGTAAATAAATAAAAAACCCCAAACAACCCTCAATGCCTAAATTTCCTTCAGTGAGTTTTAAACCTGAATGACTTCTTTTGGAGACTACAAAATATTACTGAGCGCAGACAGGAAAGAATTCACATGTCTGCCTTTATATTTTATCATAAACTTGCACAAACTTCAGTTATGTCTGGAAGCCAAACGTAAATTAATCACAGAGCAAGCAGGTACTGCACAATCCAGTGTTTTCCTTATCTTTGAACCTCTCCCAGCTTCGACAGATGTGCCGCTCCTCACTATGCTGGAAGAGAACAGAACAGAGGAGCTCCTGGAAATCCAGCTTTCATACTCAGACACCCAAAGCAAGGGGCTCCCAACCATTAAAATACTGCCTGAATTCAAAGAGCATGATAACGATAATTATGAATCACTGTGTAATGTGGTTAAGAAAAGGTTAGTAAAACAATGGGATTCTCAACACCACGTCTTCTGCTCCTGAGTAAATCCAACATTTTTTCCCTTGTTTAAGGATTAAAAAAAAAGTCCAAAAAATCACTCTCCAGCAGACAGAAAGCTAAAAGATTTCTCAAAACATTCAGACCCTGAAAAAAGAGAGCTCCCCTTCTTCAAAGACCTAAAAGCTGAAGAACTGAGCTCCCTTTAAGAATTTAGCTTCTCTGAGCATAACAGTCTTCTTGCGCACATAATTTAGTGCAAGAAGCAGCCAAGGAGTAATCTCCTGCAGAGATTAAAGATGATCTCATGACTGTTGCACAAGAATCTTCAGGTGGGGAGAAGGAAGTCTGCATTGAAAGTAGGCATTATCATTCTCTTTAAAAAAAACCCAAACAAACAAAAAAGTTTTCTATGGTAGCAAATGGTCAAGAAAATAACACAAGAACAAGTGTTCAGTATTTTAGGAACTTGCACGAGGGCTATAAATGTTATGCCATCTCCCTAAGTAGCTCAGAACATGAAAGTGAGCAACCTCAGAAGTACTATATTTAAAACTAAAGAATATGTAGCAATTACTGAAGACATACAGGGAAAAATAATTATTCCCTCCCCCCCCCCCCCACAAAACAACAAAA
>VYZM01022213.1:76663-90331 GCA_013398915.1 Dromas ardeola | reverse complement strand
CCCAGAAGTACACACAAACATACACAAATTCATACAGGAACCAATTATCCTCATCTACTTCCAGCATCTTACTTGTAATTCTACAAATATAAAGTAAAACAAGAACTATGCCCCACAACTTCTAGCTTCCCTTGTTTCACGCTGCACTGAAACACATTAAGTATTCCATCTTTGAAAATTAATTATATCTGTCAAGAATTCTAAGCAACTAAGACAAAAAGAGGAGAGACTTGACTCTACTTACAGGTTACTTTGATAATCAGCAAAAGGGATACATAAGCTTCTTATGTACGGCCAGCTCACAGCTTTTCTGCAGCTTATGCAAAACTGAGCTTTAAGTTAAACAAATGAGAACAGCAACCTTCAGTTTTGTGTCTGCAGCAGAGAGCTCAAGGCAACTTAAGGAGTTCTACACTAAGACCTGAGTTTGTACTTTTAAAGTATACCCTCCTGATCAGCCTCTGCTACCACACTTGACTCAGGGTGTTTTCAGAGCACACAAACTGAATTCCTTTTAGATGAACCAGAAGGCAGGATCTAGAACCTGCCTATTGCCCTGCAGTTGCTAGTGGGCATTTGGTCCAGAGCAGACTGGAGCTATACGAAATCAGCACCCCTGAAAGATGTATGGCACACTGCTCTACACATCTGTTCCTACTGGATCACATCACTTGCTAATAAAGAGATAGCCTGAGAAAGGTCCCTTTTCTTAGTACAGGTCATTCAAGGCTTTTTTACCTCATCTTGTACTGTGGTAACCTATGCTTCTGGTTTCCACAAAGACACTCTAGCACTGTGGGCCAAGGGGAGTACAGCCAGCCTACAGGCCATCCCTACAACCAAGCCAGCTGCCAACCTCAGCCAGCATTTCCTGTATGAACTCCTGCCCACAGCACCAGGAGAGCACCTGCAGGGGCAAAAGTCTGAGCTGCAGCTGTCCACAGCTTCTTCCACTGCAGCCAGGGAGCCAGGTTAGCCTGTCAGTGTGGAGGACTCTTGTCATACTGCAACTGAAGGCCAGGTATTGAGCAGGCATTTTAAGATCATAGGGGTGCTTTCTCCCATTACTTTAAATGGACAACTGTATATTTTACTTTATTTTTAAGGAAGATTTATCTCTGTGGCATGAGAAGAAGAGTTTTTCTTAATGTTATCCACGCTGACTTTCTCCTCCCCATTGCAACAGAAGCGATGGGTCCCTAACTTCATTATAAAAGGGGATGGATTCTCTCATTCTTTCTGTGGTGCCCCAGATGGATGAGAAAAATCTCATTAAGAATCTCATCAATGAAAACTTTTAAAAGAAAAGCTGAAAATGAAGTGTAGTTATTAATGCAGTTAACATTATTGCAGCTGTGTGGCAGTATGAACTGAACTGACAGCTCTAGAAACCATGACTAGCTAACAATAAATAATGCTGTCCTTGCAGCCAGACAGGACTGATTATTTTGTTATTCATTTCTGTAGTTCTGTGAAGCACTGCCAGTTAAAAAAAAAAAAAAAAAAAAGGAGCAGGGCAGGCCTGTTGGCTACTTCTTAATGGAGCTGCAGATCTAACACACTGGAATGTAATTAACTTTTTAAAACATAAGTTACATTTAAAAAAGGGAAAGTAATTTCAAAGAAACAAATATAACCACTAACTCCAGTAAGTGGAGATATTAGTAGGAATGATAAGTGAGCACGCTTTCTTTTTATACACGTTACTGGAGAGCAGGAAAAGCACCTAGAACTTTGTAAAACCACACTAAAGCAATCTCTTTAAAAATTCTCAGCCTTTGAGAAAAAGACTGCACTTTAGGCATCTATGCATGAGAGGATTAAGCATTAGCAACAAGACACATTGCTAATTAACCCCCAACCTAGCCCCCATTTTATAAAGGTGCAACAGATTTTTTAAAGCTATGAACAGAAATTGCAACAACGCACAGCTCTTCTAAAACCAGACATTTCCTGTAAATCAGTAGACTTTACAACAAGGTTCTTTCAACAAACAATTTAGCTATACCATACTTAAAAAAAAATAAAACTAAATATCTAAGAGTAGAAGCCATACCTAGGTATGTTTTAGTAGTTAGCTCAAAATATCAGATCCCTATATGAATGGTACAGATAGTACTCAAAAGTGAAACAGAATGGAAAGTTCCAAAAGAACAGTCTGCAAACGCAAGTGATCAAAGGGACTTTGCAACTAGGCCAATAAGCAATGGTGCTGTTAGGAATTTCATAGCTAACAACTAATATTCCAAAAGGCATTAGGAGTGCATCACTTTGATCTATATCCCAGTACACATCATCACAACAGGCAGGAAACACCTATCTAGCGAGGTAACAATAAACTTAAGTGTAATCAAAGCAGGTGCCTGTGACTATAAATTTAAATGTATTAATCAGCCTATAATTAATATTAAATTTCCTTGAAAGTGATATGAGAAATGCGATCACCAAAGGGGCAACAAGAGATGGCTATAGTTGCATATAGGAGAAATCCACACAACAAAAGTTGCCAGACAAAAGGACAAGAGAGTCACAGCAGACAGTAAATATGCAGGACATCCTCCCAAATACACAAGAAGGGTTACTGGTTGTGCAGAAGACCGCACCTTTCAGGGGTTACAGAGTGGTGATAACATAAAAATATCAGGCATAAGATAATAGTAGAAGAAACACCAGCCCACACCAGTTCTTACTTCACTCCGGTCTCAAGCCCGATTACCTTGACTTCCAAGAACCACCAAGTGCAATAGCTACCACTGTTAACTGCACAGCATCAGCTCCACAGTACTGTATACTCCCAGCTAATTTACAATATGTGTTAAAGACTAACAGTTTTGTGTACACAGTTATGATTAATAACATGCATGACTTAACCTTTAGCAAGATGTGTGCCGTTAATGAATGAAATTAATAGTTTTAAACCTTAAAACTAGCCTGATCTGCCAGCCTTCTAAGCACTCCTATCACAGCAATCTCCAATTCCCTGGCATCTATCTAGCTATAAACACATACACAAGCACATATATTCAGTCAGTCCCAATACAAGTTCCTTCTGCCCGCAGATGTCCCTGTCCACCTGAGGGTCCTGTCGGTTCAGGAGACAAGCAATTCAGCTAACTTAGTGCTGGGCTCATGATACAGTGCCCACAGAATTGCAGGGCAGAGAAAAAAGAGGCTGTACGATGTTTCCCATAACATTATGTTCTGTAAATGTATCATTTCAAGTCTAGCACATCACTGATGTAAAGATGGTATGGGACTAATGCAACTTCTAGACAGGAAAGCAGTTGGCTCGGAGTGAAGGCACAACTCTGGGTCTATATACTCCGTAAAACAGAGGAGCTTGAATTTAAGGAGGGAACACCCATATGCACAGAAGTGATCTCAAACCACAATGACGTTAAAGATATTTGTAAGCATATCAATGCATCTAAATAAACCTAATTAGCGACAAATGGTCCCCTGAAGACGTTACTCCAAAAAAGGAAGAACTTGCAGTTTAAAAATATAATCCCTTTCTAGAAGTATGCCCTGTATAGCAAGTATAATGAATCTTCCCTTGTTTCCTTCCTAAAAGCAGGATGAAGTGTCAAACACTGTATTAAGTTAGCATAACCATATACTAACCACATCTTGCTCTCACAAGTCTACAGGCAATTTTTATCCTAAACGCAACTATCATAAATCAACATTAAGATTAATGATGTGGCTTAAATCCACTAAGATTTGCACAGTACAAATTTGACATTTGGTTTTTCAGACATTAGCTCATTAGTAGTGGTTTGCTCATTCATGCAAAATGGAATTTTAACACTGAACCTTACACAGTTCCTTGCAGAAATATCTCTGCAGGATTAAGCCACCCTCCCACTGAGGACGGTGTTTGGTCTGTTTTGAGAGAAACTCAACATCCTCTTTCACTAGATACTGAAGACTCAAAACTCGCCACTACTTTTGTTCTCAATTAACACAGCATAACTCATCTTCAGCTCAAGATCTTTAATATTGCTTTTAGCACGGAAATCTGTATGAAGCGTCTACAAGCAACTACAGAAGAAGCATAGCAGAGCAAAAGGTTGAAATATAATTAGGCACTTCTTCCACATCTACAGACTTTATGTTGTATACAGCCATCATGTCTACTTTTTAATAGCAAGAAGCAGAGATTATTATAATCTCAGAGTTGGATACTTCTGTTTTTTCCTGGAAGAGAGGAAAATAAGAAACAAGCATGCACTCACTATTACGTTTCACACGTAAGGGAGACATGGACACATGATCTGGCATGCCTTTGTGCTGCCATCAAACATTGCAGCCAACTATACAAGCAAAGAATTTGGTTTCATACCTAAAAAAGGTCACTCAGACATGAAGAGCAATAATGTTCAGCTCAACTACCTCATGAAAGCTATACCCCTTTCCCATTCCAAACAATTGTTTTCTCGTTGTAAGGGGAAAGGCAGTCACAGGAGGCAACCTATGCTAAAATGCTACAGGAAGATTTGCAGTCAGACTAAAATTACTTACAGAAGGAAAAAAATATTCCTGTATGAAGAAAAACATCATTGGTCAATATATAAACAAGTCTGGACTAACGGCTAATGTTTCATCATAGCTTTGGAAATAAAGCATTGGCAAGAAACTAAAGGAAAACTCCACAAACACCAAATGCCCAAACTATAGACTCTCATAGATGCTTAGGAAAAATATAATTATAAGTTTGTTTATTAACGCTACTTCATTTTACTACTCCATCATTTATCCTTGCTAAATGCCACCTTATTATGACATATGGATTTCTCATGTGAAATTCCGACACAGACTTGATTCAAAGCAGAATACACTCAGCCCTTGAAGTTCTGCTCATATGCAGCTCTTCAAGTCAAATCATGTAAAACCTTCAGTCTTTTGATGACTTGCACCTGTCTTACAATATTTTTGAAGAATCCGTGGCTACTCAGAAATTGCTTTTTCCCCCGTCTAATAATCTCTTCTGTAATGTAGTTTCACCTCAAGTTTGCCAAAAACACATTAACAGCAAGGATGGCATAAGGAAATCTAATCCAATCAATGAGCAGACAACTGTTTAATACAGCCAAATAAAATGTACTCATGCGAATCAGTCAGATCATGTTTTCTCCAAACTAGTAAACAGCTGCAGACACAGTCTGCTTCCCATCAAATGTTCCGTGTATAACAAACTATACCTTGTATCTCTGATGGTTCACTAGTAGTTTTTCAAAACCATGACTTTCAAAACATATGACAACTATATTTTATTGAAGAAAGGAATAGGCTTAGACTGCCCAAGCCATGAATTGAAGACCAACCCAGAAAGTCTATCGTAGGTGCCAAAAGTCTGCTGAATGTCAGTATTTGCTGGCATTTTTATTATTATGAATACAAGTGCAGACCAACTTCTTCAAAGAAGAAACACACTTCAAGCGTGACGGAAAAGGAAAAGCTCACAACTCCTATTATAACAGCACAGGAGCAGAGAAAATAACTCCTTTGACACTGTCTGGAAAAGGTATCCCAAAGGGGTAGTTGTAAATGTGTTTAAAAGATGGAGAACCTTAAAAATAAATTAATGTCTTACATTCTGGTCTGTGGTATCAACAGTGCTAAAATAACTAGCAACTTTGAAAATCTAGTAAAATTTTTGACTGCCACAAACATGAAAACTACCCTTAGTGAGACCGTTAAAGTCCAAAACTTTTACCCACCATAATATTTTGTGTCTTCTTTTCAATTCATTCACAAGAAAAAAATCCTTGCATGTGCAAGAAGACACAGAGGAAGCAAGCCAGACTGAGACGCGTTTTCAAATCTCTGAACATCAGTAAACTATTATAAGCTTAAATCTGGTATTTACAATTTTTGCTTGACCATGTACATAAATTCCTAGCCTTTTAAAAATGTAACTGACTCCTGAACATACTTCAGAGAGTTGATTTTGCACTAATGTGACTGTTATAAACTAAAGTTAAGTACATACTTTCTTTGACTCAGAGTAACAAATGGGACAATAAATCAGGAATAAACAAACAGGAAACAATGACCCAGAATACAATCTCTCACATAGAGGACAACGGAGATTGGCCTGATAAAAAATGGGACATCGATGCCTAGAATTCTTATCCTAACCTAGCCTATCCTAGAACTCTTATCCATGGTCGCAGCCTGAGTTCCCTGTGGCACACAACTCCAAGAGAGCTCCCCTGCTGTTATTGCGATGCCCTGTGGAAGCACAGTAAAGAAAATTGGGATTAATGTCACTTTTAGAAGCACTAGTTGTAGTTTTGATGCCTACATGGCTATTGCCTGAATAAAACACAGAAAACATCAGAGCTGTATCTGGTTACTTATGATAAGAATTGCTAAGAGCTGATACATTTCATCCATTTGAGAGTTCTTGAAATTTACCTTATAGAGCTGTTCGGTAATGAATGAATTCTTGAATATATCACAAATCCATGTTCTAGAAATTTTTTGGTGCCATGCTCAGTAAAAATGACTTACTGCACTGTGACAGAGCAGATAAACTAAATGGTTAGAGCTCTAATGTCCAGTATTCAGCCCCTATGTGCAACTGATTCATTAGAATTAGAAAACTTGGTGAAACTCTGAGGTTAACTGAACAAAGAACTCCAATGCATTTCTTTTTTCTTTTTTTCTTTTTTTAATATCATTCATACCTTAAGGAATGTGTGCTACGCTTGATGCATGACTTCAGGAAAGATTAACTGCAAATAACTACCAAACAGCTGTACAGCCTGTTTTCCAGTATGTATGGAAAGATAGACAGTACATAATGTAACGTCTTGAATTTCAGCACTAACATAATAGAAGATTTCCTGATGATTTTATATCAGCTTGTGGTACAGGTGCAAAGGACTTGGGTTACCGGCAAGCGTAAGGAAAATTAATCTAGAAACCAGAAGAGCAGCTTCCATAAACAGTTTATAAAATTAATTGCAATAGCATACACATCAACTCTGGATGTGTAACCAGCTATGCTATCATTGACCAATACAATCAGAATAGATGGAAAAAGCCAAATACTTCTCTCCAAAGGTAATTGGTATAGACAGATCATATAATCAGTAATGGGGAATTGATCCATCCCAGTTATTTCTGGAAACTTATGGGTCTTGCATAAGAACTAAAAATGTCTGTTTTCATTAAAAAAATAGAAGTAGAGGGAAAATGTCAGTCTTGCAAGAAACTTCATTTGAAGTTAACATAATTTAGCTTTTAGCTACTACTGCAAAAGCTGTAATTTACAGTAGATGAATCACTAATGTCTCTTAAAGCTATGAACAGGCTATATTTTAGTCCTATACCTTGGGTGTTACAACTTCCTGAAGAAATCCCAATCTGCTCATTAAAAGAAAGATCGAATAGTAGAATAACTTATTTCAGTAAAAACTCTCTCAAGTGAAGAGGAAAAAATAAAGCCAGGCTTTATGCATCTACTCTCAACAGAGACACAGCCCAAATAGCTGAGGTAACTGTCACAAACTAAATTATTTCTCTAAGCACGTCAAAAGCCCAAAGTTGCATACCTTCAAAATTACCTAAAAAAGGTCTCAAAAATTTTTTCTAAATACCACAAAACACATGCTGGTATAGAGGGGCATAATGGATGTGCATACAGACAACAACTGTTACTTGAGAAAGTTTTGTTTATAGACTTATTATAGAGAAATACAATTATTTTTTTCCACCCTCAGAAAAGTATATCTTGCCCTTTGCAATGCTAAGGCTGCAGGATTAAATTGCAACAGAAGTTGTCAGTATCTATGTAAGTATACTGTATCACGCAAATCAAAGCAAATTAAAATAGCTACATGCATACTTTTTCAAAAACAGGCAAGAGGCAGCAGACAGTCTGGGCTGCTTCTCATCTGACACCAAGATACACATGTTCAAAGAACAGTGTGAGAACTGAATGAAAAAGGAAAGAAAAGTGCTTCTGATGCTTTAACTATTTCTGGAACTTCGCACAATTGGAACCTGATGCAAAACTGTGTGAAGGCCTGTAATATATAACACACATGAAAACCCCTTTACACCTAAATACCTCTCTATCTTACGAAAAAAATGGAAGCCATATTTGCCTAACATTCCTCAAGCTATAAGTGCTCTGCAACACAGACTATCATACAAGCTTAAGTTCACAAAAAGCTAACACACAGACACAGGGCATTTTGCATTTAGATTTATCTCTGCCAGACAACATAGTCAGCATCCTATTTAGGGATTGCAAGACTTAAAAGGCTACAGGTCCAGTCTTACTCCCTTTATACAAATCTAATTTGGGATGAGTCACAAGAAGTCTATCTGCATAGTACCTTATCAAACACAGCCCACCCAAGAGGCCTAATGTTAACTGCAGTTAACCAGGAAGATGCACAAAAATTTGTCGATTATTTTACTGAGTAATCATCACCTCTACGCTTGCATGAATATCAAGAGAGATGAAACCCAATACTTGCTATAAACTTTTCAAAAACTATAATGAACAGACTTTGGATTTTTCTAAATGTGTTTTATATTTATGTATTTGTGTGTTCTGGAAATAACCAGTTAGCCTACAATGCCTTGCTATCCCAAATGGAAATAATATTTCTCTTCTTCCACTCTTCACATTTTCTGTGTTACATATTCTTTAGGACAAGAGGCCACTTCTTTGCTCCAAAGGTAATAGTGATAGACTTAAAAATTACAGTTAAAACTTTTAACAACAAGTCTGATGGAGATTTTGTTGGTTTGTTTCTTTAAAGATACAGATCAACTATTCTATACATCCTAGTATTAAAGCAAATATTCTCGACATCCAGCCTTTGGACCCGGTTTTGACCAAAGCCTTGCTGAAGTTACTATACTAACCGAAATTCAAATCACTTACTAGCACCCTGCATATGTATCTGACATCCTGTCCACTTTCTAGTTAATAAATCAATATATTTCTGCATATGAAAAACACACACCAAATTCTGTCTTTTCTAGTGAAATTTGTATTTCATCATCTTGCAGACATACAATCTTCAAATTAATTCTTAGGGAGACACTTACCCTGTCATAGGTCTGATTTTAGAAAACCCAAAACTACTATTGCAGGACAGACAGGATTTTGAGTTACAAAGTATTTCAGTTGTAAGCAAGCTCCCCACAACTCTTCTTGCTTTTAGAATTGTATGGAAATAAGTAGTCCCTCTTTCAGGCATGTATTTATCTGATAAACAATGTCTTTAAGTTAAGCTTTAACAGAGTAAAATTTATATAAACCAATAAAAGTTAAAAAAAAGTCCAGGACTTTGCCACAGATGATATGTGAAACTACGGTGCGTAAATTTGACTTTAGCTTGACACCTTACCTGACTGGCTTTCTTTCTCGTAGCAAGTCTTCCAGACTCTTTTCACAGTGTTCAGCCGCCACAACCAGTCTCTCTAATTGGAAAAGAAAAGAAATAGCATAAGAGGACTAGAGTCCAAATAAGACAATGGGAGTACAGGCTTCTCAGTCTACCTATTTGGCAGATGTTAAAAGTATTTTGACATACATTGTATGGAAAATTACAAATAATTAAAAGTTAAAGATGTACAGCTCCTGGATTTCACCACCATTTTCATTTATGAGATACAGCAGATTATCTTTCCTGTTTTCTCATTGCAAATCACTGTCAATCCACCTGGTAACCTCCTAATTAATGTTGAACCCCTCAGCCAATGTCAGTCAGATTTGACTTCAGAATAGAGGTCTCAAAGAAGATAAGCATCTACAGATTTGCAGAAATCTGTGTCTTGGTTGATGAGAGAGACTCCAAGTAACACCAGCTTTGAGAAAAGGGACTCAGTGAGCACAGGAGTTTGAGTCCTGATGGGCCACCTAGAACATTGCTATCTCTAGCACCTCTTGCCCAGCAAATAGCTATAGGACCTGCAGGGGTCCCACATGCTCCAAAGATTGATGGTCTGGCTCTGAATACAGAGGAAAAGACAAAATAATTGTTGCACTGAAGACAGCAATTATAAAGTAGGCAAAGATGACAGTGTAAGATGTTACATGGGGGTGTGAGACAACTCCTAAAGCTAGGCTTTGCTACTTCCACAGCTTGTAGAACAGCTAGTAGTGAATGTTCAGATTCAAAACTAAATCAAACTAAACTCTTTCAAACATATTTTTATAAGAAGGCTGTTACAGTAAGATAAAGATCAAAAATACTTTGACAAACACAAGTCATCACATTAAAGCTGGAATGCTTGCTACTCAACTCTTTGTTTCTCCTTTTTGAAACCAAAGGACCACTTAAACTTTCTTTGAAAGCCTTCTACAATACTAGCAAAGATTTACAAGTAGTTTAATTTTAAGAAAAAAAAAAATTCAGTGTGAATGTTTTTCTATTACTTTTATGTTCCCCTTTTGAGGGTCTTTTGGGGGGAATGCATACATCTAATTAATTTTTTTTTTTTTTTGCATTGTTTTCCTAGTCTGCTTTAGTCTCTGTAAGGGTAGAAAATGACATTTACAAGAGAAAGAACATTAAATTGTTGTGCATAGGATTGACAAGTGAAGAATTCTGTCAGTATCAGAATAATAAAATTTGCCACCAAATTTGCCTATTATTTGAAAGTGATCAACTGCCATTCTAAGCACTAAGAACAGAACAGTCTCCTGACTTTATGGTTAGGGATTTTACTTGCTATTCTTCAGGTTACCTCAATTATCAGAAGATACCTTCTCCTTCATACTTATAGACACTCATAAACCTTCATGTCATTGACTCTTCATTGTCAAAAAGCCACATTTTCGTATTTAACCGTATCTTTCATTTACTAAATGTTATGTTAGCTAATGTTTCTTAACCTTTTATCCAAACAGCATTGTAAGAAAATCTCAGTTTCCATTTTTTCAAGAGGTACTAGTGAAAACAAGATGAAAACGAGTAAACTTTCTAGACCTCCTGACTGCAGAAAATTGAAAATTTACAAGTTTGAGAGCAAATGAAAATACACAAAGAACCCCCCACCCAGCGGAAACTCCAGTGTTTGGAGTTTGCAATATCCTCATTTTCTAAAAATCTGAAACATCCTATCATACTGCATTCTAAAAGCGAAAAAATTACTTGCTCTACTTTATGAGACCCTGTAGCTAATCAAATAAATACATGCAAAGCACTTTTATATGGGTATATTGTTGATTTAAAAGTGGCAACCACCTAAATTGTCACAGGCATTGCAGCCTTTTTGTGGAAATGAAGTGCTGTACTCCTGCTGAGCTTGCAACAGAATAAGATCATCTGGAGCAGAAAAAAACAACTCAAGCCTTACTTGAGCAAACAATAAGTGTGATAACAGTTACTAAAAAAAATGTATCTCTACTAGAATAAAGTAATTGTTAGTGGGAGAGATCTTAAAGAGCTAGAGTAAAACAAAAAAAGGCAAGCTTGCAGCCAAGACACAAGATGACTGACACAACAAGAATGGCTACAAATCAAGTACAAGAAACCTAACCATCACATGAAAGTGTTCACAAGATTAGAACGTGGGTGTAGGAGCTCAGCATCAAAAATACGTGCATTTCAGTGTCCCACACAACAACATGGCACAGCAATTGAGTACAAGAATTTTACACTGAGGTATAAAAAGAAGAAAGTTCTTAGCTTTTACCAGTTAACATAACATATAACAAAAGAAGAGAGCCAACTTACCTCTGCCTTGATTCCATAGAAAAGAAACGAAAGAACCAGTACTGGCCGTCACAGCAAATGTATACAGTCATTTTAATACTGAAAAACAGACACTTTCTGGTGGTATAAAGGCAACATTCTGCTCAGTCACCTTTAGATACGTTGTCACAAAAATATAACTGTAACCATAAATAACATTTCCTCATTAAACAGGTACTCACCATGTTTACCTCTGGTAATATCAACATACTGGCAAAGTCTGGGATGGGTGATTGTTTTAAGGATTTGAAATCTCCCCAAAATTTTGATGGAATTAGGTGTCAGAGGAAGGCCATTACTTCCACAAACATCATGTGGCAGAGCTGAAGCAAAGAAAGTGGAAGCACCCATCTCGGTGTCTTTTAAAGGAAACATCTTTTTCACACAATCTTAAATCCTTTGCAGCAATTCGTGTTCCTTAAAAAAAAGAAGACAGAGTTCTTATGACTCAGCTTACTAAATAATGCAATTATAATGTTTGTTTTTTTTTTTTTCCTCTGTTATGGGGGAATGGGACATTTTTGCATAATGAACACACAAAAATAATAATACAGTGCTGCTTCATAATAAACACTACGTTAAAGATGAAAATATAGTGATACCTTTAAACACACATTTAAGAATCAAATAAAATTATTTTTAAGAGCAGATAAATGCTTTAATCCAAGCAATCTTCAGACAACTACTGCAATATTTATTTATTCAAAACCAATAAAGGCACCAATGAAAAAAACCCTCTTCTAAAATACCATTTTGTATCAGCACATTACCACAGTTTTGGTGATAATCTGCATCTATTAGCATTCCTAATATTAAAAGTTACGAAGTAACAGTCTTCTGCCCTACCACTGTTTCTAAACTGCTAGCTCACACACTGACTCAATAACAAAATAAGGAAGTAATCTACATTAAATATTTCTGTCAAGCAAAAGAAATTATGTTGCAACTTAATTCCAGGAACATTTAGTTTCATGACCATTTTTCTCTCTACTCTGAACTATGCATTTCAAATCAGTGCAAGTTAAACATTTTCTCTCCACTTTTCCATAACCAACCATTACGCCATTCAAGAATATGAAAACCTAAAACATGCAGAAGTAGGCCTCAGGTAAATCTGCCTGACCTCTTTTTACTAGCAAACTAAGAATTTAATCTGAAGCACCAAGTACCAAAATCCAAAAAGCAAATCAAGCCTCTGCTGAGCTCATTAATGAGCCTATGCAGAAAAGTACCATCCAGGTCACTTCAACTCCAGAGACATTACAGATTCTGGAGGCATCTGTGTATACAATCATCAGAAATAGTCCACTGATGTGGAAAGCACATCCAACTCTTTTTTCAGATACAGAATAGTAATTATAAGCTCTAAAGAGTAGAAACAGATATGCAGTTGCTTCAGGAAAAGAGAAGGAAGGACCCTCAGGATTTGAAGCCCACAAGAGAAATAATATGAAAAGCTTTAAGTATAAAACCAACATAATTCTTTCAAAGCAGATGTGATAATTTTTTATCATCTTGGGGACTTTATGAAACAAAAACCAAGTAGAAAAGAATTACGCAGAGCACTAATGAAGCTAAGTGCTACTTTGTATTATTCTTTCAGCCAAAATCAACCTGCTGCTTTCAGGAAAAGCTATTCTCTCATGAGAAAGTCACACAGGAGAAAGAATGTTTAGTAGTTTAGTGTCTCAAAATTATTTTTTCTCTAAGGGAATAACCTTCTTCCCAGCACAAAATTCCCGTTAAAAACCTACTAAGTTTCTTTTGTGAATCTTAATTGACAGAGTGACTCCATAACAGGTTGCATAGAGATCCTTACATACCAAACATATTTACTAAGTCTATACAAATGGAAATTATGGAACATATCTTCTGTTTTCATTAATACAGTCCAATTTAAGATACAAAGCAAATATAAGACTGCTCTCATTTGTGG
>VYZM01022213.1:17070-71780 GCA_013398915.1 Dromas ardeola | reverse complement strand
CTCGCTGGGGTTAGTGAGGCTTTCCCGGGCGATTTTTTATCAACCTCAGGCGCTCGGTTGGGCAGCCTGGAGGCGAGGGTCCTTTTTCCCTCAGCGGGTGAAGGAGTGCGGCGGCGGCGGCTCGGTTCATGTGAGTGCCGCTCGGCGGGGCCTCCTGGCGCCCGGCCGAGTTTCAACATCGGGGGCGGCTTCGCCTTTCTCAGCGCGCCCGTGGGTGCCTTAGTTCGGTCGCCCCTCGCAGCTGGGGGTGGCTGCGTCGCGGCGGTTTGATGCCTCGGGGCGCTCCCCCGCGGGCCAGGCCGAGCTCTCTGGGGCGGGCAGGTGGGACCCCGGCAGGGCCCTAATGGTTTGCTTCGAGCCGCTGGCGCAGTGTTGGGGGACGGCTGGAGCGGGGACTCCCCGTGGGCTGTGCGCTGCGGCGGTGGTCGTAGGGAGGCCGCAGCTGTCCCTCTGAGGGGGATTTTCCCTGCAGCGGGGGGAGGGCAGGATGAGCTTCTCGAATTAGAGGAAGCAGCATTCGTTGTTGTTTAATTTATTTAAGGGATTTAATCTCGGGGTTGCTGTAGCTGTCGGGTGGCATTGCAAACACAGGTACCGCGCTTTGCGGGGAGGAAACATGCACGTGAAGTGGTTCTTCTGAAATCAGTTGTTTCTTTTATTCAGCCCATCGACTGACATGGCAGTTTGGAAGGGGCATAGTGGTGTGCTGTTGAAGAAAATGCTGTAATAGCCTGGAAAGCACGGGCATGGAGTATCCACTGAGCTATGCATAGGAATGGCTGTTACTAATTTAAAAGTAGATGCTCTCTCATATGTACCATAAATGGTATATTTGATCGTTATGCTTTTGCATAGTCCTCAGTGAGTGAAAAACAATGTGTAACTAAGTATTCGGTCCATCCTCAGTAGAGGTACTTGCAAGATTTAACATATAACAGGTATTCTGTACAAGGATGCATGGATTGGATAACAGGGATGAAGTTAGGATTTTTTTGCTTGTTAGGTTGTGTTACAAGTCCACAGCTAACCAGCATACGGCAGTGTTACTGAAGTACTGTATATCTTGACCTAATCAGTAAGAGTTCTTGTACTGGGTTTAGCAGCTGTCAAAATGAAGGAAATGCTACTGCAAAATAAGTTATCCTTGCATTTCCTGCTCTTTCTATTTCTTTAACTCGGATACTTACTATTTTTAATACAATCATTGCTTTTTACAAATAGTTTTGTGATTCAGAATACTTACATGAAATCTGTAGTAAAGTGAGGCAGTAGTGATTAAATATAGCATCCCTTTTTTGTATGCCCTTATTGTTCACTTACTATATTATTTTTCCAGTTATGTTTAAATAATAATACATTATTTGGCAGACCTGTTGGAAAGTAAGCCCCAAATCTGTAAAATAAAACCAAAGTCCCTAAAACTTGACTTTTAATACTGGATATTATTAAAGAGAGAAGGCCTTACAAATGAGTAATTGGTAGAACTTTGACAAGTCTTATCAAATAGTTAGTAAAGTAGGGTTACTTTGATTTTTTTTTTTTTGTTTGGTTGGTTTGGTGGGTTTTTTTTAGCTAACCTCAAGGATCTTTGCTGGTCAGCGTGGTTTCATCATAATATAGATCATTATAGTATATTCTCTCCGCCCTGTTGCATATTAACAATATATTCTTGTTATGGTAATTTTGACTTCAAATGATTTTAAGAAATACATTGATGAATTGCTTTGATGCTTTAGCAGCACTGGATCCTGGAGGCGTAAGATGTTGAAGGCAGAATGATTTAAGTCAAAATAAGTCTTAAAGCTATCTTCAGCAAATTTGGGCTCGGAATGTCTTTTTTCAGTTGTAAATATGAAGCTTGTGCATATTTTCTATATATTGCTATAGGTGTATTTGTTTCTTTTACACCTTTAAATGTAAATAGAGAAGGAAACAACTTCTCATTCCCCAGACAGAAAGCAGCGGACAGTCTGGAAAGAATAGTATCAAATGAGTGAGATATTTGCTTAAAAAAGGACATTGTGCAAATCTGAAAATTGTCCATCAGGCTGGAAATAATAGGACTCCTGAGTTGTCTAGAGCCTTTAAGACTTGATGCTTCCGATGATGAACCATATGTGAGTGGGAAAACAATCTGAAAAATAAGTTTAATGCAGAAAGGTATGATGAAGTTGCTTTGACATCACTATAGCTTTAATTTAGTATGAATTTAACAATGGCAGGCTAATCTAGGGCTTCTTTATTGAAGGGTGGCCAAACAGCCCATGGATATTTCTTCATCCTTTTTATTTAGGAGATATTCTCTGTAATGGCTTTTCTCCTAAACATATTTGACTGAAGTCTGTTTAATATACTGTTGTTATTTCAATTATATGTGTTATCCAAGAAAAGACTAGTAATGAATTTAAGTGTATGCCATGATGGGGGCAAGCAAGCAACCCCCTAGGACTTATGCTTTTGCAAAATCCTTTAAATCAATTCATGGCATTTTCTTAAAATTCTTTCTGAAAATCAGTCAGAGCTAGAGTCTTTGACTTTCTACTGTCCTGGAAGTTTCACAATATTATGTTTTTCTGAAAAGAGAACTATAAAATGTCGTGTGAGTAATGCTCCGTCATGTAGGGTGTGTTGGTGTCAGACCTCCCTTTTCCTGCTTTTGTTGTTTCTAAAGTCGCCTTCCTAATATCCTTGGTAGAATCACATTTTCAAAGAATAGAGTCCTAATTTAGAGAATGTTTAAATGTATATATTTAACTGTAACACTTATCACTGAAATTTCATGCTATGTGCTTGACACACTGAATTCCTAATTTAAGTGACACATCAACACAATAATTTGATCAGTGTTTCCAAATTATCTACTAATCTTTTGTTTGATTTCTTCCATAAACTCCGTTGTTTGTGACTTTGGAGGTTGAGGGGGTGCGGTGAGGGTTCTTGTTTCTTAAATTAGGACTAAAGTAGAAAGTAAAAAACTTTGGGTTTGTATTGGTCTGTAATATATTGCTATACAGGGCAGTCATTTCAATTGTTGTGAAGCTTTAAAACAGCTTCTGGAAATACTGTAAAAATGCCTCAAAATATTTCTGTACTTTTATTATACAACACATTTTATACTATAGAACTGTGCTAGATAGCAAGAGGTAACATAAAGTAATAATTGGCTGTAGTGATTGGTGTGTTTTCTTTCTGAATCAGCAGACCACTTCTAAAATTGCTGCTCTGTGTAAATTTACTAATTAGCAGTAGAAACAAATTAAAAGAGTGCTGGCTTCTCAGGTGTTAGTTATGGATTTTTTTCTGCCTTCCCTCCCAAAGTAGAGTAAATAATTTTATGGATGTCACGTTACTCTGTTCACTTCTGAAAAAGCCCTAAGAAGCAGCAGAGGTAGCTTGTACATTCTGGAGGACAAGAACTCAAACAATGGCATCAGAATGAAGAGTGGATCTTGAATTGGCAAGAAAAAAATGTATTGAGATGTAAAATAGGAGGTAAGTTTTATCCAAGACCTGTCTAGACCAAGAATGAAAAGCAAAATTGAGCTCTTGGATGCCTCTACAAATCCCACCTACTTTAGAGGTCCCTGTAAGCATACTGGGGAAATACCTATATAATAAAAATAATGTAAAGCAGTTGTCATAAGAAGGATTGATCAAGTGTGCAGAAAGACAAATCTGATATCTACCATAATATTTCTGAACTCTTCTGATTATGTTTTGATTGCTGTATGTCACAGCTGCCACGTGAATGAATTGTCTCTTCTAAGAAAGTGTTTTCTAAAACGTAAAGAATGTCAAATGCTAGACAACACAGAGAAAGCTGAGGGGTCAGCCCAGAGGGCAGCTGCTAGGGACATCAGATGTGAGGAAAGTAAATAGCGTCTGTTGTTTCTTGTAGTGATACGAATTATATGATGTCAGTCCAGCAGAGAGCCCCAGAAATCCTTGTTTATGCTCCCTCTAAACAGTTACCTGTGTGTTTCTTATTACCGTCACCAAGAAACACTTCCCTTGTTAGATTTCCTGTCATACTGGGGGTGAGGGGGACATCAGTGTTTAGTTTTCATTTCCATGGTTACATTAGTACTAAACAGGAGGGAAAAAAATAATTTCNAAGACTCTCTGATGTCTTATTTTCCCCACCGGTGTGGTGGAAGCCATTCTTACTCATAGTTGAATATAGTTTCAAAACATTTGGATAATTCTCAAAACAGCCTTCTGAACAAAAGTGCTTTCGTTGTTTTGATTTTTTTTTTATTTATATAAATATATAAATAATTATTTTTGTGTGTGTGCTTGGGAAAAAGTGCTTTCCTTTAAAAAAAAAAAATCCTTTATGCAAAAACTGAAATGTGGTTTACTCGCAGCTTGGTGACCACAGATCAGTAAGTTATCAATTAAAGTTTTCCCAATTTTCTTTTCTCTTGGAGAACAAGAAAATATAGTACTGTCTGTGTTATGATGTTAGAGGTCAATTTCTTCTTAGAGTGAGGGTAAAATTAATACATTGGTGTTTTACTTCATAGGTAGTTTATTTATCCTGCTTTCACAGTTATCCAATCTTTCATGTGTTTTGTTCTCCCAAATAATCACACTTGAATATCACAGTTCAAATGGTAGGTTTTACTACATGTTTTTTGAAGTTAAATAAAACACAGGGACGTAAGAGGGACATATTGTTGGTTTTGTAATGCTGGCTGTAATGAAAAGACCTTAGCAGAAGAGGAGCAAAAAATCTCAAGTTCATTCTCATCTATTATACCTTAATCACTTTTGACAGATGTTTGCCTAACCTGTTTTTAGTGATATTCCACAACCTCCATAGGCAGGCTGTTCAGTCCTTTACTCTTACTTGAAAGTTTTCCAAATGTCTAACTTAAATCTTCCTTTCTTTTTCCTGTCTGCAGCAGACCTGATGAACAGTTTAGTCCCGTTCTTATACCAACTTCCTTAGCATTTGAAGAACGAGACCAAGTCTCTCATCTATCTTCTGTTCTATAGACTAAACAACTACACTTCTTTCAAGCTTTTTTGATCTTCTTTGAAGTGTCTTTAAAAAGTTGAGAGACAGGAAAGGAGAATCTGAACAAAAGCAAGTATCTGTGGCAAGAGTGGGGGATCTTGAGTATGCATGACTGCAATGTTAATATTGCTTGGGAAGCCCCTCGAGCAGCTGAAGCAGTTTGTCTGTAATGAAATGCGGCTAGTCAGGCCTTTCCTGATTTGCCTCTCCTTTATTTCCTCCAGTCTCCCTCACACTTCTCTTCTAGAGAAATTTCAAGTTTGAGCCGAATTATTTTTTTTCCTTAAAACTGGAGGGAAGAGGCATGGCAAGGGAATAGATTCCCAGGTGAGAAGTTGTTCCTCTCTATAATGTTAGTGGTGTGGTGTGTTAATTGATTAATTCATTAGTTAGTTGTCTTTACACCTTTTGAGACATAAAGTCTTCTAATGGTGAAGTCCATAACAAGCGTGAAATATTTTGCAAGTGTTTCCCTCCTGAAAAGGTAGCACTTGTGGTTCCAGTCAGTTTAATAGATCTGATAGGCACAACAAGGGAAAGCCCATTTTAAGCATAATAAAAATGTTCTAGTTGCTTGGGTAGTGTGACAGCTCCGAATGTTTTGAGATTGTCACATATTCATTTCAGTATTCCTAAATTGTCGAAACATACATGTTTATATTTAAATAAGAAAAGTACCTTGCCTGAGCATGCTCTGTGCTTCTGAAAAATACTTATAAATTCAGTATGGTTAGAAATTTGTAATCAATTATAACTGGTTTTAGGCATGGCAACCGCTGGCATTCCTGATGATGAAATTCAGTGTGCCAGATCCCTGTTCAGTTTTCTAGGGGACAGTTGCTTATGGTGCAAGTCACGGCCTGCTCCTGGATGATGCTCTGTAATACCAGATTGGCCAACACAAAAAGAAATCAGTATAATTTATAGGATTTTTTTCTAAACGCCAGTTTTTACTTTGTTTTTCTTTCTTTTTTTTTTTTTTTTTCTTCTAAAGAAACCGTCTTAAAAATGGCATGCCTTTCAGGACTGGCAGATGTTTTACGTCTTAATGTCCTCTTACTGTCTTATTGCTAGCTTGTAAAACAGTTTGCAATTTCAGTTTTCAATATCATTTTTTAAATAACTGGCTTGTTCAAATGGAAAAAGGAGTAATTCAACTGCTCATTTGTTCCTTTGTATGCTATTTATTATGCTACGGTAATTAATCTACTCTAATAATTCTAATACTGCTGCTTACAGGCTAACACTGAGTTCCATTAACAGTAGTGTGTGACCACCAAAGAATTTGTTTCTGGATCGTCATGTATGTTCTTCCTCTTGAATGTCCTTGGCTCTGTTCCTTTTCTGTTACTCAACAAATCTTGCCTCCTACCATGGAATGGGAGGATAAAAGTAACTAGGAAAGTAAGTCAGCATCTGAATAATCTTTTCTTTGAAATCTTGGAGCAGAGCACCTTCCAGTTCTTCCCGTGCACTTTTGTGATTTGTTTTGCTTCATTCTGTTTTATCAGAATATTGTCAGTTGGTCACTGGCCTTCTGGTAAGGGTAGGTCGCCTATTCTGTCCACAGAAACTGAGGAAGGGATGTTTATCCAAAACCCCTTTGTTGTCCATATGGAGTGTGAACATTATTAATAAAGTTATGAATTACTTTTAAAGGGATAAGTGAGGGAATCATCTCTACCTACGAGATGAAAGATAAGGTTTCTCTTAAGTTACATTTACAACCTAGAGTCATGATAGTCTGAACTGGATCTATTTTGATGATTAAATGCATCAGTGGGGGTCTGTAGCAGCAGCTGTAATCATTTGTTGACACTTGCTGTTTCTAAAGAAAATTACTTTGATACCTTACCGAAATGGGAATTGGATAAATTCCTCTTTGCTGTGTACAGTTTTTGGAGAGAAATTCCAGAAAAGAGATACCTTCTGCTGACCTAGCTTTTACAGCTTTTGTTATACTCCACAACTTTGCGTACCATTCTTTTGCGTACCAAGTTCTTGTGCCACTTTATATAAATTAACAGCCTAGAAAGTGTTCCTTGACTTCAAAAACTGTAGAGAGGGAAGCTTAAACTAGCATTCATACTAGAAAGCAATATATACTGTATTTAACCATCATCTGTTAAACACAATTCATGTAGAAGAA
Source organism: Dromas ardeola (assembly GCA_013398915.1). NCBI lineage: Eukaryota > Metazoa > Chordata > Aves > Charadriiformes > Dromadidae > Dromas > Dromas ardeola. Next base: position 64,608 of record VYZM01022213.1, on the reverse strand, counting down.
CCCATTCTTCTTTTTCCAGAATGCTAGAAAAAACCTGACAGAGATTCTGTGCTGGATTAGAGGAAAATTGAATTCCTCTCTCATAACTGCTTCCCTGGAGTGTTGTCTCATATCCTAATTATCTGAAAGCAGACAGATTCTGAGATGCTTTTTACATTTGAAAGCGGCTGGCAATGCATAAAACATCTTCAAAAATTGCCTTAAGTTAGCAAATCTCTTCTTGAAATCATTTGGTACAATCTTTTGGCATAAAACTACCCATTATAGAAGACTTTTATTTCCATTTCCTTCTCATCAGGAGCTTTCCCAACATAACTTCAACTGAGTATGAATTAATAGTTTAAAGATTAGTCTCTGACTTCAAGACCCTCTCTCAGAAATGATCCATGGCTATTGGATCTGGTTTCTGTCCCAGAGTGTTTTTCAATTACAGTTTAATATACAGCTTTGTAGTGGCATCTTGTTTCAGACTCTGAAGATAAGTGTACAGATCGTTTCAACAGGTCACTTGGCTGGGGCAGCTAGGGACTGCTATTCCCGCAAGAGTGTACGGGCTTGCACGTGGCATGCAAGAGGCACTACATTTGGCTTGGTAGCAGCTGCTCTGGAGCGAAGGCCGTAAGTTCACATTTGTGCTTGTCCTACCGTAAGGTTTGAAAACTTCTGCATGAAGTGCTCTAGTAATTGCTAACAGTCACACATTAAGGAAGTCACCATTGCCAACTAGGATATGACACTGAATTGTACACCAGGGAAATTAGTCTTCTCTGAGGGGTTGAATTACCCTGCTACGTCACAGTGGGTAAGTAATTTCACATCCATATGACCATCTGTAAAATAATGCTAAAGATAATGACTAGGCACAGATACTTATTTTTTTTTTCCTTTACTTATAAGTATAACTATAACTTATAAGCTTATAATTAAATTTTACTGAGAACTTACCTGCAAATCCTGCAAATTTGCACATTTTGAAGATGCTAAACCAAGATATTCTAATTGAAAAAAATTGTTTTAAAATGGTTGGATTTTTAATAGAAGAATTTGGAACACAGCAAAATTATAATTTAGCTCAATTTGTCTTAAACTATGAAAACAAAAGAAGCTTTGAATCCATAGATGAAATACAGCTATTCCCCAAAAGCTGCTTAGAGGATTTTTCTGTCAGATACCATCAGTCTTAATACCTGACATCAGCCCTCTCAATGTCCAAGACGAGTGCACAAGGGTTTCATTCGTTTTTGGGGTGGTTTTTTTTAAGTTTTTGTGTTGTTTTTTTTTCTCTCTGCACAGCTCTAGTATTAAAAGAGGCAAAAATCATTTTCATTCTAGAAGTTTTAAAAGCTGTGAACCTGAAATACTTCTCATTACATGCAACTACCAAGAAGGTTCTGAAAGGCAATTACAGGACTGCTTATTTTCTTGGTACCATTAAAAGATACAGCATTGCTGTGCTTTCTCTCAGGCACTGCTTAAGTATTTATAGAAGACGTGGTCCAGAAGTTTACCTAAACTAACATACTATTAACTCAATAACACGTTGCTATTCCGGACTGTGCCCAAAGGACTGCTGAGTTATACTTACTCTGAAATTGGGTTATCAAGTGCCCATAAAACCAGATACTTAGTTGCTGTTCCTAGCTTAGTTCTTCTCAGTACCAGTGAGTGAACATTTTTAGTGAGAAGTTTTTCATGAACGTATGCGATGTTAAATTAACAGAGGGAAGAGGAAGGTACAGGCACTGGCCTGTAACAGCTAGAGTTTTGCAAAGGATGCTAAAAGGTTATCCAAAAAACTCTTGATGTCCCCCTCTAGTTTAGAATATAGAAGACAACTCAGGCTAAAAATGACCCTTCAAGATTGTCCTCTTTGGTTTGGGAAGGTTATTTCTCTGTGTGTCAGCTAGAATAACCACAATAGTCCAAAGTGGTTTTTGTTTGCCTGGGGTTTACATTTGATTTAGCAGTCTTGGCAAACTGATTTGGTTTTCAAAATGTGAAATAAATGTACAAAATTTGAGCAGTGGTTCTCTGTTAATAAGAATTAAATGATTCTCATTTTAAAAAGAAAAAAATCTGTGTTCAATGTAAGCAGCATTTGCTGCACAGGAAAAAGTGGTTTGGTTTTTTTTTTTTGTATATAAAGGAAATCTTTCTGTAAAAATTTCTTTTCTTTCAAATCCATAGAAGATCTTAAATAGCTATGTAATAATATAACCTTTGTTGGATGTTCAAGTCTGAACAGAAGGAAAGCTGGCATTTTGATTTCAAATATCCTTTGAATTGTTGCTTTGTGCACTTTATGTAGGAACACTGGAAACTACAATTATTTGTGTGATGAATGAAGCCGGAACGTTGAATGTGTGTCAGAGGGTTTTGCCTATGTAAATAAGATAGTGCAACTGCAACCTCGAAGTTCGGGGAGGACTGCTTTTCCCCTTAAAGCTTTGTTTGTCAGCTTTTTTGCTCCCCATTAAGAGATGTTTGCCTTTATTCTTGCATTGATTGCACACAGACACATGTGCACACAAACACACACATTTTCAGGTTTAATTTTCTTCAGCTTTTATTTGGCCCACATGAAAGAATACCTAAAGTTTCTGCCTCAATAAATACCAGCAACTGTTAATGCGGTTGTAGTTAGAGGGCACTGATTCTTTTGCTGTACATCTGCATGATGTCAGTTGAATGCTTTCGTGAATAAATAGTGGTTATTTTTAACCTTAGCATTTGCTTTAATGGAATGGTTAATTCCTGTTTTCCTTTAGCAGTCCTACAAGATACTACTTTTACATGTAGAAAAGCTGATACTAATGTAAAAGTAATAAATTTGAGATCCTTTTTAACCACAGTTAAACTATGTAAGATAACTAGTAGGCAGGTTTCAGACATTAAGAGTATTGTGAATTAAAATTGCAAAGGGGTATTAATTAATGTTCCTGCGAACTCCCTAACTGATACCATTGTTTTGTAGACTGTTGCTGCCATTAAGTACATTGCCTAATAGTATTCTTATTTCCAAACTCGTCAAGTTTCTGAGGAGAAGATACCTTTAAAATGTCTTTTTAGCAGCTAGGGTTTTTGACAAGGGTTATTATCCTTATTGGTCTGACGGACCCAAAAGAAAAAGATGGGATTTTGAGAGATACTTTTAAAATATATTTTTGTTTTCAAGTGAGGCTTGTCTTAGGGAGAGGGAGTAAACTTTTCTTTCTTCTTTACCTTTTTATAACTGCTGTGCCTGTTCTTAATTAAGGAGGTAGCGTGAATGCTCAGCTTTTTAGGGTGAAGTTACAAAAATCAATAAAATACCTAAGAAACAGTGTTCTGCTTGGTATCAACAGGTAGATTTCAGTGCAGTTCTGATTATTCTTCTGCTATTTGATTTATGGGTAGTTTACTCTGTAGTTGTAACAGTAATCTAAAGCTTTCACTCCCCAGTAAAACCCTAGAGGGTGAACCGCAGTACAGATTCTTCGATTTCCTGTGGCACATGCTGACCCTGCAGACTTGTCCAGACGCAGCTGGGTCCGCTTATATTTCTGAATTTATAGGCATATGTGTGTGTCTGTAATTGTAAAGTCCATCACCTGTCGAGGAAGTTTTATGAGGATACTTTGAGGCATGAGTAGCAGCTCCCTTTGTATTTATATTCAGCGATAGCCACTGGATACACCATGGTTTGGAAAATCAAATTTTTATAAATTTAAAAAAAAAAAGAAAGAAACAAAAATCCAAACCCAAAAAACCTGTCAGTTTTTGATGTAAGCTTTCTGTTCCAAAAAACTGGTTGTATTTTGGGTTTGGAAATCGGTGCTTAAGGTCAAAGAAACAAGGTAGCATGTTGTGGGTGTTGCATCTTTTCCATCATGGGATTTATGTGAGAATTCCTTCTGCACGTGGTGATCGTTTACCATAAAATTCTGATAGTACTATTAAAATATTAATGCAGCAAGATCCAAAAGATGCACACTGCTGAAAAAATACCTAAGGCTGTCCAACTGTTTTGGCATATAAGCTGCTACTTAAATTTCAGACTGCACTATAAAGCACAACCAGATGACTCTACTGAACTTCCAGGGGACCTGGCAGATGTAGTGGGTGTGTAACCTGTTGAGGCTTAAGTCAAGCAGTGCAAAGAAGCTCATTTGCTTGAGCCGTGTTGTGAGCCATCCATGTCTATTGAATTACTGGGCAGTCTTCTCAGATTAATAAATTAAGTTACGTATAACTTTGTATATGGTTTTTGTTACTGAAAAGCTTTGGTAGTTCTGAAGGCAAAAATTTTGTTACAAACCACATCCAAATCGCTTGACTCTTGTCTTAACCTGGACAGAACTCCTTGTAGTCATGTCTCTGCCGTTGTCCTTGGGGTGTCTGCTCAGAGATGGGAAAGAGTACAAAGTTAATTCAGAATTGGACTGAGACAACCATTAGTAGAAACTTCTCCCTGAATACAAATTTAGCACAAGCTTACAGCCAGGATGTGAATGAATTTGCAAGTATTCTTACTGTAACCTTTTGAATGTTGCAGCTGTAGTGTGTTAAGATATGATGCAGTTAATTAATATGTTGTGGCATCTACTAAACCTTGAAATGCAAACTTGAACAAAATACTAGAATAATTTTTCCTTCTCACTATTTAGTTTCTAAGGGTCTCTACTATACAGATCCAAGAGATCCATTTTAATTCAAATTAAGCCCGTCATAATAGTCTTAAAGTAAAAATTGCATGCTTCTACCTTTATCTGTTCTAACGTATGCCTGTCTTACTACTTTGTTCATTGCTTCTCATAGATTTGATTTTTGTGCTGTGACTTGCTTGTGATATTCGGACGTCGTTCCCTTTCAAATCACACTCGTCTTCATATTTAAAAATAATCTTTACTGAGTAAATTCTATTGCCTCAAAATTGGTACCAGTGGATGGGCCTTTTTTTGTGCAATGTTCCATGACATTTTTAAAAAAAATCTCTTTCATGCTGCGATGTTTTTCAATATGAAGAAGTTTGGTTGTGTGTGCTTTCACTATTTGCAGCCCTTTAAAATAGGGAGGAGTAGGCTCTTAGGACTACTAAAAGACCTGTCTCCAGCTGGCATTGAGCCTGATTTATCTGGCAGCCAGAAGGCTTGGACTGTAGTTTCCAGAGCTAGCAAATCATTCCTTAGGACTGGCATTGCTTCTTGGATGGACTGTGTTAGACATGCTAGTTGTTTGGAAATCTGCAAAGCAATTATTCTGACTCTCTCAGTGCAAAAGATGTGAGTTGAAATAACATATGGCAGAAATGTACAACTTTGCCTAATAATTTGCTGCTTGGAAAATTGCTTTCAGTACTGACTACACAGGAGTTTATAGTTTATGAATAATTTAAAAATTGTATTTAAGTGCTCAAAAAAAAATAATATTCAAGCTGTTCAACTGTTTAAAGACCCAGTTAGAGCAATCACTTGTTTGGGGAGAATGAGGAAGATAGAATTCTTGCGTCTTTTTGCAATTGTAAGTCTGCAAAACTGTATTGCCATACTTTACAATACCCTCTAACATTTTAGGCTGTAATTTAATTTTGCTCATGTTAAAAAAGAACATTCTTTCTTTAGCAAAATACGAGGTTAATAGTTAAATTTTCATTTGATCTTTTATAGTGCCACATTTCTAGTATGTGGTAGGGGATTACTGATCTAGTACTGAGAGTCAAAAATGAGGTTCCATGATGATTTATTTGATAATAATTTCTAGAGTCTGAGGTTTTACACTGCACTTTATTAATATTGATCAAAATATTGACAAAAAAGTAGTGTGTGCTGGTTTTTAGTTTTTTGGTTGTTTTTTTTTTAATTGTACTATCCTTGCTAGTTGCTGCTTTTCAAGTGTTTGCCATTGTTGTGCCAAAAATATTTTGGTAGGTCTCCTTTGCTGTATGCAGAGGAGGACCTAGGTGAGCATCTACATTTTCATTAGTTACACATATTTGCTCAGGGCCTTAAACCGTATTTTTAGTTGTGTAAAGTTACTTTGCCAACATGACATTCAGGAAACTTAACGTTCTTCCCTTACGGAGTTAACAATATACTTACTTCTGAAAGACAGATGAGCTGGTAGTTAACCAATAAGTGCCTGTCTTCTTAATGTGAGTGAAATGATATTTAAGTGTAATGGGGTGCACTATGTCTTTTTGCTTTTTTATAACAAGGAATCTTGGGCTTTGATTGTGATTAAGTAGTCTCAAGCAATGCAAAAGTTGTACCTAATATCTAAGATACTTCTATTTTCTTTCTCAACATTACATTGCTACTTACTGATGCCTTAGCCTATTTATATATGGGTTTAAAAGGCATGTTTTTTGAAACCTGTTTGTAACAGCTTTATGTTTTACTTTATTTTGTGATTGAGGAATTACATTTTTTTCCACAGATAAAACTGTGGAAAACCTGTGTTTCCAGTAAGTAAATCTGATTCTTCTCTATCTTTTGAAGCACAGAAACATTTAATCTTTTAGAAGTGCATTTCCTGAAAAGGAGTATTTGGTTGTAAAAGCCGTGATTGCATTTTACAATGTGTAACAGGTAAAAATCCAGTGAAACACCCAACCTTCTGTGGTAGTGACAGGTAAGTGCATGAAATTTACTGAACATAGCTGATTTCTGAAATGACCTAGCAATAGAATTATATCACTGTAAATTTGTAACTAAATGTTATAGACCATTGCCTCCCTAATGACAAATTGATAGCTGCTGTTGATCTTCTGTGCTTTAATCAGACTGAAGTAGGGAGATGATCGAGTCAAAACTAAGATTTGATCTCAAAACTAATCAGTCGTAGCTCTGCTCAGGTTTGGGGCTTTTTTTATAGTTTAAATTTTCATAGTTTTGAAAACAAAACCTTATGTTTTTCTACCAAAAATGTGAAATCCAGTCAGATGTTGTAAATCTTAGACAAAGATGTTTATGGCATCAGGTCTAGGATACTTCATCAGAGGTTAGCAGAAACCTTTAAGAGAGAATTGACTTTTAAAGCATGAAGCCCGATTCCCCGAGACAGGAGAAGATGGGACAAGTTACAATTTCCTAGTTGCACTGATACTTTGGTTTAGCAAAAGATAACATAGTTCTACTGTCTTTTTTTCCTTCTGTTTTGATTTACTCACTACTGTTCCTTACTTTGCAGAATAAAAAGGTGTAGTGTGAGGTTCTTAAATCTGATTCACTGTGTCCCGACAGTTCATAGAAGTGCAAAGCATAGGAAAGCAGAATCTGGCAAACAGCTGGCACGTTCTGTTATATTTATGGGTTTTTGTAAGATTGTCTGCCAGAAATGACCATACTCAAAAAAGATGCTCAGATAGAAGTCTTTGAACACACTTCTTGCAGAAACAAAGTGATTGTTGATACTTTCTTTTATAGAAAGTAGAATACTTCGCTATACAAATTGGCCACAATAAAGTGTCTTTGAGACATCTCACAGAAGAAGAAAAGGAGTTTTAATTTGAGAGCTGCTTGAGACTTAAGACCCAAAACTTAGGAAGAAGAATTGCCATTAAATATTTTTCTATATTTTAAATTAATGAGTTTTATTTAGCATTGGAGAAATTACCATAGTGTTGTCGATAACTTTGAGGATAAGGCTGATCCCACTGGTTCTGCTTCGTAATGGCAAACTTTTAATTTGAACAGTGCATCTCAATTGAAAAGGAAGCATGTATTTATGTAGACTTTTATTTTCTCCTGTAGTGGCTTCTTGCCTGATCTTAGGTCTTGGTTGGCGGCTCTTCGTAAACATGGCATTCTCTGTAAGGCATACATTTATGCTATCTGGGCCATCTTGTGATGGCTATCTACTCTTTGGTAAAGATCAGTAGGATTTGCTTTGCTGTAGAAATACTTGATTCTCCCGTATTTTGCACAAAGCAAAGAGCAACGATGGGTTTGGAGCTAAGCAGCTGTGCAATGAAGAATGCTGCCTAGGTGTGGTGAGGTGTGAAAGTTTACTCTCTTGTTGTGGAGGAGTTAGTGTACATGTGGGAGAGGAAGAAAGGAAAAGCAGGCAGTTGTGGTGATTTTTGTTTCATTTTACATAATTTGAGACAAAATTTGGCAACCTTTTTGTCTCAACATATGCCCAGGGTGACCAACTGAAACATGCGTGGCATTTGGTTGTGTTGCGTTACGGCCCATGGGAAAGAATGAGACCAAGAAATAAGACGCCCGTCATCTAGGAGAACAGCATAAATCCTTACTAAATTGAAAATGCTGAAAAAAAGCTGTATCACTGTCATAGGTGTACTCGATGCATACATGGAGAACATGTTGATCTGTAGGCAGTAAGTCTTACTAAGCAGTCTGCAGGTTAGATCTCGTGCTGTTAGTAATCTTTGTGTGTTGACATTAACAAACCATCGCAACGAAAAGCTGAGAACTTTGAAGTACTGAGCTTTTTCTTAAACCTCTAGCTGGAAAAAGGAATGCCTAGAGCGAATTATTTTAGGTTTTGGGAATCAGTTGGCTTCCAATTTCTGGGTTTTTTTGGTTAAATAATTGTTTTTCCAATAGTGAAAAGTAATTGGTTCCATGTTTGGACTATGGATAGATTCCAAAACAATTTTTAGCGTTTAAGTTTTAAATCTTGTCATTAATTCTATGGGGGGTTTGGCTTTTTCTTGCTTTTAAAAACAGAGAATATTAATACTGAAGAGCAAGATACAACAGAGTTTATGTTTTTAGCATCTTGGTGTGTTCACTTTTTGATCCGGATATATTCTAAGGTCTAGGCCAATGTTTATAAACCAGTATTTGTAGAACATGTTGAAATTTTGGGGTAATTTGTACTATATGAGAAGTCTTGATTTATTACAGAGAGCTCACCACTTTGGGGACCCTTCCACATCATGTGTTCTTGAGAAACAAAGTAGAATAATGCCTGTTTTCTCCTGTGAGTGTACTGCAGCTACTTAGAAGACCACAGAAGGCAATGCTTTCTGTTTAAAAAAAGATAGGCAATTCTTTTAATCAGCGAGTTGAATGATGAGAAATTAAACATCTTCTATGTATTGGTATGTAACTTCATGAATGACTGCAGAACTTGAGTCTTTCATTTGAAGATTGAATTCCATTGTAGTGGAGCAAGTGGGTTTTGGAGCAGTTCTGAATGTTTTACAGGTACAAAGTAGTCCTTTGAGGTCCTTTCAGACCTCCTGAGAGGTCTGAGATTAAACAGTTTCCCTTAGCTGAGCAACCAGGTAACTTCAGGAGGTTACCATTTTTAGGAGGTTTGAATAGAGCTACTCCTTACTTGTTGTTCAGAACTATTTTCTTGTTTGACGGGCAAGTAGCTTGTTAGGCACAATTGTATGAAGTGTTTTTACTTTCAATTGGCCTCTGGAACATTTTCTGCAAAACAGGCCAGAATGTATCTGTAATGAAATAGGATTCTGTTTTTTTAAACTATATTATTCCTGATTTTCTTTCCTATTTTTGCTTTGTGTATCACCAATAAGGGCTGGTTATTTGGTGTTTTTTTGATGCAGGGTGGGGTGGTGTCAGGGTAATAGAGGGCAAAGGAAATAGGGGAAAGCTTAAAAAAAAAACCTTTCCAAAAATCATTGACTGTAACCTTTGATTGTTGCAATGCTAATGTTTTTTAAGTGTTTTGTGTTTTATAATAAAGGGTGGATCTTAACTTTTTTTTTTATTGTGCCCTTTTTAGATACAGTTTTGTCACTCTGCTATATGGATTCCTGTGCCTGTGTAGCAGTTCGTTTCAGCCTGTTGGCTCTTTTATATTAGCATCGGAAATACCTATTCCTTTGTGTTATTGTTATAATACTAGGTTTACAGAAATTTATTTGACAAGTGGGAAAATGTCTACCCATTGTAATCATGTAACTTTATTTCCAGATCTTCAGTTCATTAGCCAACTTGGCTAAAACCTATAAAACGTACCAATTCTATTCACTTTGAAGTTTTAGTAGCATTTCTGTTGTTGTTGGCAAAGTTTCCATTGTTAGTATTGTGTTCCCCTGAGAGAATACATAGCTTGCAAGAAATCTTACTGGTATGCAGACAGTAATACCCTAGGCTTTGTATTATGCTGTGTTGGGCCATAATAGTTTTATGTCTCTTTCCATTTGACATCTAAATCAGTAACTTTTGGAATCACTATTTTCCTTTTTAAACCCCTCTAATTTTCAGACTGCCCATGAAAACAAAATTATTTTCTTATTAGCAGAGATTAATCTCACTATTAAGATTACTGTAGTTGTCCTGGAGAGATGACTTTATGCTCTTTTCTGCATGAGATTTTATTTCTTTTAACAGAAAAATCTGTTGTGGATGAATGGAAGGTGTGATGGCAGTAATACTCTTGTATCCTTAAGCGAAGCAGTGTGTGTAAAACAGGCTTTGATTGTATTAGATGGCAAAGAAGGCAAGACGTTGGCTTATTCATCACTTCTGCAGGAGGAATATACCCCACGTATCATCTGACTCTGGCTTTGTGAATTTTACTTTGAGATGTTTTAATTACACAATTCCCGATTCATTGTCTTTTACCCCTTTTTTTTTTTAATATATTTTTTTTAAAGATACATAGCTGTGGAGAATTGAGTTCTTTTTAATAGGAGATCAGATATCAAATGAAAGTTGATACTGAGAATGCAACAAAGGTGATATGTTGACGCTGGCATCAGTGTGGTTGTATCTGTTCACCTTTCGGTTATTTCTAAACCTGTTTTGTCTTGAGCGTGGCTTTTGTTGCAAATCCCAACAAAGAATATTTGTACGTTAAAAACAGATTTAGGTCATAGTGTCAGAATAATCTTGCAATAAAATGGGAAGTTTTCTGCCAATTTGATATGAGAAAAGGCATTTTTGGGCTCTGATAAAGTTGAGGAGTCAATATGTGGATCTGGATTGCTGTTTTGTTACCAGCTCTTCCCTTTGTTGCAGTTGATGGGCAAATTCACAGGAATTACATCACTGTTGCTTGTGAAGATGTGCAAGGCTTCTTTTATTCCCACCTATAATCAGTTTTCTTTCTTGATTTGCAGATGAGGCAGCTGTTAGTACAAATTTTTTTTCTTCATCTAGATGCTGAGTGGGAGGGTAAAAGCACAATCTGCTGCAGATACAAGTGACTGTAACTGTATCTCATCATTCTGTTGCTAATATTTGAGTTTTTAAGGTTAGACACAAATGTTGTGGAGAAGGAAGTAGACCAACTTTGGTAGCTTTCAAAAAATAAGAGCTGTATGCGAGGCATAGCTAGGTTCTGGAACATCAGAGAAACATAGTAAAAGGAGTTGAACATCCTGAAAGAAGGTTAGACAGCATTTATTTGTCTTTCCTGGTCTTCTGTGTATCCTGCCTCTTTAATTTGTTACCTGGGTTCCTAGCTTTCCATTTGAGTGGAAACCAAATAAGACAATTGAAATCAGTGCTAAAATAACTCTGCAATAAAATTTGTATTAATCCAAGATGAGTAAAAATACTGATGATTTCTGCTTAAAAGGAAAATAACAGTAAATTCTTAATGTATGCACAACCACAATGTATGAAGTATTCAGTATATTCTACATAAATTTATTAGAAAAGTTTGAAATTTTTGTAGGATGTTTCTATTTTCTTAGTCTCAATAAAATTCTGCATATACTTAATAAATTTTTCGGCTAAAACCAGGATACAGTGTTCTGCTGTCCAACCTTTTCCCTTTTATTCCCTTTTTTTTTCTAATTTAGTCAGACCTTTCTTTCTGAGAAGGTGGAAGGTGGAATTTTTTTCTGTTTCATGAAGGAAGAACATGTTTTTTGCAGCTGGGAAGAAATGTGGCTTTTCTTCCAAAATACATAGGGGCAGCTGTCAAACATCAAATTCCTTTTAATGTTGCTTTTTGTTTGGGCTTTGCATTAGGAGGTGGGAGCCCCCTTATTCATTTAGCAAATTTTCTTATTCAGCAACTGATTTTAGAATTGCTTCATGTAGTAAGAGATGGTAGCATTATTACATTAAGAAGTCATTAATTTTAGACTGTCTGTTATTTGTCTAGGTTTTTATCCCGTTTCTTGGTAAAGATGGCAGCCAACAACGCAGTGCTGAACAGACTGGAGCAGAAAGGTGCAGAGGCTGATCAAGTTATTGAATACCTCAAGCAGCAAGTTGCTCTGCTAAAGGAGAAAGCTAGTAAGGAATTATGTATTTTATGATAAACTTGTTAACCAGATGGTTAACATTAAATGCTCATAAGAAAAAATGGGAACATGGACAACTTCATTGGTGCTGTCAGCCTTTTAAGTGTGTTTCAAGTTCTCCAAGATAAAGCTTGTAATAGTAGCACCGTTTCAATGTCTTGTGGTTTGTGGGTTTTTTGAAGCTGCTTATTCTGGAATATAGAAGGCATGAATGTGGAAGGATTAATGACACAAACAGATTATGGAAATTTGATAGGACATGATTCCATTTGTGTGGAGAGAGAGAGAGGGAGTCGGGAAGAATATGAGACTGCATTTGCCTGAATGTGTTACTGCTTTTTTACCACTATGGGGTTTTCTCAAGAGTACCATACCTTCAACTTTGATATTTTGTACATATTGGTATTAGTGAATTAAGGTGCTCCATATTACAAACATGTTCAAGCTTTTTCTGATAGGTTTTTTGGAAGTTTTTCTCGTGAGTCTATTTAGGGGACTAAGAAGCTACTATATTGAGAAGCAACTTGAGTACATAAGTATTGTAAAAAAAAATAATATGGCTGTTTCAACAAAAAAGGATTCCAAAATAGTACTGATGATACACTCCTTGAAAGTTTCCACTTTTTTGATATTTGGCTCACCATGTTTCCCATTCTCTGGTGAATGCTAATTATTGAAACCTGTTGTTTTTAATATAGTGTCAACTCTAGTCTTGCAGGCATCTCTTCGAGAAGAGAAGAAGCTCCGTGTGGAAAATGCCAAATTGAAGAAAGAAATTGAAGGGCTGAAACAGGAGCTGATACAAGCAGAAATTCGGAATGGAGGTGGGGAAAAAAAATCCTATCCTCGTACAACATAGATCCAGTTAGCACAAGTTATCATCAAAACTATATTAATTCTTCTTGATTTTTATCTTTCTCTATGTGACTCTATGGCATTTCTTACAAATTCTGGATTTTCTTACATTCCATGCCTATGATATGTTGCTTAATTCCAACATTTTAGTAAGCTGCAAGCCAAACAGGTACATATGCCAGATCTTAATCAGACGTGCAACTGGTTCTTTGTATGTTTTTGTACAGTGCCGTTCATAATAAGCCCCAAATTTGACTGATGACAGTGACTCCTTATAATACCTTAGAAATTGGTGAATGTCTGACATTTCTTGATACTCACAGTATTTAATATGGCATGACTGAAAAATCTGTATGGAAAATCATGCCATAGTTCAAAGTACAGATGGGCAGTGACTAATTAGAAAATCTGTGTTTATGTAAAATTAGAAACAATGTGTTTTGAATTTTTGATTCCATGCTTTAGTAAGACCAGTCTTCCACTACGCTGTTTTTCCTTCTTTGCACTCCTTTGTGTAGCTCTGTTCGGCTTGCACCATCATTATATAATTCATATTGAAAAAGAAAGGAGAAAAAAACAAAACTTAAGTGTTTCAGATCCAGTGTGTCTTCTTTAAAATTATTTCCAAAGCAAGCCTCTTCTGCCCTCAACAGCTGTTACTGTTTTTATCCATGCTGTCAGTATTCTAAATTGGGTGAGATAGTATCCAGTGTATCTGGATGCTAGCGTTCAACCATCCTGAATGTTTTACTGGTAAACCAACGCATTCAGTCTTCAAAAAGACTAGTGTTTTATAAATGCAGAGAATTCTTTTTCTCCTTTGGGCATGAATAAAGTCCTTTCATGTGCTAAACCAAACCATTAGTTTGTATTTCTGCATTGTCTGTTAGTCTGCAGCAATTCTTGACAGGTATAAGATATTTTACAGAATCTCTGTTGTGCTTGAGAGAGAAGGCTCAAGATACCGGATGTTTTCCAAGATGGGAAAGGACTAGCGAATTAATGTTTGGCTTGACATGCGTCTTCCTTTATTTAGCTTGCTTATCTAAAAGGTACTAGGACTAAATTCAGATCTTTTATTTTGAAGTGAATTAGTTTATGTTAGTTTTGACAGTATTAAGTAGTTGAGCACAGAAACTAGATGGACACAGAATGTAAAAAAATAGCACTTGAGATTTTTTTTTTGAAAATCTGAGAAACAGAAAGTCTTTCCACAACTAGCAAGCAAGTGGTTGTTGGTACAACAAACTCAGATTCAAATGATTTTTTAAAAATTTTTTGTAAGAATGTAATTTGTGCAAATGACTTCAGTGTTGAAGAGAGCTGGTATCAACAAACATAGTGCACTTCTTCGGGAAAGTTAATAAATGTCTCAAGTGTAAAAAGAAGCATGTATGCAGAATGAGGAACTGTATAATAGTGACACTAGAAGGATTTGTCAAACAGTTATTAATCATAGAACGGCCCAGGTTGAAAAGGACCTCGAAAGATCATCTGGTCTAACTTTTCTTGGGAAAGGGAGCCTAACCACTGATGATGCTTACCCAGCACAATGATTTGGTAAAAAGCCTTAATGAGATTCTTGAGAAGAACAGACTGTAGAAAGGAGGTGATTCTTATGCTATCATCTGGTAAGACTGATAGTGAGATGGTGTCCGGAATTCTGTATCAGCAGTTTAAAAAGAAAAATGAAGGTAACGTGGAGAATTTAAGGAAGGGAAGTGAGGAATCAACAGATCGGTTTAGGGCTGCAGGTCATTTCTTAGAATGTGATTATTCAGGCTCAGTTTCTTTAGTTAATTAGAAAAGAGTTGAGGAATAATCTGATTACAACATAAAAATGATTTTATGCTTTGAAAATTATGGAATAGTCTCCAGCATGACAGGAGCTAGTAGCTAGAAACTAGACAAACACAAATGAGAGATCAGGAGTTAGTTTCAAAGATAACTAGGTGTTGAAATAATCTGTAAAAAGAGGTGGTGTTAGCTTGTATGTTTTCTTGCATTTAGCACGCTTTCCCATTTAAAAAATGCGTAGTCAAAGGCATTGGTCTTAACTGATCAGAATACTCATATATAGACTTAATTCTGATATGCGTTTTGTAATGTTGTACTTCACTATTCATCAGTTGTGGTTTAGGTATTTTAAGCAAAATTTTGAGTTCTCTCTACTTTTTTCATTTATGTTGGAAACTTAAAATGTCGTAGTGTTCAAAGTTCGAGTACCCCTTCTGACTTTTGTGTTTTGATTTTAGTGAAACAGGTCGCAGTTCCTTCTGGTACAACCGTTTCTACAGCTTCGTTTTCAGATGATGTTCCACAACACGCAACAGTCACATCATCTGGTTCCAAAGATCAAGTTAAAGGTGAAGATGAAGAAAAGAAAAAGAAGGAAAAAGTAGAAAAAAAAGGTACTTCATTTTTCGTAGCTGTGATAGACAGTTAAGGCATTTAATTTATGCAAGTGCTTTTACATCATTTTGGGCACAGAAAAATACAGTTCTTACAGCCGCAGTAGGAGGAGTCATGTGCTAGCTCTTAAAATCTTGGGGAGTACTTGAAGCTAATGAAACACCATCAAGTAAGCTATATAGACTCTTACTTAAATGGGATACATGTCAAATTTCTTTTAATGTGACTGAACTCCTTTATTTAAAAAGAACAAACCAAAAAGAAACCAAGTGAACTCCCTGCCCGCCCAAGCTCCCTAAAATCCCTAAAAAGAAAAAGCAAAACCAAACTACAAACACACAAAGGAGGAAAACAATAAGGCGGGGGGAGGAAGAGGAGGACACGAAGTTTAAGAAAGTGTTTGGCAGACTGGAGGGCATTCTGTTCTGAGACTTAGTTAAATTTTCAATATTTTTTTTTTCTGCCATGGATACAGTTTTCTGCATCCTATAAGTATAGTGTTCCCCCCCACCCCCTCCCCCCAAAAAAAGTTCTTGCAGGCAGTGAGATTCCATCAGAATTGATCAGATATATCCATGTGAACACTGGTGACACTGTGTGGCTAGGAGGAAGTACTGGGTAAAAGGACATAGGCAGATAGCATGATCTGGTTTTGGCAACGGGGAAGAAGTGTAGTAGAAGGGTATGTAGGTTTCCTAACACCTTTCCTCCTGTTTTTCTTTTTTAGCTGTCTGTATTGACTTCTGTGTAACAAACTCTCTTTAATAGGAGAAAAGACGTGTCTGTTGCACTTGCACAAAAGTACAGGTGTCTATCTTGTAACTTAAACTCATATTTTATAATCATTCTCTTATGCAAAGTATTAATTGGCTATGAATTGATTTGTACAGCTTTTCAGAGTTTGCATATTATGCTGATAGGGCACTGTATCTCTTTGATTTTTCTGGTGAGCTGTACGCAGGCTTATCAGCTGCTTCCTATTTTTTTGATGTACTGCAGCCTTTGAGAAATCAGTAATATTCGAAAGAGCTGTAAATATAAAAGCAGAGGCCACTTGTCGTACCAGGCAATTAACTGTTTTCTGCAAGTCTTCAGTGGCTGCAGAGGAAGTATTCAGTTGGTAAGGAAAAATAAAACTTTCTTGTATTATATTTCCCCTCATCTTGTATAAGTAGCTTAAATTCGGAAAGCAATCTATTTGACTTTTTCCTTCCAGTGATGGCTTTTGAAAAAGGTGAAATATAGCATGAACATTAAATAGAAGTCCTAACAGATTATTTCTCTGGAGTTCAACATCTATTGTAGGTAGAGTATTTAACAATCAAAGTAACCAATATGTAGAACTTGGTTTTTAGTCTTGAAATTGATGAAATCATTGAATATCTCAAATCCCTTTGCTTTCTGTCACCAATCTCATCTGTTTCCTCTCTGGTGATTCCCATGTTCTTAGTTCTTGCACACTTCATCTTTGAGGCTTCTCTGGATATTGATTCTGAGCTGACTCTGACACTGGCCAGAGGAGTGCAGTTCTCTCCTTAGCCTGTGACATTGAAATGGATATTTTCTGTGTATCTGTGTATATGCTGTGTACAGACATGCTTTGCTGTGTTCTCTTTTCCTTATTTGGTAACAGACTTCCTTTCTCTAAAGTGAAATAAACAGGGTGCTGAAAGCTGATTTTTTGGCTTCAGACTACTGTAGATAAACATCATGAAGTGGAGAACAGTGAGGAATGATTCCAAGGATAAAGATGGCAGGTCTTTTAAACGATCTTACGTATTTAATATTAACTATTTTTTCAGTTTCTCTTCAATTATTGTATAAATGGCTGGTTTTATTAATCTAATTGTAATCTAATTACAATTAGATTAATAAAACCCAGTCATATGCACTGGAGCTTTTTATTCATCTTATATGAACTGAAGTTTTTTTGAAGAGCTATTGCTTATGTTAAAAAAAATACTGCATTTTTATTATTGAATATATTATTTAATTTCAGCCCTGTACTAGAGCAGTGATAAATTAATCAAATTGCCTGCTGTGTCCACTTTTCCTTTTTTGGTCCCTAAAGAATGGAGTTTAGTTTACATTAATGTGTAAGCTATCTTGGATGAAAGAATAATAGAATATGCTTATTTTAAGTAAGCACTTCTTAGACACTTCTTAATCTCCCAGAGATTATAGTTGTTAAACAAATCTTGGATGTCTTTTAAACAGGCCAGTCTTTTTAATATACAAACTGGATGTAACTTGCTCTTCTCAAAGGGAATATCTAAATAAGAAGCTGACTATGGGGAGTGTTGCTTCACTGCTTTTTTATACCATAAGTATGTATGGTTGATGACAAACCCTTGCATTGCCATAGGATAAAGACTCCACATCAGTGGAACCTTGTAGGCCATGAGCATTTTCCCATACTAGTATATTTGGGAAGTGAAGAATGTTAGCTTTGAAGGGTTGCTTTGCAACTGTAACAGTGCAGTTGCAGTGACTTAGCATTGTCCACAGTCAGGAGCTGTTTTTAAGCACTGGTAACCTGATGACTTGTGATTATCTGGTCTCCCTTTGCTGGTGAAACACCATTGCAAGACTTACTGGTGTTTGCTAATTATTAAAATGGTGCTATCAGGCTTATTGATGTGGCCTCTAGCGGAGGATATATGTCATTTATATACATGTTAGCTACACGTGAAGTTCAGGATGACTTCACTTTACAAGCCAGAAAACACATCGGTTGTGTTGCTTATGGTAACAATCTAAATTGGAGCGTGTGTGCTGATTCTCCACTGGAAGCTAGTAATGGAGGTGCTAACTCTCTACTCTTCATTTGTGTTTTACAATGGATTTACACTTATTTCTGAGATTGTAGCTCGTTTTTCCCATATATGTATATATATGTATAGTCTAGTCATATATATTACTTATGCTTTTTTTTAAGGTTTATTTCATGAACAAAACTTTCTTTAATAGGTGAAAAGAAGGAGAAGAAACAGCAGCCAGCTGCTGGAAGTAGTGATGCAAAACCTGTAGATGTTTCTCGTCTGGATCTTCGTGTTGGCTGCATCATTACTGCCAAAAAGCATCCAGATGCAGACAGTTTGTATGTTGAAGAAGTGGATGTTGGTGAAGCAAGCCCAAGGACTGTTGTCAGCGGCTTAGTGAAACATGTTCCTCTGGATCAGGTATTGACAAAATTATTTACTGATAGTTTTTTCTTTCCTAAAGTATCTTAAGACCATCATCTGTTTATAGGATGTGTTTTCATTGTGTTAAAAGATTTTACCGTCATGAAAACAAAAATAAAATGCAAATGGAAGTAATGCTTAACAACATTTGGCAGAAAATGGAGAAGTACCCTTACCCCAAATCAGTTCCTTTCTGCTTGCAGTGCTTCTGTCCTGGGATCTTATTCTGACTCCTCTGTGATGCCGTTGTACCCCGTGGACTCCCAGACCAAACAGATGTGACTCTCCCTTTAGGTTTCTAGGATGTAGTAGAGAATCTATAATAACTTTTTTGTTGTCATCCAAACTTTTGAAACCTTTGCCTTACAACTCACTCTATAGCCTGTTGAAGTGTTTGGCATGGAGTAAAGCAAAGAGCATGTAAATTTAACTTAGCTGCCAGTGAGTGGCTTAAACACCAGAGGAATACAAAATGCATATTTTTACTTCCTTGTCCGGAACAGAGTCTGCCTCTACGCTTTTTTTAGTTGATACACTTCTGTGTTTGACATGCATGGTTTATGTATGTCTTGGGAACAATCTGAAACTTTAACAGTACATTTTCCTTTCACTTTCCTTACTTTTTCTAAAGGGTTAGAGGAAGGGAGGAATTGACTGAAGGCTGCTTCTAAATTTAAATGCAAGGTTGGCAATTAAAGCAATGTTGTATAGAGCAACTGCAGAACAGGTCATGAAGGAATTGATCTTAGTGTGGAAAAGCTACATTTTCTCAAATGCCTTCTCAATCCCTATTCACACCCTGTCCCCACCGTAAGACTGCCAATGTAGGAGGCAATTCAAATTTAGATTGTTGTTTTTATGATACAGAAAGTTATTGAACTGAAAAAAATGACAGAGTACAATAACTGCTCTGCACTGGTCACCTGACAGTGTCCAGTTACTGGATTTTCAGTGGGAAAAAAATCAAATTACTCATTTTTAGCAGTAGTCTGCTCTTAAGAAAGCATGTAGAAAAAAACATTTAAAAGCCTCTCTAAATAAACTTATGAACATGAAGTGTACAGAATGCAGTGGCAGTAACAGTCCTTTCTCTTTTTATTTTTTTCTCTTTCTGCTTTCTCTCTGGGAAAAATAATCCAAAGTACTCACTAGCAGAGAATTAGGGCTCATTCTTGCACATTCTTTGGGAACAGTTAGTTTATGTGTCTGGTTTTGGTTTTGGCAAGTCTCTATATAGGCAGTAAACTCTTAGGGGCAAGCTTCCATCTTTTTTTTTTTTTCTTTTTTTTTTTTTTTTTTNTATTTAGACAGTTTCCTTTTTTTTTTTTTTTTTTTTTTTTTTTTTTTTTTTTGAAGTGTTCAACCATGTGAAGGCCTGGCATATGCATATATTTATATAAAAATGTATACATCAGATCAAGTACTGTAGACATAATTCATCAAAAATTCAGCTATTTATGATGCTGTGTTTGATGTGGTAATTTAGCAGGGTTTGAGGCTGTAGTATTTTTATCATCTGATTTTACTTTTGGTTAGGAAGCATAATGTGTATCTTCATTAACATTTCACTTTGCAGTGCAAGTTACTTATGGGCTTGAAAACTTATCGCATGCCCAATTTGTATGTGGTACAGTGTGATTTTGTGCATCACTGATGGTGGTGAAGCCAAATCAGAAATTGCACCCTCAAGTATCGCATATAGATAGATACATGTGTCATCACTAACAAGAATATGGTACTGAAGCACAGGGTGGACCATGTCAATGCTGAAGTCTTTAGCAGCAGCTGAGGACAAGTGGAGAACTTTCTGAAATTTCAGCAGGAGATGACAGCTTTTCTGCCACTGCGTTTGGCTTTTTGAAGTGGATCTCTGTGTATTCCTAGCATCATAGCCCATGGCCAAAAGATCAAAAACGATGCAGTCTATATATGTACTGATTTCACAGATAAATGGTAAGAAAACCCATAAGGTTAAATAAATGTTTCTGTAAAACAAAAAGAAAACCCCATCCCAATACAGTCATCCATAAACAGAACATTGCTACGTCAAGGTTTTGGTTTTCCGTTTTATTATAAATGGCTCAATTTTTAAACTGTCTTCAGATAAATGACAATTCACTAAGTTAGAGAAAAAAAGAAACTAGACCTAAGTAAATGCTTCCTAACAATGCAAAAGGGTTTTGGTTTTAGTTTTTTGTTTTGTTTTAAACTGGTTGTGCTAATCTTTATAGAAGGGACTTTTTGTAATATTTCCAGAAAACAGGATTTCAATTACAATAGTAAAGCCCTCTGTATTCATGCATAGTAAGTGCAAAAATATGTTTACAAACCGTCAAGGAATCTGATGTTTCAGTATTATTCTGTCTGCATTGCTCTTATGAGATCTTTTTACAGTAAATGATAAATAAAATCCTGAAATGTGTCACAGAGAAAGAGTCAGATCCAGTAATTCTACTGATGGCCACTCTCTGTAACCCCATAAATGAGAGGAAAAAAAGAAACAATCTAGTTTTTCAAAAGTAACTGTAAAAATAAACTGGGGAGTTTGCTGACAGATAGATATGACTGGGCAGAAAGAACAAAAAAAACCAAAAACCCAAACAAATGGGAAGAAACCTGACTCCCTTTCCCAGTATGTGAAAAGTTCTATCAGAAATACAGGGTGTTACTGAAAAGCAGATGAAGGTGACACAGATACACCGTAAGTGTTTGTTTCCTTCTGCATATGTGTTACTATCCAGTAAAGCAAATTCTGGTTAAGAACAGTAGGGCAAATCTCTAAACTTACAAGGACACAGACAGAAGCAAGTCTATGTCTACAGGGAGCTGATAAGGCTTTGGCATCACAGAAGTGTTTGATACATAAATGAGCTGAGAATAAGCAAAGGAAGTTCAAATATTATCTCCTTGAAACAATAATTTCTGCTGGCCTTCCAAAGAGACAGTCCTTTTGTTTCAAAAGTCCAGGAACTTCAAAAGTGACCACTCGACTAGTGAGAAACTGATTTTATTTCAGCAAAAATGTTAGTTGTTACAGTTTCTACGGTTGGACACACAGCTACTTCACATTCAGAATGAAACAAAGCATTTTCCCAACACGGTGGTAGAACGAAGAAGCGGGGTGTGTAGGGGTGGGGTGTGAGAAATAAAGCAACCAAACTAAAATAAGGAAAAGTAAATCCTGAAGTTCACCATACAGAAAACCCAAGATCATATCATTGAAGCAAAAGTGTTAAATTGCTCTTTTTCTTAGGTAATCCTCGCAGTTATCTGTATAACTGATTATCAACTAACTATCCCTCCATATCTCAAAATCAGACACAGACTGCAGTGGCTAGTGAATATGAGTTAAAACCAACACACTGATTGCGTTAAAACCAGAGTGAGCTGCAATGCCAACGGCAACAAAATGCCCTCCTCTATTTATTATGTGCTTGTCTGGATCTTAAGTTTGCCAGCAAATGTAATTTACAAATCACAAGCTTGGTTACATACATATTTCTATTTGTTTCACACCTGAAAAGAAACAGTAGCATTTAATGTAACCTTGAAGCATAATACTACAAAAGCAGAGGAAATAAAACTTGTTTGCTTTAAGAAAGGTGTCCTATATTACACAGAATGCGCCAGTAAGTTTATAGTCATGCTGCAGTCTCTGTTGTTTATGATTTATATAAAACATTTTTTTCCCTGCAGACTAGACAAAGAAAATTAGAACATTAAGAGTATGAATAAAGAAAATAATTACCATCTTATTTAAGAAAAAGAAATATAAATTCCAGTACCATTCACTGTGCAGACAACACTAACCCTTACACAATGATCTAGGAAAAAAAAGGATGCAACCATCGAAACCATTGGTGAAATCAGTACACATATAGAATCATATGAGTGGTTCGGGTTGGAAGGGACCTTAAAGATCATCTGGTTCCAAACCCCCTGCCATGGCCAGGGACACCTCCCACCAGACCAGGCTGCTCAAAGCCCCATCCAGCCTGGCCTTGAACACTTCAAGGGATGGGGCATCCACAACTTCCCTGGGCAACCTGTTCCAGTGCCTCACCACCCTCACAGTAAAGAATTTCTTCCTAAAATCCAATCTAAATCTACCCTCCTTCAGTTTGAAACCATTACCCCTTGTCCTGTCACTACAGTCCCTGATAAAGAGTCCCTCCTCATCCTTTCCTGTAAGCCCCCTTTAGGTACTGGAAGGCCGCTATAAGGTCTTCCTGGAGCCTTCTCTTCTCCAGGCTGAACAACCCCAACTCTCTCAGCCTGTCTTCATAGCAGAGGTGCTCCAGCCCTCGGATCATCTTTGTGGCCCTCCTCTGGACCCGCTCCAACAGGTCCATGTCCTTCTTGTGTTGAGGACTCCAGAGCTGGACGCAGTGCTCCAGGTGGGGTCTCATGAGAGGGGAGTAGAGGGGCAGAGTCACCTCCCTTGACCTGCTGGCTGCGCTCCTTTTGATGCGGCCCAGGATGCGGTTGGCTTTCTGGGCTGCAAGTGCACATTGCCGGCTCATGTTGAGCTTCTCATCCACCAACACCCCCAAGTCCTCCTCCTCAGGGCTGCTCTCAATCCATTCTCCGCCCAGCCTGTGTTTGTGCCTGGGATTGCCATGACCCAGGTGCAGGACCTTACACTTGGCCTGTTTGAGTTTCATGAGGTTATCTTAGTATTAGAGCAGTTTTTCAAAAGCATTTGAAGATACTTCCTAGTGAAAGGGATGAGATAACGTGTATGTTTGAAATGTTGATAAATACTTCTTAACTTTGTAATAGTAATCAACTTCTCATACAGAGATCTTATGCTATATATATGAGTGTTTGGGCCACTGTGATTGGAAAGGAATGATGTGATGATAGTTTGGTTTTCTTTCTTGTTAGTTTGATGAAGGTGGTGATCTCCATTTCTGTATTAATGCAGTCTGGTTTTGTCAATTGTATAATCTATAATAAAAAAGTAATATTCCGAAGTCTAAAATTTTTTCCAGTTAGTCAAAACTAAAGTTGAGTATCAAATGCAGAAATCTTGTTTCTTTTATTCTGTATATCCATTTGCTAGTAGTGCTAGATAATGTCTACAACTTGAATTTTAGAGTCACTGATATCTTACAGCTGTTTCTTGTGTTTTGGGCAATTTATATCCATAGCAATAACTTAAGAAATTTTCAGTCGATGGTCTGCCTTGAAACTTATGCGAGATCAACTTTTCATTATAACTGCTTCATTTTGGAGATTATATTTTTGCTTTTTAGAATGTTCTACTTGGAAAATATGCAGTGTTCGGAATACTTGATCATAGGAGTTTTATTAAGTATTAATTCTGCAGTTTTGTTTAAAGTTTATATTGTAATGCACAAAGACTGAAATCTATGTATGTAGAAATACATAGATATATGTGCATTCAGAGTATGGGAATTAAGGCTTCCTTTCTGTCAGTCTCTTAAGAATGATCTGGGTTTAATTTTTATTCAGTATGAAAGTGTGGTTTGTCTTCTAGGCCGAAGTGTGGCAGTTTCCTGTAACAAAGTGTGCATTCTGTGGTTTACTATTATAAATTTTATTCAAATAAAAGAACAAAGGAAGAAATCTAGTTTTACAGTTTTGCTCTAACAAATTGCAGTGCACAGTATATACAGCCATTTTCAGTGGTTAAAAAAAATTCAAAGCATTTGGGTTGAATAGGATAAATTTTAAGATTCAAGTGAGCTAATTATGTAGAACACCTGTATGCTTCCAGTAGATGGTTTGAAATTTTTACCTATGAGCTAGCCTAATTTGTAGAGTAGTTTTATATTATTATTCTTATTAAATGGAAATGGTTTGGTTAATAATGCTATATTGAAAGTGGACTTAAGTGGTGATCTAGAATGAGTAAAGGTGGAATGTGGGTGAAATGCATCACCTGGTTTTTGGATTTTTGTATTGCACATTTGGTATTTCTGTGGTAAATGTGTCACAATTCGGAATTTATTTTTCACTGGCCAGCTCTTAAGTGGTTTAGATGTTGTTACGGGTGTGCAGGCATTAAAATTGTGCATCTATTGCTGTATGCATCTCTTGTCCATGTTAAGGTCTCTTCATTGTAATTCTTTTGTTGTAACGATATACCTTGAGTCCCCAAAAGCACGTGGCACTTAAGTACTCACATCTTTCTGTTTTCCTCCCCCAAGATGCAGAATCGGATGGCAATACTACTCTGTAACTTGAAGCCTGCAAAGATGAGAGGGGTAGTATCGCAAGCCATGGTGATGTGTGCCAGCTCCCCAGAAAAAGTGGAAATTCTGGCTCCCCCACCCGGGGCAGTACCTGGGGATAGAATCACTTTTGAAGGTTTTCCTGGTAAGTAGATATTTGGGAAATTGGAGGGAAAAGGTATGCCAAGGTGACCTCATTGTTGAAGCAGATAAAAGTTGGTTGCAATTTTTGTTGAAATTTTCTGAATTAGATATATTCAAACTTTTTTATTACTAGCATGCTAAGATTTTGTAAATAAAGGATTGAAAATATTTAACCACCTGCCAAAAATTGGAAAATACAGGAAAATAACTGTAACTTGAAAAAGTTGTAGAGTACTTTAATATAAAATTACCCACTTTAAGTCTCGAGAAGTATTTCTACTTTTGAAATGTACAGACAAATGTGTTTGCGTTTTGCAAGTTACTATAAGCAAATATAAAGCATCTTTCCCAGTGTCTCAGTGTAAGTGATGAAGTAATAAGTTCCTGATACCGGCTCCTTCCCCTAATGAAAGTATCAGAACTTGAGGTAGGCTTTTTTTTTGTTGTTGTTGGAGGAGATGGAGGGGTTGGAAATCTCCTGTTTCTGAGAGGAACTTACAATATTCAAAACGCTAGGGTTTTTTCTTTGTTTGACTGGAAGCAAATGACTTTTTGGGTCTCCAAAGAATAAATCTGTATTTTTTTCAGAATATAAATGAGAAAATAATAAAATTTAAACTTTCACGAAACATCATTTTCATTCATTTTCCTACTTCGTCCACCTCCTGGTCATCTACAAAATGATTAGTTTCTCACCCTGCATACTGTGAATTCAAATAACCATCACAGATGTAGCGTGTTGGCGAATGCTTCCCTCCTACCCAAATACCAGTTCGCTATTCTCACAAGCTGAAAAGGATATGGTCAGATTCATCTTCTCCTGTTGCTGTCTTTGTTAGCACTGTTATTTTGGTCTCTCTGTCATGGTTTTAAGTGTTTTTCATCAGGAGGTGCCGGTCCATTATGATCCCAGTAATAAAGGCATTCAGACTCCGTAAAGTATCATTTAAAATGCTGTTTATTAGAGCTGACGCTGCAAAGAGAGAGTAGCATAAATAATCTTACCTCGCACAGTTGATGGGAACCCTGAGTTGGTGCAGCATCAAATGGGCTTCTGATCCACCTGCAGCATGCTGTGCACTCCCTGCCCATAGAAGAGATTCTCCTCTTTTGGTCATTCGAGCTATTGTTGTCTTTTCTTAGTCATTTCAACTGTCAAATGGAAAGGAAGTTCGAATGAGAACTTGATGCTGCCCTATTCCATAAAGGTGAGGACACGCAGGTGGCTCAGTTGCTGGTAGCACGTGGGAGCTGCCTGCAGGTTCCTCTGTTACAATCAGCTGGCTAGATTTATCCTGCGCCCTAGGAATTTGTGCAGCACAGCACAAGCCCGGACCTACTCAGGTCAACTGTTATGTGGATCACTGAGTTCTTGATGAACAGCGGTCTTCTGGTCAGGACTACTGCATCACTTTATCTTAAGAAAAAGTGGTCTAACTCCCAGTATTCCCTGTATTGTGTGGAGTTGTATGTGTGTGCATTTATCAACAAAATATTCATCTTTAGGATGAATTTGTTGCGCAAAAGTTGGCTTTCACGTGTGAGAAAATGGGGTAGCTTTCTGCTTTCTACATAGACATATATTAACCTTTTTAAGCTATTGCACCTCTGATAATTTCTAGCTGTACAGCAGTGGTTTTATTTAGGAACCTCTTGGCAAGCTCTATGCTTGGATGTATCTGCATGAAATACCTTTCATAAATATATATATGTATATGTATGTATATAGATATTTTTATACTTCTCATGATTGAGAGTGATGGTCTAAAAAAATAGGTATTTTGGTTGACATATGATAAAGGAAGTAATGGTCTATCTAGGTGTTTTAGAAACAGGAGGAATGCTTAGCTTGCTGTGATTTAATGCTCTGTTTGAAAATGTTTTAAAATAACGCTGTTTAAGCAGGAAATCAGTCTTGCAGCATTTTTTGATTTTTAGATTTCTGTTTTAAAAATATACCAAGCTTGCTAGTTGAGATGCAGAATTGGTAAGCTGTACTGAAATCTGAAAGACGTCAGCAATTGCATTGACTAAATTGTAGGAATATTAACTCATAACTTCCAGTTGTTATCACATATCCATGAGTAAAGATAGATTAAATGTTGGATGTGTGCCCTCTGTTACATGCAAGGATGCACTCATGTTGCTTTCTGTTGCTCTGGATGTGCAAGAGGTAGCATCAAGCCGTAGAGTAAATCCTTCTCGTGCATAAGCCCTGCAAAATGACGTACAAGTCAGCCTGGGCATGTGGCTTTTTAGAGGGGTGGAGGGTCTTTTTTGTTTGTTTCTGTCTAAGAGATAACCTTGCTCCAAACTTACATCTCTAGTAACTTCATATACCTGGCATTAGAAAATAACATGAGAGCTGGTAGTAGTTCTATTCTCTGTTAGCCAGCATATCTTTTCTTGCACGTGAGTATTGAGGTCAGCTTTCTCAAAATAATATTTGACTCCATACAGTTGCAAAAAGCTCTTCCTAGAGCAAATCAGTTGTAGAAACATTTGTTTTAAAATTATTCCCAGGTGTTAAGGCCTACAGATAATCTGTTGATGTTTTGATTCTTAAAAGACATAGAATAAACTAAAGGTGGTGTAAAGGTTGTACTAGTTCTAAAGCTATGACCTGCAGCCTGGGATACAAGGTTTTCTATACTTTATATCAGTTTCCTTCTGACAGGGAGCCAAAGACATGGAGCTCTGATAGGTGCCAAATTAAGGCTTTTACAACCTATTTGAACAGCATATACATCCAGGGCTATAGATTGTAGTCTGAAATATGGCAGCTGTTTCCTAATGTTTCATAAATAGTTTCTCAGGAAAATTCTTAGGTATGAGATTAAAGCTAATCATTGACTCTGAAAATATACCTAATGCTTAGTAGTTCAAAGTAGAGTGATGTATCTCAGAGTTACATAAGACTTATTTTAAAGACTTTTAAGACTTGTCATTTGATTATCTTGAAGTAAGTAGGAAAAAGGAAGAAAAATAGCATTGATGGATGGAGACTTACAAAATCATTCTGACATCTGCTTCTGTAACTTCATTTGTTGCATATTCGTCTTTTGCATGTTGCCTTTGTAAACTAAGGTATTAATACTGTTCGTTGGTTTTGGTTTGCTTTGGGGTTTTTCTTAAATTTCTTTTAGCTAGAGACTAAGATTGTTGCCACTTACCTTCTTATCCAAGTGATTAACAACTTCTGGTGGGTTTGGTGTGTTGTGTCATTGTCCATTCCACCTCTCCCCAGAAAACTGCTACACTTGGATGACATGTTTAAGAAAATTTGGGACCTCTTATTTGGCTCTTTTTATGTAAATAGAGTGGGAAGCTCATTAAACCATTACAAGTTTAAATGTATTTTATTTATAGAGATCCTTCTAAAGAATATTTTCTGGGAAGAAGGAATGCAATGAGGAAAAGTCACAGGAAAATGCACGGCCTAAAGCTCTGGTAGTATTTAAAATTGGTGCCTATACTAATCTAATATGAGCTCACCACAGATCCCAAGGGAGCTTGATGCAGGATTCCAAAGAAACTTATTAACATCCAAAGCGTGATTTTTATAATAAAAGTCAGGTTTTTTTCTTACTGAAAAAATTCACTTGCTTTTTATATTTGAGGAGGGGTAAGGAAATGTGCAATGGATCATTTAACATTTTGTTTAATGATTTTATTAGTTCATACACATTCACTTTGGTCTAAATCCAAGTCTGGTTTTGTTCATGATCTTAAGCATTGAGCAGGATTTTATTTTTGTGAAAATGCGCAATTAGGTCCAAGTGTTTAATTTATTAATGGTATTACTGATTTTTCTTTTAAATATTAAGTGCACTGTTGTTGTAAAATAACTCGACTGCATTATTGAATCTTGCTCTGGCAAGGCTAGTCTGCTTAAGAGAAAAATCTGTCCTGACTGCTCTTACACGGTCACAGATATAAAAGCTACAGAAATTAGACTTGTCTACAGGCAGAAGTAACTTAATTTTGCAAGCATTGAGAATGTGAATAGATTGAACCATTAAAAACATTTAAAGGAGAAAAACAATAGGACAGGCTGGAATGACAGTAGTTCATTTAACCGCCTGTTGGTCAGCTACTCAGGAAGACACCAAGCAGAAATTAATTTCAACCAGCTACTAGAAATATCTTGCCTCTTCTGGAACTTAAGATTTTAATAGTTTTGGCAAAATGGTGCCCATACAGCACTCCAAGCAAGTGAAAACATATAATATATATATATATATAGTGTATCAACAGTGAAATGGCATGGGATCTCTTTCAGCATTTAAATGTGCTCTAATTATATTTAAAACAAGTCTTGTGTGTTGTTTTTTTTTAATTTGTCCTGCCTGTGTTACACACAAGAGGTCAAGAGCACCCAACAGCGTTACGATTAAATAACTTGTTTTAATGAAATCTCCATTTTCTTTAAGAGAATCTGCATTTTATTAGATTTATGAGATTAAATTTACTTGACCTTTGAACAGAAAATAATTGTACAGTGAATTTGTTGTCTTGCTTTATCTAGATTATGTCAGCAGGCAGCAGTTTATTGAGTATAAATCTTTACAGCAAGAGAATTTTTTTAGCTTAGTTGTTTTGTTCCTATGCTTTGTATTTCTTGCCTACTTAAAAATAGGAAAAATATGACTCTGGAA
The DNA here is from genome assembly GCA_013398915.1 of Dromas ardeola. Classification (NCBI taxonomy): domain Eukaryota; kingdom Metazoa; phylum Chordata; class Aves; order Charadriiformes; family Dromadidae; genus Dromas; species Dromas ardeola. Next base: position 34,973 of record VYZM01022213.1, on the reverse strand, counting down.
TACTTCACTTATTCTATGTCATTTGTTAACAGTATTTCAAAACATTAGTAGAAGAAACCTGCATTTTGTGGTATTTAGAGATCCTTAAATAGTCAGATTTGTTAATGTAGTTAGACTGTCAATACCTCTAGGGCATGAGTAGCTTATCATGGGGTACACACAGAAACAGGGAACTGAGGCCGTCATTGTTGAAATACAAGCTGACCTCTAATGCTTGTTGTTTGTTTTAGGCACCAGAGCTTGTTGTCAAATAGTACAGAAGGTAGCAGAACAGTGTTGAAACCTGGAACTAAAATTATATGTCAGTATCCCAGTTTTGGACTATTCTTTTCTAAGTTCAATATTTCTCAATTGTAAGGGCACTTCCTAAATTCACTGAATATTAATTGCTTTTAAAAAATCATTAGTTCCTAAACTTAAGATGCCAACAAACCTGTGTATTGGTGAGTACTATATTTCTGTGGTCCACATCTACTTAATTCTTTGGAATCCTTTTGGTGTCTAGTAAATTTTGTAAACCAACAACTAGCAATGTTTTGATTTCTTCCTTTTGACAGTATTTGTGGTCTGTTACTTACAATCTTTTTCCTCTGAAAGATCAGCATTTTGAGAGAGGCTCTGGAGACATTTCCTAGACAAGCCTTAATTCCTATTAAAGTTTTTGTTTTGAAGATCGCAGGTAATGTGTTTTTCTCCCTTAAAAGTGTGTGCAGTGATGCTATCTGGGCTGTCACAGATGTGTACATAAATAGAGCTCTTGCTCTGCCTTCTGTGCTGTGTGCTATTAGGTTATTCTTTGTTTTGAAACAGGAGATCCTGAGAAGGAACTTAATCCCAAGAAGAAGATTTGGGAGCAAATCCAACCTGATCTTCATACCAATGACCAGTGTGTTGCTACATACAAAGGAGTTCCGTTTGAAGTGAAAGGGAAAGGAGTCTGCAGGGCAGAGACCATGGCAAACAGCGGAATTAAATAAATAAATGGTTACTAGAAGCTTTTTCAGATGTTGAAATGGAAAGTAATGCAAGCACAATAAAAACCATGAATATATTACTCCTCTGAGATGCATGGTTAATACCTTTTTTGTTTGAGTCTTCTTCCAGAGGTACAGAATGTGTTATGCCTCCAACATTTTCACCGTTCACTCATTCACCATGCTTACTGTCTTTGAGGTTAAGTGTTGTCAACAGTCATTAACCACTCAATGCTCAAGGCTTAATTGCCAAGGCTTGCTCATGATAGAACTACAGGCAGGCACGTGTATTTTCTGCACAGGTAAAAGGTTTAGAGGATCTATGGAGCAAGAGCATCTCAATAAGGAAAAATTTCTGCAATGTTTCTTGTGTGCTAACTGCTATTCAAGAGGTGCAGGACTAGCAGTTGGTTGGTGATGACCACAATCATCTTCATTCTTCTAGTCACCTTTTAGTAGTTTTTCTCCTCGTCTTCCAAACGGTTTCCAGATATATTATAAGTCTCTGCAACTTTGTTCTTGGCTATGTTGTCTCAGAAGTCTGCAGACAGTTATAATGGGAAGATTAAACTATGGCCATTTATGCCCGAAGATATACAAATAGACATACTGTTATAATGTCAATAAGATCAAAGCTGTCATTTTTCTAAAATAGTTCTTTATCTAGTCCACCTAGATATTTCCTTCCAAATGATAGATAGTAAAAAAAAAAAATGAATAGCAAAAAGATTGCCAGAGCTTGTCAAATACTACCAAAAAAAAAAAAAAAATCTGTTTCCAATGCTCAAACAAGTATAAAGTCAATTCATTTTTTGTTTTAATGTATTTTTATGCAATGATATTTTATAGAAAAGATGCTTTGGTTTTAACAGAAATAGCTTTTTCAGTTTCTACAATTAGAATTATTCCATAATAATGTAGTACAAGTAGTCATGCTTGCTATGGTAGTAGCTTCAAATTACTTCTTTTAATTCCTGTCTTTTAATAATCTGAAAATAACTATTTCAGATCAATAAACCTTTTAAGTAACTATTCAGGGATACTTCAGATATTTTGGCATATAATATTTAACTGGTTGCTCTCTAACCACTAAAACAGTAAGTGCTTTTTTAACCACTGAAATAAAAAAAACTTAGCCACTTTGAATTTTGTAGGCTTTGAACTTCATCCAGTAAGCCAAGAGAGAAAACAAAATGACAATGATATAAAATTAAAAGGAACAGGCATAAAAGAGGAGATGAACAGATTTCTTTTTTGAATGAGTTTTGTATGTGCCTATAAACTGCGTTAATTTTTCATGCATCTGGGAATAAGCAATAGTAATTAGTTCTTTTAAATGTGCTGAATAGCTTGAAGCACATGGGAGCTTTTTTATCTGCCTTGTAAACTACATATCCAATAATGTCTTATTAAACAAAATTCTTAAAGTTCAAAATCTCAATTCTAATTAATCCTGAATCAAGTTAAAAATACTTTTACAGTGGATAAATCTTAGCTTTTAATACTGGAAAGCTCTTTACAAACTTTGGAATTCAGAGGAACTTCTGAAAGCTTGAAGAATTGAGCAAAGAGACTCCCTTACAGTCTGAGCTCACGCACATTTTTTTTTTCTTCCAGATCTGTGTTCTGTATGAATTGCAGTATACAATCTCGTGTAGCATAAAATCTTATTTGTGACTACATACGTATTAGGAGCGTGATATAGAGCACTAGCTTGTTCTGATTTTGTGATTGAAGCTAAAATTCTGGATGCAGTAGTGTGAGCTACTTTATGAAAGGCAAGTAATCTAAAGAGGTATTTCCAACTGTGTGTTGTAGATGTGGAATTTTCCAGCTGGTGGTTTCTATTCTTTTATTTCTTTTATTAAATGTTACCTACCATAGAAAATAGACAAATGAGCACCTGAAAGCTAATCTTATTCCTTGCTGTGTTTAAGTAGAAGCACTTGATAATTATTTTGTCTTATAAAATTCAAGAGCTTTCTTAAGACAATAGCTCTTTCCTCTTTAATTATGCTCTTCTGGTTGTCTAGGAAAATGTATTTGTGCTGTACTGAGCTCAAAAGTGACAACAGGGTACTTGAGGCACTGTGCAAATATGCTTCCTCACTGAATCCAGCCTCTTCTGCCTTGTCTGCATGAGTAAGTAGAACTGCAGTGAAATCCTTCCATGTGGGACCCAGAAGTTCCTGTAATGAAAAACAAATCTCAAATAGTTATCTCTTCGTGTTCCTTTTCCCCACTCCCACTTCATACACTTATGCATTAGCAGACCAGTTATATGTTCTTTGCCTGGCAGTAATCCAGTTCATGCTATCCGAGTTGCTGAAATTTCTGGGGTTTTTCACCTTCCCAAGACATTGACATCCACTTTCTGTGGAAATATGTGGTTGTGCAATACTAGCAGTTCTCTGTTCTCTTACTACAGATGTTAATAGAATTTCTCCAGTTAAAAAATGTCTGTATAAATAAGGAAAAATGATTGTTTAGCTATGTCACACATTAGTTTACATCAGTAGTTTCCACGTGCCCATATTTCTACACTTTTTACAGCTCTTTGAATTATTTTTTTTAAAATCACCATATCACCTTGTGTTGAAAAAATAAATGATGAATTTCTATGTAACACCAACAGCAATTCCAGCTGTATTCCATAAAACTGAACTATTTTCAGCAATTCAGGAAAAACACAAATCAAATGCTCACCGAAGTGATGGGCCAGAGAGTTTGTCTTTAAGTGCTGTAGTCATCTGATGGAGAGGAATGAAGAAAACAAGCTGCTTTGTCAGTAAGTACAGAAAAATTTAATACGAGTAGGAGATTGGGCTTTCATTTACAGATGTAAATGAAATTACAACTTCAGTGCAATCATGCTAACGCCTGTGTGTGACAAGAAGCCTACTTTGGTAATAAAGTCCGCTTTGCAATGATCTTAACTATGTAACCTAAATACCAAGGTGTACAAAACTGCTTTCAAAAGGGTATCTTTCTACATCCAAGATAAGCAGGGAGTTAGAAAACTGGTGTATTGATAGTCATTAATCTGTTTTAGATAGTAGGGATGAATCATAGAATTATGAATCATTTAGACAGTAGGGATGAAAAAAAATTAAACCTGTACAAAATTTTGGCATAAACTGTCTAAGAAAGTGTTGGGTTATCACTTTTGGAGAGAGAGGATACTGTATTGATTTTCTGAGGACTCAAAGTCAATGCTAATGTTAGTTCTGAAATCTGTATCTGCCACTCTCTCAATTCCTTAGGCTATGTTATTAAAATTTAAAAGCAGAGATTTAAATGCCAGTAGTCTTCTACTGATACGCCATCTTTATTGATACGCCATCCCTAATTTGCAGAGAATCATTGAGAAAACTCCTGGTTGCTAAAGGTAGCAACATTCGTGCTGATGTCTTCTTTGAATGACATACTGAAATGTAACTGTTACTGTTCGTATTCCCAGAAACCAGGCAGCTGTCCTGCCCTATTTGTGTTTGGCTGATGGAATCACAGCATCTGATCTTTTAAGGGAAAAATAAATAAAAAGCCAACTAGTAACTAAGCTGAGAGCCAGTTGTAATCATGAAGCAGAAGTAAGTGGTATTATTATTTTTAAACATGTTTTATTTCATTTCTAGTAGGGGTTTTAAAGCTTCATTTAAAGAGAAAAGGCATGGTGGCATCTCCTACGCTTTTAATGCCCATATGGACTTGATCCAAAACAGTCTCAAACTAGAAGCATGATGATTTTTCATTGGCTTAGACTAAAAATATTTTAAGTAAATACTGCTTTCTCTTAAATACCATGAAGTATAGAGATACAGAGAACTGTATAAGGAAAGAGGGTAGCATTGAAAACAAATATATGTAGACTGACAATGAGTAAGAATGTGTTGAAATTAGAACTAACTTTCAAACTATCAGAAAAGTGAGGAGCAGCCCACCCATAGAGAGTAATCAGAAAGAACAGGAAAGCAAATCAAGGACATTTTGAAAGCTGTTTTTCTGTCAATATTTTTATATATTGATATATTTTTATCTACATATGTATTATATATTTAGATAATAACAGTTACCGCAGGTTATAAGACTTGATGGACCAGGAAGAACCTTCCAGTCCTGAAGATTTTTAGAAAGTTCATTAGTGTAAGAGAGCTGCAAAGTGTAATGTGCAGACTTTGGCAATAACTGAAACCCTTTGTTTCTTCATAAATCATACAAACCTGGTTCATCTGATCAGATAGACAAACTGAGCAATATCTGTTGGTTTGTTGTTCGTTGGTTTTTTTTTTTTCATTCTCCGAAGATATGTGTGCACGGTAATGAGAAATCTCCAACTGAAAAGAAAGCCATTCCTTTTCAATGTCTTTCCCCACATATCTTACCTACTTGCAAAACAAAAAGCTTCCCCCAGGAGCTGCAAAATGTTTGCTCCAAGGCAGTTACGCTAGAAATTTTCCTCAGCCAGAGTAAATTTTATGGTAACTTTCTATTTTCTCTTGAACAGATAGAGCAGTAGTGACAATGCAGGACAGAGCTCAACATTCTTGTCTCAGGTCAGTCAGCTTTTCTGCGTGACTTTGGACCTGTCGCTCTCTGCTTTGGTCCTATACAGAGCGCAGGAGAGGGAGGCAAGCTGACTTTTGCTTGCTTTAAATAGCATTTCTCTTCAACAAGCTAGATCTGTCATGATAAAGCATTAAGTGTAATTTTTGAGAGAAGAGCTTAGTTCGATGGCTAAATTTGGTTCCTACATTCATTTGTACTGAGCCCACGTACAAAAGAGAGCAGTTCTTACTTCTCCTCAGGTTTAGTAGCTATGGTGCATGGTGTTGGAGTTGTGAATGGTGTGTTTCAACTGCTGGACTGGGAAGTATTACAGTTTTCAGCTCCACTTCTCTATTTCAACTTTGCAATCAACTCTTCCATAGCTATTGTCACCTGAAGACAAAAGAGTTGCTGTTAGGGCAGAGACTTCTATTTATTTGTTACCTGGATGAACTGAATTGTGTGATCGCTTTCATCTGGGCACAGAGGCAAGTCAGCTCTCAGGACCAAGAGAGCTAGATGCAGGCCTTCCTCCCCGAAGTGGTGAGCCAGGGCTGATCTCACTGTGTCTTTCACCTGCTCTTTGCTCAGACCACTGTGGGGGTAGCTTGGAGTGTCAAGTACTCGAACACGGAGTGCTAGCTCACAGCCATTTCTTCGTATAATCCCTGAAATTCGGCAGCTGCGTCCAAGGCTGCAGCAGGTAGTCACAGAGCTTGGGGAGAGATGACTCTTAAAGTCTGAGCTGCCCAGCAGGCTGTTCCCAGCAGCGCTTTTGCCAGTCTGAGTTCTTCCAAGGACGAGAAGGTTGATGGTCATCTCATTGCTGTCCGCCATTGTCTGTGCATTTATCCACAAACCTGTCACTAAGTGAAGAAACAAATAACACGAGCCATTTCGGATAACTTAAAAAAATACATAAATCAGCAAAAATTAGAAAGTTGAATGTCTTTTGAGTGTCCTTCCCTGCCTGAAATGTTTTAAGGAGTGTGTGCTGTAGATAGACATTCAGTACAGCACATATATCTCTGTGATCCAAGGATGGATATTTGCTCTCCTTCCCAGTCAGTTGCTTAGAAATAACAAGACCCCATGGAAGGTGTCACAGGTACGAGAACAACCTAACAGGCTGCACTCCGACACTGGCAGAAACTGAAGAGCTAGGAAAGAATCCAGTGTGAGAAGAGTTTTAGGAACAAGTAAAGCAGATAAAGCTAAGGAGAGACAACAGGGAAGGGAGGAGTTGGGAAACAACCATGGAAAGCAGCATTGGCATGCAGGGAGAGTACGTTATGAAAAGGAGGGAGAACTAGGGGTGGAAGAAGAGAATGGTGACAAATATGTGCTGCTGTTGAGTGACCATGTTTCAGGAAGTAAATCTTGGTTTTGGGAGAAGTAGCTTTTAAAGGAGCGCTTTTTCACAGCAGAAAACAGCTTAGAATACATCTTTCATCAGCTACCACTGAAGTTTAAATAGACTAATCCAAAAGGGCTTTCTGATACAGATAAATATAAGAGGTGTGTCTTAATGGAAAAAAGAAGAGCTGAAATCGCTAATGCTGTGGGTTCTAACCCCATGTGAAACTGAGACTTTGGAAATGTATACTGTACAACCTTTTAGACTTATGGTACAGTTAGTGGAAAAGAAAAGCATAGACTGGTGGATGGAGAGGGGAGAGATATGTAAGTATCACTTACAGTTACTATAATTGTTCATAAATAAGCCCTCTCATTCTCTTTGTACTTTTGTGTAATCCCGTATCTGCACATTAATCGTCTTAACAGGAATATTGGATGATTAAATTCAGAGGTGTTTCAGATGGAAAACTATATTGGCAAATAAGTAGTTGATTTTTAAGTTATCAGTGACACCTGAACTTTTGTTATTATTTTTTTTAAGGTATGATATTTAGGTACTCAGAGAGAGATCGTGGGTAATTTTAGAATGGGATTTCCTGTCATTAATTTATTTACATTCTTGCATGTGCAGTTCAAGCTTTCTCCCTCATATTCAATCCGTGCCCAAATCAGTCTTTTGAAATAGTTTCAGTACAAAGCCAAACATGCAAGAGCTGTTAACATACCAATTTAGTTACAGGCAACATTGAATACTGTACATGATGATATTCCTTATTGAATTCACAGTGGGTTTTTCAATGATCAGTTTTCTCTTTTTTATTTTTTTTTTTTTAAAGAATACCTTTTATAAAAGACACCTTATGAAATAGTTGTCGTCAGTTATCCATCAGTCTAGATGTGCATTGTATTCTTTTTCTGTAGCATAATAATATGATATGGTGGTCATGCATTTGTGCATTCCTTTTTAAATCATGATCAAGGATTTGTTCGTTTTATTCCTGTAAGCAGTCTACGCTTAAATAATTAGATTGATTTCATATTATGTCACTTACCTTATTTTCCCTTAAAATCCTCTTTCATTCAGACTTCATTAATAAACCACGTGTGCAGTATAAAGAGACATTCATATTAGGTGGACTTTGAAACTAACAGTGGCAATGTACCTGGCTTTGACTGTTACGTACACATTAATCTGGTTAATCTATTACTGATAGATCCTTGTTCAATTGGATACGTTTGGCCATTAATTGGCACTGTTGAATTTTTTCAACTTAGCTGCAGATACAGTTTTTGCAATCACTGTAGTGTTTGTATGAAGTTGATATTTTTCAAAGTTAGATGAGTTCTACCAGCAGTTAAATGTGAGAGTGATAATGGAGGTACTGGGATTACTTTGTATTGCATGTTCTTGAATGTGTGTTCATATATATGCATGTGAAGAGCATATGCACTTTCTTTTATTATTGCAATGAATTAGTAATTGCAATATTTTCAAAGCAAAATGTAAACCATATGCATATTTAAAGCTGTTTGCCTAAGAAAGATGGATTAAAATAATAAAAGAATGGATTAAAATACAGGAATTATTTGCGAATCAGGAAGGAAACTGAAGGTTTGCACCACTGCCAGTCACGTGCCTTAGCTGTTGGCTCGGTAGCTTGATAATTTCTCTTGCAGGCATCATTCTTTGCCATGCTATAGTAGCGTTAAAATTAGAGATAAAAAGGTTGTCCAGAAGGGACGTATCTCTTGCTTTTTAGACAAGTTCCCACAAGTGAGAAAGTAACTGATTTGAAGTCCTCTATGCCTCAGTGGAAAATAAATAAAAATTTGTGCTTTAATGACCACATTCTAGTAATAGAACAAACGAGTGGGGTGACTCCTTCTTGTCTGTTCACAAGGAAAGGTTTAGTTAAGCCACCTCTCTGTAAATCCCAGGTGGGTGGAGGCACGTGTTTACTCCGAGGGTATTAAGATATGTGTCATTACAGTGAAAACAAGAATCTGGTACGTAGGCTGTCTGTGGTGGGAGGAAGAGGAAGGTGCTTTCCAGACCCCAGTCTGGCTCAGGACTTTGTCATATAAAATGTAGCTATGTAGCTCTATGTGGGAGCCTGTAAGTATTGGTTTACCACAGTCCCCGGGCTGTTCCAGCCTGCCAAGCAGTAGAGTGAGACTTCAGTTTCTCTAGAAGCCTGTTGTCTCCCGCTGTGGTGCCACAGGCACAGCCAGTGCTTTGGCAGAAGGTAGGAGCTAGTGGTGCCTTCACAGCCCCCTCGTGTAAATGCATATCATTTGTCATGAATGAGTTCTTCGTTTGTGTTACTTGGCTGTAGACAGCTGCATAATAGTTTTATTGCTGTATGTTTTTAAGAGCACATAGACAAGTTAGTTGCTTTCAGACAGCTCACTGCTCTTGAGCCTGCCTGTTCTGTGGTGAGAGGTGAGACATTAAATTTTTTCCTGTATCATATGTGTAGCTGAGGCAACTACTGATAGTTTCCACTGTGAAAAGCCTTGTGTCTCAATGCTGTGCACAGCCTTTGTCTCAAGGCATATTTATATGTAAAGTCTATAGCAAGATTCCTTCGTTTGCTAGTGGGTACAAACTCAAAGACGACTGGACGGGGCGTGACTCACTTGCAAAGCAAAAGGGTGGGCCACTCTCATAAAACTATGGATATTGTGAAGATAAAATCCAGATGCTTCCTTTAATTTGCCTAGAAGTCTTGACTTTGGTTAAGTTGTCACAGTCTAGCTCTGTACTTTTCATCAGACTGTTCCTATGCGCAGTAATGCCTCTCATGACATCTGAGGCAGTGTATGTCCTGGCAGTCTCATCCCAACTGAGCCGGTAGCCTGGCAAGGAGATAATTTAAACTATGCCTGGACAAGTGTTCAGACTACCAAGAAAGCTAGAATCCCAGAAGCAGAGGAGCAAAATACAGCTTGCCCAGCTGGATGCAGAACAGGGCTTTTATGCTGTCAAGATGGCAGTAACATTAAGAGTACTGTAAATGAGGCACTACTTAAATGATATCTAACACTTGGCTAAGCAAACTTCCTAACCGAAAAAGGTATTTCTTTCCAGTAGTATTATGAGTGTAATACAGTCCGAGTTGGGACACATCTGGAAGGTCTTACAACAGCACGGGCAGAGGATTTTAAGAAGTTGTCTTCCTGGGAGGATATGACAGGGAAAAAATTAAACTGATTTATATGACACTTGCTTAGGCTCCTCATAGTATATGGAAAGAGTCCTCCCCAAGGTGGCAGTATCAGTCTGCTCCACAGGTATTGTAAAACTCAGCTGGCGTCCCCTTGCTGTGGAGTCCTATGCTGAAATAAAAATACCATGTCAGAAATAAGCTAAAGCATTAGAAAATATAGAATAATTAAAGGAGTCTTCAAGCATCTCCTGAAATAAGAAATGTAAAAAGCATTTCTCTCTTCTTTATCACAAGAAACATTTTTTGCTTTATACATAAAATGCAGACAGCGTAGCACCTTAATGAATTTGAACACCAATAATGGAAAGGTAGCAGTTAAGAAACTGGAAGTGTTATTTACTGTCCCTTATGTGATTCTTTTTCTAATGAAGACCGTAGTTTTCACTAGCTTTTAAGTTGAGTTCGTGGCATTTATTATGTGGCTTTGGATATGACATCTTTAAATGTACTGTCAGAGTATGAATCTGTGAAGAACAAGTACAGAGTACAACAAAACTGCCTTGGGTGCCTTTTGGCGTTGCTCACTGCCAGTGGGTAAGCCGCATTTTTTGTTTTCTTTGTTTTTATATAACTTTATTTTTGAAATGGCAAAGAGCAAACCAAAACTGAGCCTATTGCAGATTGGCAGGCAGTAAGGCTTCCTGTAACTGATAAACGAAGCCTTATACTGCTCCCATAGAAATACCAAACAAGTCTAGTGAGGAATTGTCAAGAATCTAAGGAAGTAAGGCCCCTAATCTAATTGAATATAAGTGGCATTTGGGTATCAGCTACTTTAGTTGCCTTTGAAAAACCAAGGCTAAAATAAGTTCCAAGTAACTGTTGGATTTGTATGTATCTGCAGAGTTAACTAGAATTGCAATGCATCTTAGTCACATTACTGTGTCAGCTGCTGTTCTGTTGTAGTCCCTGTGATCGCCCAGTTGGTTTGCACATACCCAAAACAAGCTTTCCATTATGCTCGTTAGAGTATACCAAGCAGGCTAGATTTTGTAAACTGAAATAGCATAGTTTCTCTTTAGGCACATGGCATCTCTTACCATGTGTCATCTTTTGGTTCCCACGCCTTCCCATCCCTTACAGCTTCTTTCCTCATGTGGGCTCTCATTTTAGCCCAAGATGATGCCATAATAAATAATTTAAGATGTGCTTTGATGAATTTCTCTTACTTAGAGGAAACCCAGTGAGGCCATTTTATGGATTGCCACACACAGAGGCAGGCTCTTAGCCTTTCCAAACAACATGAGAAATCCAGGAAGGTATGCAGTCCATGTAGTCGGTGTGGCTTCAGTTCTGTTAGATGTGTAATTTCTAAGAAACACCAGGCACATCACTGCTGAGAGAGAGAGGGAGGACAGATCTAGTGACACTTTACTCCTTTTGGACTGCATTCACAACAAAAACTGCTGTGCTGATCCTAAAGAAACACACACATAAAATATGCACGTTTCCTTAAAACGGATTTTTTTTTTTCCCTTTACTTAATCCAATCCTTAGTATCCTTAGTATTTTTGAACAAAAGTAAGCAATTATCAGCAATCATGTTTCTCAGTATAGGTGTCTATGTAGGTTATGTGCTACTACATTGGCATTGCTAAGGGGAAGGGAGCTGCAGACTTACACTGCAATTACACCAGCTTTCGGACAATGTCTGTTTGTACAATTGTGCAACCAGCTCCTCAGGTTCCCATTGGACTTCGTAGTGCAGATTATGAGTTCAAGGCAAATACTGCTGGGAGAAAGGCAGATCAAGGACCTGCCTTGTGTTTAAAAGGAGACTGAGCAGAACTGTCAGCACAGTGAGAACATCAGCCAGACTTTTATTCTTTTCTCTATTCTCCCACTGAATCACCAAGATCCACAAAATATCCTTTTACTTCATCCTCTGCAAATAATATCCAACTGCATATTAGAAACCAGTATCTTTGATATGCTGATCTGTTAAGTCTCTGCTGTGGAAGTATTGCCTCTCTTCAGTTGGCAGAATTGATATTCTAAGCACTCTGCTTCTCAGTGCACTGAGAATAAAGCATTGTAACAAGTCACAGGAGCACAGTGTCTTCTTGTTTCCTGTTAATATGATTTGGTGTGATATGGCTTTTCAAAATGCTGGGGGATGCATTATAAAATAGGGCATCTCACACTTACTGTCATAGGCTGCCAGTTTCTTAATTCTCTTACTAATCCCCACCTTCTCCAATTTAACTAATGATTTTTCCTATGGTACCGTATAAATTTTTTTTAATATGCAAGGAGTAATTTTACTATACCATATTGTGCTATACTGTCTCTTGAGCAGATTACTTAGAGGTATTTAGACTGTTTTCACCCATGTTGCAAGGATATGTTTTCTCTAGTATAAATGTTGGACACAAGTCACTAGTGCACAGGTTTGGCCATAGGACTTTGGCCTACGTCCACAAGGCTGACACGTTTGTGTCTGTTCATGTGAAATATGCAACATATCCAAAGAAATAAAGGTGATACTGCAAGTAAGACTATACGTATATAAGTAATAGTTTAAAAAAACCTGAGCAAACAAACAAACAAAAAAACAACAAAAACCTGAAATCATAAACTGTTGATTTCAAAGGTATACATTTGGGATAGAAACAATAATCAGAAAGTATGAAAATATAGACTTAAAGAAGAATCCTTTTTCCCTTACACATACTTAGCTGGACGAAATCTGTGACTGGCCCCATACATCTTCTGTTGTGACAACGTGAGTCATCAGGGTACCATACTCATTCACCTTGTGATTAGCCTCAAAATTCATCCACGTGTGTAAAAACGTTTTGCCCCTGGGGCAAAAGTCCTGTGAATGGAGAACATATCTGGAAGCTCAGGAAACCCGGATCTGGCTGCTGTTTCTGTAATACTCATTCCCTTATTCTGAGAAGCTGCACAATTTCTCAGTTTCCTCATCTAAATAGCATGGGGAGTATTCACCTCATTTGAAGGTGTGTAGTGGGATTGATTTAGCTGAAGGCAACAGTTTTCTGTAGGGCAGTAACAGCTTTGATTGCATGTAAAAAGAAAAAAAAAGTATTTTTATCATATTGTAAAATGCTCCATAGGGACCCAAATGACTTAAGACATACTTTCCAAAAATATTCCCATGATGCCTGCAAAGGTTATAACCATTGTAACACTAATAACCACAGAAGTTGCACTAATACACAGGGTTGGACTGGTCACACTGCTGCTCTTAGGCGCTCTAATCCTTAAGAGATAGTTCATAGAATCTCAGGAATAGAGAGCATATGTAGTTTCCACTCAAGGATGTGTAAAAATGACACCTTGCTAATCAATAAATGGATATCCGTGTGTATTCATGACAGATTTAGTACTCAGTTCCTTCATTTTCTTATTTTCCAGGTTTTGCAGGGTGTTTGTATTTCTATGGATAAAACATATCTTGAGGACTTCTCTTAAAATATCCAATAACTAACAACTTGATATTTTTTATGTTTAATGCTGGCTATGAATCTTTCCTGTGTTCTTTCCACGTGCTTACACTTTAAAGGCAAAGAGCATTTCTTAAAAATGTTTAAGAAAGTGGAATACTGATTAGAAATACTACACTTTCTTGGTTTTGATAATCATGATAATTTGTGGACATCAAGCCTGAACAGATACTTTTTATGTTTTAAAACATTCCAAACAAGCTGAACCTGAGGACATCTTCCAATATATTTCATGCTGTCAAGCCATTGAACATGTAATGTCAGAATTATGCTGTAAAAATTGTATTACAAGACAGTGTGGCTGGCTTTGGCAATGCAATTATTTAGAAAAGTGGGATTGCTGTAGATGGCTTATTAAAATTCTGAATAGTATGTATAAGGAAAGGGTATAAAGTGTATGGTTACAAAGCTGGTGTGTGGTTTGGGACTATGAGCCCCAGACTTGGTAATTAACCCTAATGCTTTAACTTTCCAATATTAACTGTCACAAAATACTGTGAAGTTGGAACTTTTTAAATCGGTGTCCTTTCTGCACAAGGGGACAAAAGGGGCAAAAATCTCCACCTGCCTTTCAGAGTGGAAAGGATTTAAGAAAGCGCAGTGCTTCCTCTTTTCAATGCTGGGTGTGTTGTACTTTCTGTAATGTGCTGTGTTCAGGAATGTAGTACCTCTATAAGTTGTGGAATGTGTCTAGGATCTTTCAGGGCTTGAAATGTGATAGACTATTACCTTAGTCAGTGGCTGGAGAGCTGCCTGTTGTTGATGCAAAATACAGAGCTGCGCCACTGCTTGCTCTCCTGAAATTAAAGTTTTATAGAAAAACAAGAAAAATAAAAGTCTGTACAGACACTGCAGACCTGAAGCCTAGTCCCAGTGAGCACTGACATAACTAGGAGCAATGGAAGTCACACTTGGGCTTCAGATACAGCAGAGGTCTGTAGAAGTTGCAGGTTGATTAGATTTTTTTCCCTGGGTTACTTCACGGTTGTTATGTCACTGCTTGGCAGACTTCGTCAGCTGCACACAGCGGAAGTCTTCTGCTGAGTATCTTCAGATATAAACGGCCCCAGGTCTAGCACTCCACACAGCACACAGGAAACGTGAATCCAGTTCCTTCTGGTGTCATACACCTTACCTGGTTAAGTCACCAAAACTTAAAGGCTGGAAATTTTAAGGGTATTAAGATACACAAAGAAACAAATAGGAACCAGAAGAAAGTTTTCAGAAGTCAGTTTACATTGTTTATTGGTTTGTTGGTTTTTTTCGTGTTTTCTTTTTTTTTTTTTCTTGAGGTCTGCAAACCAGTTTGCCGCTACAAATTCAATGAATACACTGCTCCTTCAGGTCCTCAAAGTCTTGATGAGGAGACCTCCTGCTCCCTCCACCTGCCTCTCTCCCCATCTAGGATTTGCTTGTTTCCTTCTCTGTGTGACTGTCTTTCCAGCCAGGAAGAGCGGGGTATAACATCCATCCATTCAGTTCCATAGTTGACAGCAGCCTCTGTGCCCAAAAAAAAGTTTTTTTGGGTTGGGTTTTTTTATTTGTTTTTTTTTTTTTTTCCTTCCTCTATCAGACATTTGTCGTCCTGGAAAAAGTTGTTTCTTGCCAGTGCTTCCAGTTCTGATGCAAGCCTGGGCTCCCTGTACGGAGAGGGATAACTGGGGTCAAAAGGGAAGGTTGATGATTATGTGGCCTCATTAACACACTATCAAGTTCATGGACTCTGATAAAGACAAAATATTGTGTCCTTTTCATGTAGTCAGCTATGGTTTTTACCCAAATAGTTAAGTCCCTGATGTATTTTACAATACAGTGCACTAAACCATGAGACGAGTTTAAAACGTGGTATCATGCTGTGAATAACTTCCGTGGGAGAGATGAGAGTATTCCATCTGTAGTGCAATGCAAATGCAACACTGCTGGTGGAAATTCAGCTATAAATTATTGTCATACAATGCTCAATAGGCCTTTTCTCAGAGCAGAGGTGTACAGGGGACAGCCGTATAGCAGAGACTAAATGGTGGCTCCCAGTAAGTTAACAAAGTTTTGTCTCCCAGTTAAGTGACCCAGCAGGAATAATTCAGGGCTTCAAGTGAAGTTTAGTTTGGAATCAGAAAAAATAGACTTATGTAGCGTGTTTATGTTTTTACATTAGCTTCCCTGTAGGTCAAACAATGCTTGCCTATTGTCATCAGCTGAGGTTTTACAATCATCGATGGGCCACGAAGAACAAACAAGAGTACTAATTTTTTCAGTCTACACCCGCAACTCTTTCTTTAGAAATGGTATTTGTCTCAAATGAGAGAACAGATTTGTTTAGAAGAATTTAAAAAAAAAAAAAAAGAAAGAAAGAAAAAAAAAGATGGAAACTGTAATGCGGTAACAAAAACTTTCGGCTGTCAGCATTTCTGTAACCTCACAAGACCCAATTTTCATGTCTTAATTTATAATCTTGGTGTAAAGAGAAAACATGTTTTTGTTTTTCCTGTTTCAGATTTGAGTAACTGGATGATTATATATAAATTTTCTGCATTTGTGTTGAAGATGTGCTGGTTTTAACATCTGTCGGAGAGCTGCGTCTTAAACTCCTTCCTGTGATCTTCTTTTGGTGTTGTTTTCTGGCAAGTTTGGGACTTTAAACTGTTCTTGAGAATTCTAGTTCTAGCAAAAGGATAAATCCATCCTCTCTTTAGCACATATGCAATTAGGATTCAGTGGCTAAATTATTAGTTTCCTTTAGAAAAGATAAACTAGTGACAAAATTCAACAGTTAGTTGAGTTTTGGTGCTTCCTGAGGGGGCTCTGAAGGCCTATAGTGAAGCCGTATGGAACATATGTTAAATAGGTTGCTACAGAGAGACAGCCTTAAACAGGTGGTAGAGGAGAAATCTTCCTTTTAAGTAGGAGAAGTCTGTGCATGGTGATTTGGTACATCTTTGATACCATCACTTAAGCTGTTTGGATGTAAATTAGGTTGTCTTCTGGTAGCACGTGAGAGAGTTCATTGGAGGCTGGGGAGTGTGATGAAGACTTCAGTCATTCTGTAAGAGGTCTAAGTACAGCATTTTTGCTGTATTTTCTCTATCCTTCAAACACACATTGTCATTGCAGAAATAAATAAAATAGACACTTTCTTAAAAATGTTAAGAAGCAGCTTCTTAAAGCTGCAATTCTTAACCTACCACTAGCACGGGCAGTGCGTGGAGCTGACAGGCTTTGCAAATGGATGTGTCAGAAAAGGCCAGCATCTCCCAGAGCATGCTGAGAAAGCGTGAGAAATCATAATATGGAAGGAGTTTACAGAAAAGAGTCTCCTTTAGTAGATGGGAGATTCAGTGGCTGTGTGAATTATGCACTATATCGTACTGATTAGTGCTGTGTTGTTCAATGTTAGTCCACAAAATTTGGCATGCTGTCTCACCCTCTACGATAGTCACTGTTATGGAAGACTCAGCTTGTGGACCCTGGCAGCTGAAAAGAGAAGAGGAGTTATGCAGATGACTTCACACTGTTTAGAATTTCTGCATTTGGGGAATATTACGGAATTGCTAACAAATTAGTCTTTTTTAATTGTAGTGGCATGTATGCATTTCCTGTCCCAACATGTCCATGCTTATTCATAGCACACCAAAAGAATCACAGATTATTTTTTTTTTGCATTTGAATACAAACAGTATGAAGAAAGATTATTTTCTAGACATCAAAGAGAATGAACTAAAAATGAGCAATTCAAACACAGAAAACTGAACAGAAATCTAAATATTGGCCTGTTTTATGCCATTTAATGATAACAAGACCGGCTATTAAAGAAAACAAAGAGAGGGAAAAAAAGGGAAGAGGGGATTTGCCGACAGTTTGTATTTAATAATGGAAAAAAGTTTGTAGAAAAATTGTGATTTGGACTGTAATGTGGTAAAAACAGCCTTTTTTGGACCTTAGTCCAAGGATGATGTGGTAATTCAGACTATAATTTGAATAAGACATATTGGGTACTTAAATCTGCCCTTGCACGTGAGTGACTTTTATTTATAGTGTTTCACCTCTCAGATTTCTTGGATCTGAATGTACTTAACCTTACTGAAATACAAATTTAGACATTGAAGTTCCTTAACTGCAGCTATGTCTACAGTGAAACACAGCAAACCAACAGTTATGAATAAGAAGTTAAATATATCAGAGGAAACTGGAGCATTGTACAGGCAGAGGGTAATTTCTTACATGGAATATTGCCAAGGACACCAGCTATCTGTTGGCAAAAATATCATGAGTATGCTTTTGTTATTCCTTCTTCCCCCAATACTGGTTTTACACAGTATAAAACAAAA